>CM061153.1:31280540-31752266 GCA_030710495.1 Labroides dimidiatus
TCAGAAAATCTAAAAGAAGACCCAGTTTGAATTTCCTGCTCTGAGAAAAGCATTTACAGATCAGAGGAACAGGACGAGACTGCTGCGTATCTTTGAAACGGTAAAAATTAACACAAACAAAATGCAAAATTAAATCAACGTTAAATTTTCCAGAAACAAGAAGAAAAACAGACGGTGCTATTTTTAACTTTCCCGTCACATCGTTTTACGTCTGTCTTACCTTCGTAAAGGTCGTCTCCCTCTGACATGAGTTCATCGTCGGAGCAGATGTTCAGCACGTTCACCAGCATCTCTGTGACTGTAGGGCAGAGAAACCGCTTCAGTCTGAGCCCAGTCTCAAGTCTCACGTGAGCGAGTCTTAAAACTTCAAGGTAGGGTCGCAAAGTTCTGGGAATTTTCAGGAGTTTATATTAACCCATTTGCTGCTGTTATAGACGTAGCAGTGTCTGGTGGAGGTTGTGTTATCAGGCTTATAAACTACTGTAGGTGGCAGCGGAGCTGTGATGAGAGATCAGCGCAGAAAAGAGAAGAAGACGCGAGGTGACAGAGACATGGCGAGAGAGAGAGAGAGAGAGGGTGTCGTGATCATGAAAAAAAATGGCGGAGATCACGGAGCGGATCAAAAGATGGAGCTTCGGAGTCGAGCGCCGTCTGAAAAAAGCGTTTTTTTTTTCTGTTTTTTTGTTAAAAACAGGAAGAATTGAAAGAAGAGAGTCTACTCTCTTCTTTTTGGGTCGTTACTGAGTTTACAGTCATCGACCACAATACTCTGTGTGTCTACAAAGATCCCTCAAAATGCTCTGAAAATGGCATCAGCAGACATGCACGCAAACACGTCTAATGTAATATTTTTAAATCAAGTTCGTAACAAGAAAAAAAAAACCCTGAAAACTCCCCAGGAATTTTTTAGAAAAATAAATTTAAGTTGACGGCAAAAAATTTCCAATATTCCTGAAATTTACTGGAAATTTTCCTCCTCTCTGCAACCCTACATCAAAGTGTGTCCAAATGTCTTCAGCATCTATACATGTGTACAGAGTAGAGCTGCAATAAGTAATCCAATAATTGATTATTAATCCATTACCGAATTAATCGTCAACTATTTTGAGAATCGATTTATCGGTTTGAATAATTATTTACGAAAAAGAAGTCCAGATTCTCTGATTTCAGCTTCGTAAATGTGAATATTTTCTGGTTTCTTTGCTCCTCTATGACAGTCACAGTAACTACGGCAACCACAATCCTCGGTTTGTAAACAAGACATTTGATGATGTCATCTTGGACTCCAAGAAACGTCGACATTTTTCACCATTTTCTGACATTTTATGGCCCAAACCACTACTCCATTAATCGACAGATAATCGATAGAAAGAAGTCATTGGTGAAATAACTCACTGTGGACTGTTTACATTTAAAATGCACTCATGCTCAGTGATTTAACCCTTTAACATGCGGCTCAACCGTTTGGTAGAAAATTCTTTGAGTCATTATTTTTCACTGAAAATGTGTCGAACTGAGTGAAACCTGATTGGATCGTCTCTACAGACAGAAATAGTTTTGTGGTTTCTAATCTTAGTGCCCCAACAACAACAACAAAAAAATATATAAAACAAATAATTTTATAATGTTTTTTTCTTGGATGGAACTTTAAAAGGTTAAAGGTCAACAGACTTCTGCCCGAATCAAACAACAAGTCTACCTTTCTCTCCAACAAAAGGCAAAGACCACGTGAAGACGTCCATAAAGTTGGGTAACCAGTAGGGGTGGGGGGAGCAGTTGAACTGTCGGATGTTCATCACGTTGTTCTCGTATTTTAATACAGCAGCTGAGATCGACAGAAGGAGACAGACAGAGGGAGGGTTTAAAGACTCGGGGTGAGTGAATACAGAATATATCACATCTGACAACAACAAAAAAACAAATAAAAGATGCAGACCTTTGTTGTTGTAGACATCAAGGTAATTAGGAGCTGAGAAGATGGTGATTAATGAAGGGAATCCTGTCGTCTGGCTTTTTCTGTACATGCGATACCTGTCAGGACGACAGCGGAATGACTGCAGCGCTCGAATCTGTGACATACGCAGTAAACCAACCAGCCTACCGTATATCTGCTTACCCTGCATCCTGCGCTTCATGGGCTCTTATTACCGACAGCAAGTTGTTATTAACCAGGAAGTCACAAACTGCTGTGTAACTGCAGGAAAAAGAAGAAAACGAGAGGTGAGACTCAGAAACCAGAAGCTTTCAGGCTGCTGAGGTAAGAGGTGTGACGAACGCGCTACCTGAAAAAGTAAGAACATCCTCTGACGGAGTTATGGCTAAAGTGCTCGGATGTTTTTTCACTTCCGTAGTCCTCACCGGGGTCGGCCCAAATCAGGTCGCACATGGGCCCAAAAGCTGGGGGCTCTTTAAACCTGTCTAACTGTGAAACAAACACACGATGAATTCAGACTCCTGTTTGGATTTACAAAGTCTCCTTCACGTCTGAGTGAAGATCTAAGCGTCAGATGCAGATCACTTACTTTTCTTATGTCATCTAGGCAGTTGATTTCAGGAGAGAGTCCACCGTGTACACATAAGAACTGCTGGTTGAGCAGGGCAGCGAGGGGCAGGCAGTCAAAGGCCTCCATACACGCATCATAAACGCGCTCTGAGTATTTAATTTTACCTGAAACAGTCACACAGAGACAACAAAGGAAGCAGAGTTCGTCTATCCATGTATGTTAACAATGACTTTTTGTATGGTGTCGTTTTTGGCGGCCATCTCTGTTTCAGTTTCAGTTTCTTTAGTCACATCTGAGTCATTTCTATGTGAGAATTTTAGTCCAATTTTGGTTTAAAAAAAAAAAAAATTTTTTTGTCTTTTAACAGATTAGTTTTGGTCAGTAAGTTTGGAAATTATATTAAAGGTTGGAAGGTTGTATCATGTGTTCATAAATTCATAAAACAACAGTTAAACTGAACACTTTTACATAATAACCAGATTCCTCACAGACTGATCGACACTTATTATTATTATTTATTTTTTCCTCTCCATAGTGAGTCCATATACGCGCTGCGAGAAAACTCAAAGTTTAAAGTAGATCAAAAAAAAAATAAAAAAATAAATGACACGAGCCATGAAGCACATCAGTTATAGGAGAGGAAATTCAGGTACGTCACCTCTGTGGTTTTATTAGAGGTTTTTTTAAGTTTATATGTTTGATTTCTTTTTCTTTTATGAGATTATTTTAGTTTTGTTTTTTTCTCTTTCGTATACACTCACTGCCCTTGTCACCTTGTTTACAACAGCTGCAAGTCATCTGACTGTTGATCGAAATGTGACAATGTTAATGAAAAATTCAATAAAGTTCATATTTAAAAAAAAAAAAAAAAAAAAAAAAAAAATATATATATATATATATATATATATATATATATGTGTGTGTGTGTGTATATATACACACACACACACCCTAATAAATATTCATATATATATATATATTCATATACACACACACACACACATATATATATATATATATATATATATATATATATATATATATATATATATATATATATATACACACACACACATATATATATATATATATATATATATATATATATATATATATATATATATATATATATATATATATATATATATATATATATATATATATATATATACAGTGGGGGAAATAAGTATTTGATCCCCTGCTGATACTAATACACTTTTTTCACTTGATAAAATGCACAAAAATTTATAACTTTTATACTGTGTGTTTTTATGCATTTTCAATTGATATTCTGTCTATACTTATAACCAGTAAACAACCATGAAAATTAGAGTGTTTTAATTTCTATGGAAGTAGGCAAACTTACAAATTCAGCACTCTCAGCCGGAGACTCTCAGCCGACCATCACTGACACGTTCAGCTGAGAGTCACCAGTTAGCACGGTCACTCTTTACTCCAAAACACCGGTTGCTCTGTGACGCTCTGAACTCCACAGGCGTCGACTCCGTTTCCATGCACAACAGGCTGAAATGTACTTTAAACGCCTGACAGACCACACACTAACATTTTCCTCCAGTCTTGTGATGTTTGAGCCACGTTTAGCTCGTTGATGAAATAATTGCCTCACTGGAAACAACACTGTTTTTGAATAAAGAAAATTAAAAAGAAAGAGAAAATCTCTCCTTTCCTCTTTTTTTCTCACTGAACTGATGTCACGACACTCTCAGTGATTTTACGGCTGGACCACCAGTCTCATGCCGTCTCATCCTACTGACCCAGGCTTGATCTTTAATCTGACAGGTAATTAAAAATCATCAATCAGAGTATCGAATGATGAAAATGGCCTCTACATGATTCCAACACGGCTCTCGACTTACATTCCTGTTTGAAGGTGAAATACTCTGTGAGGTGCCGGCACTCGTGGTTCCCCCGCAGGAGGAAGAGCGTGGTGGGGTGGTTGATCTTAAGGGACCAGAGGTAGAGAACACACTGAGTGGACAGACGGAGAGAAACAGACAGAGATTAGTCAGGCTGGAAGAAACGTCACAGAGTAGATACATGCTGACAAAACACGAACACACATCAAAGGCTCTAAAGGTGCTTCAATATCAGGTCCCCAAAGCCTGGTCTGATGTCTGTCCCCAAACCTGCAGCAGATCAACCTAAAACTCTGTCTGAAGCTGCTGCTGCTGCACTCAGGCAGACCGGCCGGCTCGACACTGCTGTGAGACTCTGACGCCTCTATGTTTGTTATTGAAAAGAAAAAATAAAAACCAATCACTGAAATAACATCCTGAACGCAGCGCTGCAGAACACCGGATCTGTTCATCAGAGACGGGTTTTCCAATCCATTTCCTCTCTCTCACTTAAAATTAGGGGTGTCATGATCCAAAATTGAAACTGCATTTCTGTCCGATATCAGAAAAAAAAAGAGATCATATCACATCATCTAAAATCTCCGATACAAACAGTCCATTCCAGACTCCGCTCCAGCTCTTCTATCCAGCATGCAGAGCCCAGCGTGTGCTAAGGTGCTAAAACACTGTTAAGGAGTTGGAGTGATGTCGGCTGTGTGTCAGGATTTCCCCTTAAAGTCCCAAAAATATGTTTGAGCTGAGAGCAAAACTTGACGTGAACAAGTTTCCTGTGATGGATCAGAGCTGAGGAAGTTTAACACATTTAAACTTTAAACACAGAAGAGCCACAAACAGAGCTGAACGTCACACCGTTCCTGCTGATATCAGATCAAGACCGGTATCAGACAACACTCAAGGCTGTAATATCGGTATCGTAGCGGAAGTGAAAAGATTGTATCAGGACATCCCAACCTCAGATCCGTAGCAGGTACACTGACGATGTCACACTTTTACAGGATTGGCATAGAAATGATATCCACTCTTTAACAGTGACCGCATAAAAACGAGTCGACTCCCTGAGACTCAAGCTTTTACTTTAGCCCTGAGATCAGAAAGACCCAACAAGTGTCAAACCTGAACTTTGTCTCTGAACAGGAAGTAGTTTTCCAAAAACATGTTGTCTCCATATGGGGAAAGTCGGTTTCAGCTACCATGTATTTATTATTATTATTATTACTATTATTATTACTATTATTATTATTACTAGTATTATTATTATTATTATAATTATTATTATTACTATCATTATTACTATTAATATTATTATTATTACTATTACTATTATTATTGTTGTTATTATTATTATTATTATTACTATCATTATTATTATTATTATTATTACTATCATTATTACTATTAATATTGTTATTATTATTACTATCATTATTATTATTATTATTATTACTATTACTATTATTATTATTACTATTAATATTATTATTATTATTATTACTGTTATTGTTATTATTACTATTATTATTACTATACCTATTATTATTATTACTATCATTATTACTATTAATATTGTTATTATTATTATTATTATTATTATTATTATTATTATTACTATTACTATTATTATTATTACTATCATTATTACTATTAATATTTTTATTATTATTATTACTGTTATTGTTATTATTACTATTATTATTACTATACCTATTATTATTATTACTATCATTATTACTATTAATATTATTATTATTATTACTATTACTATTATTATTATTATTATTATTATTATTTCTTTTTGAAAAGTAAATTCAATTCTATTATTTGCAACCGAACTTAGTCCACATTATTTAACATGGTTTAAAACTTTATCTCAATTTCTAACCGTTACTCTGCAAAAAAAAAAAAACCCAAACAGGTTTGGATGGTTTTTTCCACCTCTAATGTGGGTTTAATTTAACGTCAATATATGACCTTTAATATAGTGAACACATAACTCTGCAGCATCCTTTTTATTCACAACACATCACAGAATATAATCTGGAGTAGAACTGACCAACCAAACACACTTCAGATGTGTTCCTGAGTTTGTACTTCCTGTGTGTTGCTCCTCTCAGACTCTTTCTACGGGCTTCAATCAAATTTTTTTTTCTTGTCTTTATTTTGAAACACGTGAAGCAGAAACACATAAAGACATGAAGACATGAAGACACGTTAACTTACCTCGATGCTGAAGTATCCTCGATCTACGTAGTCACCGAGGAAGAGATATCGAGTGTTACTGGGCGATCCGCCAACTTCAAACAACTTCATGAGGTCAAAGAACTGACCGTGGACGTCTCCACAAACTGCACAAAGAAAAACACAACAGGCTCCTTCAGTTTCTGCTTGCTTCATGTTTTAAAGGGATTTACTTAATGACTTTAACTCGAAAACATCACTTCAAAATATCTGAGATGCTCCCTCAGAGTTGCAGCACCCAAACTCTGATGAAACAGAGAGGGGGTCTCTAAGGACTGTGACCTGGATGAAACATTTATAGAAACCAGGGTTGCAGATGGGAGGAAAAGTTGAGTCCTGTGAATGATTTGTGATGTTAACAGTACCAGCAGTATCATTAAAACATCTAAGAGAAGCTGCAGGAGATCAAAAACACATCCCTGAGGTGCGCCTGCTCATGCCATCGAAGGGTTGACGGTGAAAGGAGCGCTTTTACTGTCAGGGACAAACACTTTCACGTACACGAGCTGTCACCAGGAGTTCAGTGCCCGTCTCAAAAACACTTTGGCATGTGTCTGCAGCATCCGGGGTCAAACCATCAACCATCAGGGCTCCCAAAAGGGAAAATATTATTTTCAAAACTCTAAATCTTCCTTTGAGGACACTCAGCACCTGCTCATAGTTTGTAAGACACAACGTGAGTTGAAAAATCCGGGAGCTCTGCTCGGAGGAGGTGCTGTTGAACTTCTGATTGCTGTGTATCTGCAGCCTGAGGCGCTGCAGGCTAACAGGAACATTTTGTTCCCTCGACAACGACGGAGGCTGGTTTTGACTCACATGGCTTGAGGGCACGTTGCAGGTGGCAGCTCTTACTTCCTCCTGTCATAAAGTGCTGTTTACTTTGGTCTGGGTTTTCGCAGCTTCTGTTTGGCTTGGGGAAGCAATAGCAATGATGTAATCAGTTTGACAACCCTATCTTGGAAAAAAAAAAAAAAAAGAGAGTGACGATGCTCTAAATTTGAAATTCGTTCAAAACCCCTTATTTGTTTGAAAAATAACAAAAACAACCAATCAGATGTTGAAGCAAGACTCAGTCTATTTAGAAAATGATGAGCGCACTTTAACTTTGACTCTCAAACATGTCGGCTATATTTAGGTAGAAATGTTTCGCCGTTTTCACTGATAGGATTTAAGCTGCTGAACAGTTTGAGACAGAGCCCAAACGATTAATCAGCTGATTATATGTCCAGTATTATCTAATATCAGACTGTGAAACAGTTCAAAGTGGTGTCAGGTTTATAAGACTTTGTGTTCATGTACAGTTTACATCCTGTGTTTATATCGACCCATGTATCGAATATCGCCCTTTTTTTCCCCCTCAGTGTTGGCCCCAAAAAGAACCCCATTGGTCTGGCTCTAGTTTGGGTCCCTTTCAGTATTTTACATTTCATTACAAACCAAACATCTTCAGTATCTGGGCTCCAGGTTGAGACGGCTGGCAGACCGTTCTAGACGTCTCTTTATTGAAACGTGGCGCTCGCATCGTTTCTCTGTTTCATCATCTGATAACACGATGGGTCGCTCTCTCTTTCTCTGGATGGAGGATGAGTCTTTGACTCCAGTGAAGAGGTTTTAAGTATCTCAGGGTCTTCATCAACGGTTTGTTGGATTGAGACAGTTTACTGTCTATGGTTCAGTTTAGTCATCCATGTTCCAATCCTCGTTATGTTCAACCTGGTTAAAAGTGCTAAAAGTTGCTGTTCATCGAGGATCTGCTTGAGGCCGGCTGCAGAAAGACCAGAAAACGCATAAACACCAAACCACAGTAAGTAGACTGGGTATGTGGGCATCAGCTGGCAGTTCACACACCTGCACCACCAGGTAACCTAAAGCCTCTCCTGCTGTCCAAGTTTCTCCATCATGTCATTCAATGCATTAAGTCTGTTTCCTCAGAGAGCTCAGCTCACAGCTTCCCACATCATCGTTTCGTTTGGTTTCACTTCGTCTCCTTCAAGCTGCCAGGCCTGAGCAGTGGATCAGCGCACTGCAGGTGCAGGAAGAACTCGTCTGAGTCGTGTCTGCAAATAGTGCCAGCAGTGCTGTGCTGAAAAAAAAGGCCTTTCTGAGCTACTGATCATCATCGTACATTAACTCTGAGGTCGCCACAAAAACTACCCCCCCGTGACTAGCTGCAGTATACGTCAAAAACTCTGTCTCCCCGTTCATTCCAAATGGACTAAATTCAAACTTTAAAAAATGAATACACCTCGTAGGAATTTTTTTCACATCCGTATGCTGTGGTGATATGAAGATATCATTAAGCTGCATTGTGTTCAAGTCTGATGATTGACAGCTGCTGTTCTCAGCAGTAAGTTTCTATATGTTTTATCCAGCTTATGATCAGGCTTTAGTCGTGGTTTCCTGTGATATCCATGCTGTTGTTTGTACTTCTGTATGCGCAGCTGAACGCTAAAGCGATCATTAAAACACACGCTCGAATCTACGCTACTGTGATTGGCTGAACTGGGGAGAGACCTCTGATCTTCCCTGTTGAAAAAAATGCATTTGTGAATCTAAGCGCGTCAGGGGAGTCTCAAAAAGACTCATGAGGAGCAACACAAGCTAAGGTAGGAGAAATTAGGATGAGATGAGATGATCTGACAGCCAAAGGCTGCAGCTCCAGTGTGGGAATATTTCAGCGTCACAGCAAATGAGCGAGGTGAGCTCATCAACACGGTCGAACCAGTGTGTTGAATTTGTTCGAAAGTGGTGGCAACAAAAAGCAACACAACAATCGGCATCCCCACTTAAAACACAACCAGCAGCTGGGGAAGAAAGCTGCACCTTAAGGTGCAGAGCCCCATCACTCACTGAAGCGTTTGGTCTGCAGAGTAAATACAACCGAAACACCTCAAAGCAGTGTGTGTTCACAGGAAGTGGACTCAGAACACTCCAAACCGAGGCCCCCTTCTGGATGAGAGGTGAAACATCTTCACGAACTCTAAACAGACCACAGGCCTGAACCACAAAGCTGGATTTTCTCTAATCGAGGTAACTTCTGGGTTAACCCTGAATTTTCTGTCCTATGAAGTTGGTTCACTTCTTACTGCGATGAATCACCATGGTAACGGATGCTGAACAGCTAACCTGCTCCGGTTAACGAGTAGAAAAACAGCACCTCCTGACCAATCAGCTCTCAGAGCCACTTGTTCACAAGTCCGTTCAGCTTCAATGTAAAATCTAAAGCAAAGTTTGGACACTGATGAAGAGCTCTGCTCCAAACGTCTGTGCTGTAATAAAGTCAAACTGAGTCTATTTTATTTTTATTGTTGTTTTTTTTATTTTATTTTTTTTATTTATTTAGGATATTTAAAAGTTCTTGACATTTGAATCAGAACAGAAAAAAATACTCATGAGAAACAAAAGTTTACTGCATTGTAAAGAATGCACTCACATTATTATTACGATATATTATCACTACATAAGTGGTGAATTTGGTCTCAAAATAATAATATTGTTTATCAGCAATAACTTGTGGGACGATATAACATTTGGCAAAATTTGATATTGTAAAACCAAACTTTAACTCCTCCATCTATTCTCAAATCGTCCTCAAGCATTAATCCCTTGTGCCAGTTTTCATGTAACATGAAGGCCGTCATAATAAAACCAAGCTGATCCATTTCAAGGCTAATTAATTAACCAACCTGCGCTTTCAGGAGACTCAGAGAGATTTCATTTGCAGGGCTGTCAGAGGCGAGAGTTACCACACAGCTCTGCCAGGATGAGCAGATCAGGATGTGGTGTTTAGAAAAACTTGAGCACAGTTAGTGCAGCTCCTCAGGGTTCTTTCAACCAAGAGATTTAGTTTGAGGACATTTTTTGGCTAATCACACATTTAATACATTTTCATATACATATTGCATAAATATAGAGTATAGTATGATTTCCACACTCTCATTGCGTGGTATATATATATATATATATATATATATATATATATATATATATATATATATATATATATATATACATATACATATATATACATACATATATATACATATACATACATACATATATATACACATATATATATATATACATACATATATATACACATACATACATACATATATATACATATATATACATACATACATATATATACATATATACATACATACATACATACATACATACATACATACATACATACATACATACATACATACATACATATATATATATATATATATACATACATACATACATATATATATATATATATATATATATATATATATATATATATATATATATATATATATATATATATATATATATATATATATATGAGCTTTTATTCTCTCTCTATTGATGTGTATTTTTTCTCTCACAGGACTGGAACTGTTGGGGATCGTTTGAACGATCCATGACTTTGGTCTCGTCTGGAAATATAACGATAAAGGACCGCAAAAAGAAAAAGCGTCGTCTTAGGATCAACTTGCATGAGTATCATTTTTTTTGAAGGGTGTATAATATGTAACACAGTCTGTGTTTAAGCCTGTGGACCCAGCTTGCTAACTTCTGATCCCAGACCCTGCTCACTGCTCAGCACTGGATTGGACTTAGACTAGAAACGTTTGAAGTCTAGCTGTCAGGTGCGACGGGGCCTTGCTCCTGAAGACCCCCTTCAGCCTCCGCCTCTAGAGAAGACAGCTCACTCTTTTTGAACTTTAAGATGTCATCAGCAAACCCTGAAAAACACTGCTGCTGCAAACCTGCCTCAAACACCACAGAGTCATTTGAGCCCCCCCGTGAGCATCTATAAGCCTACCAGTTATAGGCGCCTCCACTTCCAGCATGCACTTCTCTTGGCGGAGGATGTTGGCGCCATCGTTGATGATTTTAAGAGCCACATCTTCTTCCAAGCGGCCCCTCTTTGACGAGGTGATTGCGGAGCAGCTCAGAGTTGGCTTCCCGTCTTCGTAGAGTTCTTTTGAAGTCAGTTTATGTTGTGGAGGGTATGGCACAGCTGAGGGAGAAACAAGAGAAAAGACAAAAAAAAGGATCATGAAGCGATCGTCTGAGAATCCATGGAGCACATCAGTCACTCAGATATAAAATATAACTCCTTTTAGAAATGTAGTGTTGTTGTTTACTTGCTGTTTTATGTGCCTTTAATTGCCCCTCGGGGATAAATAAAGTTTTTGAATTTGAATTGCCGAAGAAGAACAAATACAAATCAACACAATAAAGTAATGATACACAATAAAGTAATGATACACAAAAAGTAAGACGCCTTTGCTTCGGGTGTGTTCGATTAATGAGGATATGGTGGAAAAGTTTGTTTGTTCTGTAGCTCAGTTTGAAAAGTGAAAATATTTCAAACGTTCATTTTTTAAAAATTGTGATGATGATGTTCTGCAGTGAATGAAAACCCTAAAATCAGCAGGTTGTCTCAGAGTTTTAAAACACCTCGAGCTTCCTCCTGCTGACGAGCTTTGTGGAGATTAGTGCTGCATGATCAATCGAATCGATCACTATTTGAGAGTGTGCAGTTATGTAACTGCACGGAAGGCTGCGACTTGTGATTTAAATGTTTAAATGTTCCCCGTTTATACAAACTTAACAACCTCTGAGCCCAACCCTAACCCTCCTTACCAACAGCACAGAATATAAATACAGCATATAAATACAAATTCCTTTTCATTTAATTATTATTCTTAAACTTTTTCTTCCATACTTTATTTTTGCTCGCTAATCATACAAACTTTCACTGTTCAATTTTTAAAATGTTCTGCATGTTCAGGAGGATTGTGTGTGTATGACTCAAGTTTCTGACATTTGTACTCTTAAAAATATTCATCATTCCATTCACTTTCCAATTTTTTTGACCCATTAAAAATGGAAATGACCCGTCATCATGGAAACCACACAGCTGATGATGTCATAAGGGACGGGGTGATGATGTCATGAAGAAACAAGAGAAACCTGCTTGTTTACATTCCATCCACATGGAAACCACACATCTAATGATGTCATAACGGGTTAGGGCACAGCATTTCAACATGTAGTATTTGCTGTTTGTTGTAATGCTGCGCCCTAACCCAGTTTAGACTAGTGGTCTCATCAGTATAACTTCAAACGTCTTTCCTTCAGTTTCTGTTTTCTGTCCGGCACTTTAAGAAGTTTGTTTTAGATCGTTTCCTGAAACATTTACGAAGCTGGGACACTTTTTTAATTCACCTGCAGATTATTAATGATGTGGCTGACACATGAGTGTAAAACCTGCTGCAGCAATTCAGAGGAGCCCCAAACAAGTACTGAGTGAATATAAGCTGCTCTCTCTCTCTCTCTCTCTTGAGCTGAAGTTCAATGAGCTCAGTGATGTCAGGAGGGAAGAAATGGTTTATTGAAGCTCCAACGTTTTCATCACATCATTGTCTTGTAGGTGACCTGGGATCCTTGGTGGGGACTGCCTGCTGCTGTGGAGTCATGAAGATTCATTAACTCCACCTATAGACATGATGTATATTTGGCCATTTCATTAGGAACATTCATTCCCACTATCATATAGCTTCTAATGTAGCTATTAGCATGATCTCCTTCTATAGCATCTATTTCTAATCAGCACATAGGCATGAGGTCCCTCTGAAAATGGGATGTCACATCTCAAGAGGCCTTTAACACACCTATACTTAACGGAGACAAATATGGTAGGGATGCACTTGCGGTCTGGGCATCAATGAGTTCATCACTACCATAAATTCTTATTTTCAGCATGAACATCATTGATTATGCCATTGATTATTACTATCCAGACATGAGGTCCCTCCTGAAAACAAGATGAAGCATCTCAAGAGGCTAACCTCTAATAAATCAGACGACAGGTCTATGGTTCATGGATCTGTCACTAACTTTAGTTCTTACTTTAGTCCACTTGTCTCCTCTTCCCTCCCTTCCTTCGCCCACACACCCAACACAGCATGGTGTGGATTTGCTGTTCATCATGAGACTGGGCTCCACATTCAAGATTTCCTGCTGCTTACCAGACGGTTTTTTCTTGCCGCCATGATGGAGGGATTCATGATTGGCTATATGGATTCATGTTGGGTGTTGGATGTATAGATTTGTATATATATATACGCACACACACACAAAAAAAAAAAAAAAAAAAAAAAATATATATATCTATATATATATATATATATATATATATATATATATATATATATATATATATATATATATATATATATATATATATATATATATATTTGTGTGTGTGTGTATATATATATATATATATATATATATATATATATATATATATATATATATATATATATATATATATATATATATCCTCAAAATGAAGAGCTTTATGCTCTATTGTAAAGTGTCTTGAGATAACACTTGTTATGAATTGGCGCTATACAAATAAAGATTGATTGATTGATTGATCCCGTTATGGAGGCCCTCATGAAAACACCTTTATTTATACTTTTCTTTATTAGGAACTTTGAACATTCTTATATTACAGCATCAACAGTTCAGGCTGTAGGTCTGAACGGATTTGTTTTAATACAACATTTGATATGAACTATATAAAAAAGAATAATGTAAAAAAAATTAGAAGAAAATAGTATTATACCAATCGATCAATCTTTATTTATATAGCGCCAATTCATAACAAACGTTATCTCAAGACGCTCTCCAAGCGTTAACAGGTCTAGACCTGTAAATGATGATAAAATTTTATTAACAGAGACCCAACATCAGGACAACATAAGAAGTCTTAACCCACCATGAGTCCAGACCTTTGCAATATTTAGCAAGTTACAACGGCAAGTATGTGAAATTAAAACCACCAAGCTCTTTAATGAAGACCGTTTGCTGACTGCAAATAAATTTACGAGGTCTGTTCACCACCAAATTAAAAATAACTGTACTAAATTCTTAAGCCAGCAGCTTCTCTGCAGTCTGAGACACACACACACACACACACACACACACACACACACACACACACACACACACACACACACACACACACACACACTCCTGAAGCTGTTTTTTTTTTCTGGAAATCAGAAAATGATTTTTCACATCCTTTGTATTTTCTTCACACCACCTCCCAAATCACCAACCAACTGTTACTAAAGACCCGCCTCAGGGCTTCATTAGCAAATCAGAGTGGAGCAAATGATCTAAAAATGCTGCATGTATCAGCATCAAATCAACAATCTGGCAGTGAAACAGCTGTTTGTTTGTTTTTTTAACCAAAGGGAGGAGCTGCTTTGAATAGAAGATCTGACGTGTAAATAATGCTGCCATGTGGGACTCAAACGCATGAAGGGTTGAAAACTTTCACCCAGTTTAATTGAATTCAATTCAATTTGAGTTAATGGCACAAATTAACAGTGAAAGTGAAAATCAGAATCCAGAAGAAGAAAGCAGTCAAAGTTAAACTAACATTTTGTTTTATTCACTTCATGGAGCCCAGTTTTTGCTCCCTGATGTCGAGAACTGTAACTCTGACTCCATTTCTTGTTTATGGTTCTGGGAGCAGGATCCTTCTGAGCCTTTCTTTCTCTAAAGTCCGTTTCTGCTCTTTGAGTCTGGACAAAGACAAGGCTTCCCTGACTTAGGCTATTTTTACATTATTAAAGAGGGGCTATTCTGCTTTCCCATATTTAAACATGGAAATAAAGTACCAATCCTGGATGTTCAGACTGAGCGTGTGCAGGTTTTCAAACCTCTACATATTCGTATGTTGTTGGAATCCCTGAATCAAAAACACCACGTTATAAAAATAACACCAGTTCTTCACTTCACAATGATGACATCATCACATAAGGATCTCCTAAATGGTTCATGACACATTGGAAGGATGGGCCTCAAACACCAAGGTCTGCCTATAGCTCCAACAGGCCTCGAGTAGAAGGCTGGCCAGTCAGCAGAAAGGGGGTTTGTGGAGTGGGGAGCCTTAAAGAGACAGCAGCTAAAACAAGCAGACAGAGGCTGAAATAAGGGTTTAAAAAACACCAGAGAGAGAAAAAAACAGGTTTTTAGAGATCACCAGGAGGACAGAATAAGGACTAAAAAGGTCCAATACGTCCTCTTTAAAGGCTGTTTATCTTTGCCCATAACACTGCACCAGGCTGTCCACTGTGAAGACTATTACTGTAGGACTGGTGACAGATTCCTGGGGTCATAACAGTGCAGGAGCAGACAGTTATAAACAAAGCTGCGCTTGTTCAGAAGCACGCTCCAGAGTGAGATTCACACTCTTCTTCTGACAGGGTGTGAGAGGACAAAGCAAGGAACTCATCCAATACACTGTTTCACAAATTAAGTGTGCTTTGTCGCTGGGGGAGTAGATTTAATCACGCTTAGCATGCCAAGGCATTTCATACAAACGTTCAAAAAGTGACTCCATTAGAGCTTAAATAAGGTCAGAGTAAAGGAAAATAAACGCCAGCTACCCGAGAGTGTATTTACCACACGGTGTTATGAACCTTGTGCTGTCAAATCCAACATCAACTGCTACTGTATTGACATTGTGCAATAAAAGGCTTTGAATGAACAATAAGAGAAATTAAAACACAGACCAAAGATCCACAGACAATAAATCAGACGTCACCTGAAAAGGTAACTGATGGGTTATGTGCGTACGTTTGATACTCAATAATATGGACGCAGCGAAGTCTGGCAGCTCTCAGTGACCACTCTGTTTTTGCTTTTTATGACTAAAGGTTTTTATCTGTGTCTGTGGAGTTTACTCAGAGAGGACCTTTTCCTGACCTGGACAGTAAACCTGGATCACAGATCACAACCTGGTTTTCCTGCAGACCTGCTGTGGATCCTGTGTACTGAGGCAGCCTTTAACTACCCTCACAGTCAGGAGATGGACGCCTGAAGCTGGTGAGGCTGTGGGGGATGTTTGTTTTATGTGATTTTTATAATTTCATCTACCAGACACCTGAATTTACCTTCAGGGATTAATAAAGAACATTCTATTCTATTCTATTCTATTCTATTCTATTCTATTCTATTCTGTTGCCTCTGTCTGAAAGCTGCTGTCTCTTTAAGCCACCTTGCTCCACAAACCCCCTCCCTCTGAGTGGCCAGACCTCTGGAGGCCTGTCAGGGGCAGAGCTATGGGCAGACCTTGGTGATTGAGGCCCCGCCCCTCCAACGTGTCATGACCAGCTCTTTACACGATGACCTCCCATGAAAATGTGGGAAGTCATGAAAGCCCCTCTTTAAGTGAGAGAACCTGCTTCCTGCTGCTGTCGTTTCAGCTTTGAGGAAAAATCCAGGGAACTGAGGTTTGTTGGGCTACAAACTCTGGGCGAGGTTTGGAATGAGAGAAGATTTCTTATTGGACTCATCTTCAGCGAGGACAAGCTGTCATGCATGGCCCGGTGTAGTATAAATAAACATTAAGTGCTCTCAGGCCCACAAGGCCACAAAGAAAGCTGTAAGCTGAGGTACGAGCCTTAAGAACAGATTAGGTAAAGCCTCTATTAGCAAGGGCTTCCAGATTCAGGGTCTGTTTACTTAAAAGCCTTGTCATACTGCTGGACGGCTCCAGAGGAAATGAAGCAGACTGTGTGAAAATACGACGCTCCGGAAAACATACGTGATGATCATTTGATGAGTGGGCTGCGGATCAATTAAACTTTAGTAGAAAAAAAACAAGGGAGCCAATCATTTACTGCACACCTGACTGGAGGGAAACCTTTTGAAGACGCATCAATATTCTGCCACGGCGCAGCTTCACCTTAACTGTCAAAAAAAACAACAACAACACACCTCAACAAACAAAGACGCTCCCGTCTGCCATCCCACAGGGAGGAGACTGTTTTGGACAGAAATATTAAGGCAGCAGGGAGGACGTGTCCAAAATCCAAACAAAAACAGCATGAGAGACAGGAACTGGATTAAATCCCTGATTATCTCATGATGGATGAAGTTCTCCAGTTATCAGTGATTGATTACTTTCCTGAACTATCAATCCAGCTCACAGGTTTGATCCCTCTGTGAGTTTTGTTTCGGTATTTTTTATTTAAACAAACTTTAATCTAAGTGAGTTTTATATCTTGGACAAAAAGTAAGAATTGTCAAGAAAATAAACAAGAATTTTTTCCTGTCCTGTTGACAGACTGTTTTTTTGTAATATATTTTTACAAGCAATTCAAGTGTTTTTCTTGTCTTTTAATATCTTAAAAGAAGAGTTTTTTTTTTTCCAGGGCTTGTAGCGCTGGACGATGATGGGAAAAATAATAGACATGATTATTTTAATAGAAATTAACTGAATTGAATTTAAATCACGATTAATAAACAAGATTATTCATTGATTTACAAACTTGAGCGTTTATTGAACCACAACTTAATTTTTTTTTTAAAAAACGTGTAAAACGTGCAAAATTTGCAACATGCAAAATACACGAATAGCAGCAGAAAACACAACCCAAAAAATACAGAAACAAAATGTTTGATTATGTTTTTTTATGATTGTGAGAAGCCAAATTTGAAATCATGATCAAAATTCAATGAATTACCCAGCCCTCAGGACTTGTCAGTAAGTAAATGTGGCTCATTTTTAGTCTAATACAACAATTTTAGGAAGAAATCAGCCATAAAGACTTGTTTAAATTTCCGTTTATGCAGTGCAAACAGCTGATAAACTGACAGTCACCGACTCTTTCATCATACCAGTTGACTAACAGAACCAGGGCAGCATTAGTGCTGGATAGTCCACCAGTTAAGCCCTCTTACAGCCACCAGTTAGTGTGAAAACCTGCAAGCACAAAACGAGGATCAGCTCCAGTGGATTCTAGGTTGTTGTTGTTGTTGTTGTTTAACATTAACATCCAACACTTTAAGTTTGCATTTCTGTTATTTGTCAAACTGTATTGATGGCTTTATGGTAAAGCTTCAAAACATCCTCTTAGTGTTCGGGCGTCCCACCGTTAAAGCCTTGTTTTCATGGCTCCAGTCAACACCTCTCCCTCTCCTCTTCCCTGTCAGCTTCACACATCCTCTGCGGCTGCAGCGCAGACGGCCATGTAGGGAACATCAGTGGGGAGATTCTTTCCACAATTAACTCACCGGCTCTCTACTGGCTCACACTTTAGCATTCCAGTCCCCTGGCAAGACCGTTCTTTCCGAGTGCAGACGGATGTATGTGTGGGCTGTGATGGCATTAGGTGACAGGAGAGGAGGCGGCAGAGTGGAGGCGGTTGGTGTCTCTTTCTTGGACTAACAACAGCAGATTTCAGGTCTGTCCTTGGGTCTCGTTAGGGTTTTTAAACTTTGATCCTTGAGACGATGTAAATGAGGAGATGGGTGGAATTTTTTTGCTTGTTATTTTACAACACAAGTGGAGAGGTATGCAGGTGATACCACGTTAGAAAATAAACCATTTCATCCTCATTTTGCAGAAATCTGGGCTACCTGTTAAAAAGTGATGCTGGATGTCACCAAACTCAGAGATGATGACTCCACATACATCAACATTATGTGTGCAGCAGGAATGAAATGATTACAAACAGCAGCTCACTGGAGGTGATGAGGAAAAGTTCCTCATCTAATCTTGGTGAATATGTGGGAGCTGTTATGTGGTGAAGTGGGCGTGTAAATGCGTCTTATCCACCCACCTTTAATCAGCCTCTCCGTCGTGGACTGTTTCTCCGATTTGTCTTTATCCTTTCCTGACATCTTTGCTGCCTCTGTGGTCTTAGGTCGGGGATGAAATGTAGTTCAGTTCTCCAGCCAGCTAGCCCGGGGACAAGCTATCACATGAACCAGACGATCAGATCCGTCCCGATCTGCTGTTTTCGGTGACAACAATCTCCAAAGAAAGGTTACAAAGAGCTAACGACGGAGCCGCAGCTCTCGTTGTGGTCAGATTGACGACTATTCCAGCTAGTTTGCAGCAACATTAATGCTAACAATTTATTAATGTTTGCAACGAGAGCAAAAAAAGTCACCAAAGAGAAAACTAGAGATGTGATAATCACTTGAAAAATATCCGAGGCAACTGGTTCTGCAAGTATTACCTGGTTATTATCCAGTAGAAGGCTGCAGTTGTCAACTAATCCGATTTAATGTTAGTTAACCTCTCAGCTAGTTAGCCAGCTAACATCCTCACGTATTCGGAGGACAGGCAAACACAGCAAAGGAAGACTGTCCCTTCATCTTCTGTTCCGGCGCGAAATGCTGTGAACAAAGACGAGCGCGTGCAGGCGGAAGAGGCCTTTAATAAGTGAGTTAAAGACCGAGTGTCCTTTCAAGATGCAGGCGGCTTCTTCACACTGTATCCTCCCCCTCGGATTAAACTGTAATCTGACAGTAAGTGAGGAACACAGTGGATTTCCTACAACATGGTGGTGCCGACATGACGTGACTATGGAAACGTAACACGTGGTACAGTGGTGCGTTCAGGGCTCTTTCAACTCCATTGGAATTACGAAATATATATCTAAACTTAGCACAAAAAAATAAAACAATGTGTGTTTGGTAGATTTATTTCTTTGTTGTAACGATGCTTATCGAAAACAAATCTTATCCCTTTGTAAATTCTGTGTATTTCTCTTTTACATGCAGCCACATTTGTAAGGAATGTGCATTTACATGTTTCACCCATGGAAAAATAAAGCCAAATCTTTTTTGTTTGCCAATGCCAAACACTACATTCCTCCTTTGACTCTGTCTTATATCAATCAACTATCATAGACACGCCCAGACACTGGACTAATGATCTGGACTTTTTTTTAATTGTCTGTAACTGGTCCTAACATGCAACATCTGTTTAATTAAATTCATTGTACGATATACTGTATGTCTTATATATATATATATATATATATATATATATATATATATATATATATATATATATATATATATATATATATATACACACTCAATTTGTCAAATTTATTATCTATCTATCTATCTATCTATCTATCTATCTATCTATCTTTGTGACTAACTGTATGTAAATATGTGAATAATATCACTTTATGTACTGTATTTAACTATTTGTCTTGTGATAATTATTAATATTATTATTAATGATAGTAGTTTGATATATTAGAACAATAAACAAGTTGAAAGTTCCAGAGCTGCTCCAAAAGTATCATCATGTCTGAAAATAAACATCACCTACACCCAGGTGTGATTTCCTTTCAAATGAAGGTGTTACAATATTTACAATATATAAATATAATAGCTACTGAAGTCAGCACCAAATGCATGTGTGATTTGTTTTCATTAACACAAGTGTTGTTTGCATAATTCAATGATGTATCAGTTGGAAATATGTATTACAACCTTTTTTTTATTAACAAGCTGTTAGTGGAAAAGGTCATGTAGTACCTGGTGTGAACACTAGGTGGCTGTCTCTAACAGTTATTATATTTATACTACACCGGGCCATAATAGTTGCGTCATGAAAAAGTAGGTGGATTAAAAACAGATGCAAAACTTTGAGATTTATTCAACTCCAAAATAACATTGAATTCCACTCAAACATTCAGTTTAAGTAAATACAGACAACATTACACTGAAATAAATCAAACCACATATAAAACAATGCATACAGAAAGAAGATCAGTTCAAAGTAAAAAAAAAAAAAAAAGAGAAATTAAAAGCTTAAAAAATGTTAAGGAGGAATATTCAGATCGAACACAAAGAGCATGCAGAAAGGAGTTATTCGTGGTTAGTTGGTCCATTGAGATGCTTTAATGCTTTTGTATTTCTAGAGTTTGCCTCCTGACATGTATGATTTGTCTCTTTAGTGGAAAAGTCAGAAATTATCTCAATTTTATGACGTAAAACATTCCTGAGCCCCGTTATTTGAACAGATTAAAAAGACAACAGCAACGACACACGGGGAGAAACCGAAACGCCGCCCTCACGCAGTCTTCAGACCGGTGCTGGAAGAATGAAAGAAACGCAGAAGCACGAGCACCTTTTGGCAAAACGTCCAACGGTCACGTGTGTGTCTGGCACATGAAGAATAATATTACAGAAAGCAAACCTGACAGAGTGACAGGCAGGCATGGTCTGAAAATAAAACACCTTAAAGGAATCACCAGCAGGAAGAGGAGAGCGAATGCTTGGCTATCTTTACTTTGAAGGCTTGGAGTGGGGATGGTCGGGGGCTACAGCTGGAAACACATGGAGTTGTCAGCAGGACATGATAATTTCAAGTGTAGGCACTCATGGCTCTTTAACAGTGCACAGCGAACGGCCTTCAGGAAGAAAGACGTGATTCGTTTTTTTTTTGTTGTTGTTTTTTTTTTTAAATCGCACCAGAAAGTTTTCCTTCCCAAGCTAAGATGACGGTGCAAGTTCCTCTCATCAAAATCTGGCAAACTTGATTACAAAAAGCGTTTCAGCTCAGCATCTCAATCCAATATGGTGGTTATAACGTTAGACTACCTCACAGAGAGAGAAAAAACGAATGCAGCAAGAACATTTAAACGGAGCGACGCCGGGAGTCTTTGGTGCTCAGTGCGAGGGGAATCTGAGGGCCAAAACAAACGTTGGCGTCGTCCCCCGTCTCACCTCAGGGCGAGCGATGAAGACGACACAACATCTTAAAGGAGTGCTGGTTCACTACGGTAGCCCACAGAGAGCAACACAGAAGAAGTGTGCTGTATGGCTGTATTTAAATTCTTCATTTCAGACGACATGGTTAGTCGTTTGATAGGATCGCTCTCCTCCTTCCCCTCGGCTCCAACCGGACCGTCAGACGTCTCCAACCAGGCGGGTCTGGAGTCTCTTAGGATGAGCACCCGGAGATAAATAAAGAGATCCACAACCCAGAAACTCTCCTTCACACGTGTTATTTGTCGCCGTCGATCCTAGCTATTATCAACACAACTCTATTTTATCCTAAGATGAAGAAATTCAAATTATTCTACGTAACTTGTGAATTTTTCTTTTAAAAAACTAAATTTTTTTTTTTGCAGTTTTGCCTGAATACCTTTATTAAAACTGCACAGTAATTAGGGTCTCTCATTGCTTGCATATACATTACCAGTAAACTAATGTGCTGCAGATATGGACAACATGGGTAATCTGGGTTTAGTGTTCTCTGAAAGCAAAAGGAAACATCTCTGACAGGAGGTTTGAGACTTGGCATGCAGAGTTTCAGGGACAGAAAGTGCAGATAAATGACCCAAGACAAGGACGAGTGTTTGGGAACCTTCACGTGTAGCGACTCGGCGTGACCCTTGGCTAATCTTGTCATGTGCGAGTCAGTTTGTCGGGAGTGTTGATGCAATGGAGAGCACGGCGCGGATCCACAGAGAGAGTTCCTCGGCTGGTTTGACCGGCAGGTGCGGGTTCTGCCTTCGAGTCGTGGTTCTCAGATTCTGATGATGCTGCCAACAAAGAAGAAATGTTCCAAGAGGAGATCCAGTCGTGAAAAGTCTGACACACCAAGTTGCATCCGCTTTAAATTACTGCATGATGAAGCCAGGCTGTGGAGCCATACGGGGGCTGGGCCTCTGAGGCAGGGCCGGGGGGCACTGAGACAGGAAGTGGTTGGGGTAGCCAGAGGAGACGTTTGGATAGGGTTGGCCTGTTCTGGGAGGAATCGGTGGGTACGGTGATGCTAAGAAGACGGGTGGCTGAGGGGGAGCTGATGAAGCAGGAAGCGTCGGGAGCGGCTGGGATGGAGGAGGTGGAGGTTTTCTCATTGGCTGTACTAAAGGAGAAGAACCGCTGTTGAGCTCTGCGAGCGAGGAGGAGGAGGAGGGCCTGGCTGCCGCGGACACATCCTGAGATCGTGGGGCGACTGCATCCGGGAGCCGCTGGCCCTGCATCACCATCTCCTGCAGCTTCTCGATCTTCACCCTCCTTAAATGGGCCAGCTTCCTGTTGCTCTGGTAGGCGTCGATGAAGGAGTCCAGGGTCATGTCACCATCCAGGAAGGAATCAGCCATATTCTGTGACACGCATAGAGAACAGAGACGGTTTAAGACAAAACCCAAGGAGCTGGAAAAATCTCAACCAAACTGGAGACGCGGACGCTAGATCTGATTGTTTGTGGTGAAGAGGGAGTCGAGAAAGCTTCGTTCCGACCCTCACCTGTGGTCACCTGTGGGGGTCTCTACCACAAGAGCTGTGGGTAGAGACGGATCATGAATACAAGTGTCTGAAATGAGCTTTGTTGGCAGGCAGTCTGGGCTCAGCCTTAGAGATCGAGTTTGGAGGCTCAAAGTAGAGCCGGATGAGGTGGTTCAGGCAGCTGGGAGGAGACCCAGAACACCATGGAGAGACTAGATCTCTGGGCTGGCCTTGGAACACCTCTGTACCCCCCCCAGAGGAGCTGGTGGAAGTGGTGGGAGACAGGGGCCTCTGGGCTTCCCTGATGAAACTGTTGCCCCTGTGACCCATGGATAAGCAGTAGAAGATGGATGTTCACCCTCTGAAAGGTGCCGCTAACCAATCTGATTCACCTCCACCTGTCAGGTATTACTGATGGGTGTATCATCCTCATCAATAACCAACACTGTGTGATGCATCAAGACTCTTTAATTTAAACTGTTAATCCTGATCCTGATCCATGGAAGAGGAGGTGAAACTCTTACCTCTGTGTCCTCCTCTATCTTGGCTCCCTCTGCCTGCAGAAGAGCCAGCAAAATGTCCAGAGACGTGTTTCCTGTTTTGTGATCTGTAAAAAACAAAAAACAAAAAAACAAGAGACAGCTGGATGTCACAATGATATTTCCATGCTGCTATTAAACCCATCGAAGGCATCGTCTGGTGCTGATGGCAGTCAACTGGCAGTCCGCTGTTTCACAGGTTAATTAGCAGAACTATGAGGACGGAGCAAATCGATGGGTGGATAAAGTCTTACGAAGCGCCAGGTTTTTCTTTCTATGAGAGTTGATCATGATGGATCTATCATCTCTCGGTATACCCCTCCGCTCTCCGCTCTCCGTCTTGTAACATCATTACGTTTCTAATGAGAAGGTTGGCTGGCCGTCTCTGGGTCAGAGAAGGAACAAACATTGGTTTTTGTATATTTTCAAAGCCTCCTCCGGTAAGCTACCACCTTACCTCCAGTTCCTCCAGTCTACACTGAACTCTGCATTTTCCTTTGATGGCCCTCACTCATGGAAAACCATCCAACAAACCCTAAAGATGACAGCTTTTCCCTCTCTTACAGAGTCTAAGACCTTGATTACTGACCATGTTCCTCTTATTGTAACTGTTTTGTTTTTTTCTTTTTGCTTAAGTGATTGATTTGTTTTATTTATTATTACTGTTATTCACATAATATGTCTGTGATCTCCACCACATTGAAAACGAGGGAAACCTCAACATCTTTCTGACAACAAATAAAGGTTTGAATGAATGAATGAATGAATGTGAGCCTGGGGTAGGACTCATCAAAAGTATCAGCAGAGCTCCCGCAATTGGCAAAACCAATCTCCCAGAATGCCTCTGTGTCCTGTGAACCTGTAAGGGCCCAACGAGTCATCTGAAGCTGCTGCTGTGTTTTTAAAGAGGCAGAATGTTTCCAGAACAAGAGCGGTAACTCCAGCTTTGGCTGCAAACATGTAGGTCTGCATTTCTGAAACAAGACTCAGTACGTGACACGTCATCACGTCATGAGTGAGCAGCAGTTAGTGTCCAACCCTACGACTGTCTCTGCGTCAGATTCCTAAACAGAGAAACTGACCTCAGTGAGAAAAAGTTCCAACACTTCACTGAATATCATCACTATTTGTGTTATTAAGGACATAAACCATGTCTGATAACCGATCAGTAAATAAAACACTTGCATAAACAAAGAATTGATCTGCTGCTGCTTTGACATATTTCAAACATGCATATAAAGTATCAAAGCTGGATTTTCAGACTGAGCGTGTGCAGATTTTCAAACCTCTCAGAAATCCCTGAATTTGTCTGTAAACTCATCAAAACACTCCGTTCTAGAGCTGCAACAATTAACAACAACAAAACAATTAAATAATCCATTATTAATCGAGATTAGTCAACTAGTCACGATGACGTCGACGATCAAATTCGTCGGCGACTTATTTAATAATCGACGTCGTCGTTTTAATATTTTTTCAAACTGCCGCTGTACTTTCACCTGTCTCGTCTGCCGTTCTGTCCTTGACGCACACGCGCAGAAGTGGTAACCGGGGTAACCCGTGATGTCACCAGAAAAGTTATGCTCAACAGTATCATGGCTAGCCGACAACAGAGCTCGAAAGTTTGGGAGCATTTTTCTAAAATAAAGGAGAAAAGTGTGCAATGCAAAATCTGCAAAGCAGAAATGTCCTTCCATGACAGTACGACGGCGATGCACGAGCATCTGAAAAGACAGCACGCCGTGGCTGATTTATTTTCTGACGAAGAATGACAATCTCGGTAAGCTAATTGGCTAGTTAGCTGCTAACATTAACGTCAACAGGGAGCTACCTACTTAATAGCGATGTCATGTTTGAATAGAAAATTGGTACATTAAAAAAAAAATGTCAGAAATGCTGCTACAAGCTGCAAAGTTCATTAAAAGCTGAATGAACTATGATATTAACTGTCTTCATTTTTAGTTAGTACATACCTTAAACACTTGAAGCTGGAAGCTAATGATGTTAGCTGTATGCTGGTGCAATAAGCTGCAATTTAAGTATGATCCCAATAGTCGACTAATCACAAAAAATAATCGGTGACTAGTCGATTATCAAAATAATCGTATGTGGCAGCCCTCTGCTGCTAAAAATAGCAGCAGATCTTCACTAGAGTTGCTAAAATGATGAGGCCATCACATACGGATCTAACTGGTTTATGACGCATTGGTCTCAAACACCGAGGTCTGCCCCCAACAGGCCAATCAGAGGGAAAAGGGTTTGTGAAGCGGCGCTTAGCAACAGGGGAAAAAAAAAACATTGTGACAGCCTTTAACAGAATGAAACCGCCAGCACACATGACACACGAAGCTTTGTTGAACGGTTAACAAAGCACCAGTGGTTTGAAGAAACTCTACCCTGGTTACATCTGACCTCAAAACAGTCAAAGCAGAGAGTTTTAAAGCTCACTGATGTGTTGTATCTGTGTCAGCTTTGGGCTTTTAGAGGTGACGCACCTCAAGAGAAACAAAAAGAGGTCAAACTTTGATCAGCCCAGCAGAGAAGTGAACAGTCATGTGTTATTTAACTTCTAGGCAAACACTGAGTGAACAAAGTCACAGGGATCGTCACTCCCTCAGCTTCACACAGCTGTAAAGGTGCGCCAATGAGGTATTTTATGACCTTTTTAGAATGATAGGAAGTAGATTCTGAACTTTATGAACTCTGCTGGAGTTAAATGACAAAATCCTGCTGCAACGTGACAACACTCCAGGTTAAAAAGTCTGCGACGAATGTTTTATATACCAGAACTGGTAAAACAGGTCTCTGCTGCACATGTTCATGCTGGAAAAGAACAACAGATTAGCACAATGTTACATAACACCTCAGGTTTCTATAGCCACAAGAAAACGTTGACACGTAAATCAGCTGTTGGCAGGCCTCATAGTTACTCTGACACGAGACGAACCTCAGAGCTCCAAAAACTGTTTCTGCTGTGAAACTAACGGCGGTCACATCGTGTTTTAAATCCCCTCATGTCAGGAACGATGTGCTACACCTGCTTAGCTTAGATTAGTTTCAAGCCCCAAACGGTGACTTTAACCACCTTCTCTCTCTCTGAGTTTTTTGGTGTCTCTGGGATGATCCTTTTAGTATTTAAAGTCTGATGGTTCTGAAAAATGTTTCTGCAGATGTTTCAAGTGACTGATCAACAGTTTTCACTTCCTAGATCTAAATATTTCCACACCACCGCCGTTACGCAACGAGCTGCTAATGCTAACAGACAGACCGTTTAGAGGATGTTTTCACCTCAGTCATATGTCCCTGATGGGTTACCGTAAGGGGCAGTAAAGCAGTTATCAAACGCAGATAAGGATGAATTAAAACTGCCTGGTCTGGCTCGGATCTGATGGTTGAGATCAGGATCAGGACATCCTAAAGTTTAATTGATAATGTGCTTTTGGAGAAATGAGGTATTTGCTCATATTGAGTCTATGATTATTTGATTTTAGGAAGTCTACCGCTTTTCCACCACCAACTGTTATCAAACGCCCCGTTAGCATTTTTGGTATGAGCTCTGGACGGAACATTGGTTGGTGATTTTGTGTTTGTGTTTGGTTTTTCCCATCGTTTTTTAAAATTTGTTATATCTGACTTTTATTCTGACTGCTGATACGTCGTGTACCTTGTTTTTTGTGTGCTCCTGCTGCAACACAAATTTCCCCTCACCAGACAATAAAGAGATTCAGATTCAGGTATCTGTGAGTTCACTGGGGTATCAGCTCAAAACGACTTCACACTCTTGTTTTTGATTTTTTACCGAGTGTGGACTTGCGAAGCTGATAGGACTCGAAGCTCTCTTGAAGCCAGTTGTAGCGCTTGGTGAGCTGCTCTTTCTTGTGCTCCAGGCTGGGCTGCAGGGCGAGGTTGTGCTCTGCTAGGGTTCGGTTACTGGCCAGAGTCTTCTCCTTGCTCTGCTGGACATCCTGCATCTGCAGACACAAAAAAGACCAGTTAGCAATGTTAACAGCAGAACACTTCAGTGTAGACACAATATTCTACCTCCTCCGTTAGCGATCATCATGAGAAGAGCTGATATTCTCCTTTATATGGCAAACATCACTGCAGGCCCGTTTGTCAAACACAAATGTTTTCTGGAGAAAAAAAAAAACCCACTCTCGTCTTTATAAATAGATAATAATAATAACCAGAAATCTGGGTTAAGCCTGTCTTGATTGACAACAGACCTGGATTTTGGAGAGCTAGTGTAGTAATCCAAAGGACGATTCATCTCTTTGAGGAACACGGCAAAAATTAATAAAAAACACTAAAATTAATGTAATTAAACAAGACGACTGAAACTGAAACCTCACACGGCTCTTCAACGAGGTAACCACCCAGGAACAGGCTGTGACACATCTTACTCTGTGCTGTAAGGGAGGACGAACATGGTGATGTAAAGCTCTCATAAGCTGTAACATCATAAGGTCACATTATACCACTGGGTCACTTTTATATGAACATCAGGACGGCTTTAACTTCACCGACAACCAACGATTGTTGAGGGAAACTGCTGTGGATGGAAAATTAACCTCCATCCAGACACTTAAACCACCATAATCTGGTCCATTCTTCTTCCTTTTTTTACTTCTCTGAGTCTGATTTGATGTTTCTCGTTATGCTAACGCTTCCCCCGCTCTGTGTGTTCATGTATTGTTGAAGGTTGCTTCTGTTTTCCTGAAAATTTCCATGGGGGTTTTGTCTCTGAAACTTTGGAAATTTTGCCTGTTTCGTCTTGTTTGTCTCTGTCCCGTGAGTCACATCTGATCCTTGTCAGTCTCTGCTTCTCTAGCCTGCAGCATTTCCACTGAGACCACATTTCAGGATCTGGACTCTAGAAGTCCTGTCAGGTGAAGTTTACTGAGGTAAATATATTTGATGGTTTAACTTTAAGTGATGGACACATTTAAGCTCAACTAACAAATACTCATCAAAATGTGGATCATTTTTAGAGGCTAGCTAGCCAGTTAGCTAGCCAGTTTTCTGTTAGCTTAGCCAAATTAGACCACCAAGTAATTAGCATTGAAGTGAGCTAACACTGGTTAATAAATGAATTGTAATGATAGCTAGCTAACTGAACTTTGGGGAACTTGAATTGAATAATGTTAGCTTCACTAGCTTAGCTAGCTAGAAAGAAAAACATTTTGTCAGTTCCTGATCTTAAGCTAAATACATAGCCTATGATGCTAGCTAGCTAGCTTGGTTTATGAATACCAGCTTTCATCTACCCATCTGTTTATTTGTCCATAAAATGGTGGATAGTGGACTGATTATTTGGCTAATCGCTAATTGTTTAGCGATAAACCATTAAAAATCTGATTAGTGTCATTAATAAATGTTGTTTCAGACATATTTACATGTATGTTTGCTTATGACAAATATTTATGCCTCTATTTACAACAGTTAGACTCAGTTAGAGAAATTTCATTTATAATGTCATTTAAAAATATTTCATTGGACATGTTTGCATGCATGTCTGCTGAAAACAAACCAACATGTTTAATATTTATACACGTATAACACCGGGGAAATGCAGTTAATGTAACGTCAGAGGAACATGAAGGAGAGCTCTCTCTCTCTCTCTCTCTCTCTCACACACACACTCA
Source organism: Labroides dimidiatus (assembly GCA_030710495.1). Classification (NCBI taxonomy): domain Eukaryota; kingdom Metazoa; phylum Chordata; class Actinopteri; order Labriformes; family Labridae; genus Labroides; species Labroides dimidiatus. The sequence continues at coordinate 31,310,420 of CM061153.1, forward strand.
CTAACTCACACACAATGCTGACTTTAGAACAATTACCCATCAACCTCTTGGATCCCAATGAGATCACAGAAAATAAACATGTTGCTGAATATGAACAACGCGTGAGCCAAAAATGGACAGCTCAATGAACTACAATAAAAATCTAGAATGTAAAAAAAAAAAAAAAAACTGAGTAAAAAGGGTAATTTTTTTATGGGCTTAAATGTTGAATGACCTGTGAGACTCTGATTTTCATCCAGCACTACATACGTGTCCACATATGACACAGGTACTCATGTTACACCTCGCTGCACTCGTGTCTATTTCAACAGGTCCTGTTTCAACCATCTTAAGCACACAGACAGCCGTGAACTGGGGTGTGTCTGATTACAGTTTGCTGGCAGAGCGGTGAACAAACTGAGTGCTGAGTAATGTGCAGGATGTAAAGTGGATGGAGCCGAGCGCTGTGGTCCTTCAGAGGAGTGTTTTCAGTGTAACATGAATGAAACTGAGCAGGACATTACAAATGACGACTTTAACATCAGATCCATTACGTGGAACACATGTACACAATGAATTTTAACATAATTAAAAAAGTTATAACCACATTTGGACAGGATACAACGCATGGTTTATTTTTCCTTCAATGGGAAAAAGTTAAATCATCTACACTTTTTAAAGAGGGGGTACGGGACACTGACAGGTTAGACAAATCAGAGTATTTTGTATGACATTTCTACCATTTTTAACCAATTACAGAATCAGTCCCATTAAACTGTCGGATGGTGCAACCACAAAAACATGACAAGTATTAAATAATCCACCTTCCTAGAAGTTATGACAGTGTTCTGATGAGTTATCATCTCAAAAGTTCATTTAAAATATTTCATTTATGAACTTGATAAAATGGTTTTGTGGTACTGAGTGAGTCAGTATGTCATAGACATCAGTGTTTTCCCTCTATTTTTGGATCAGTTGGTTTTAAAATCAGTTAAAAAGTCATTTTTTTACAGTGTAGTGGACTGATAAAATCAGATTCAGAGCAACTTTTTGTGAAATATCAGATTTTTTATTTCACTCAAGTCTTTAAGCTGTCGTCTCTTTAAGACTCCCCACTCCACAAGCCTCCTTCCCTCTGATTGGCCCTCTGGAGATCTGTCAGGGCAGAGCTACAGGGAGACCTTGGTGTTTGAGGGCCACCCCTCCAACCTGTCATGATCCTTACATGTTGACCTCATCATTTCAAGCAAGTCAGGGATTTCAACAACACATGAATACGTAGAGGTCTGAAAATCTGCACATGCTCAGTCTGAACATTCTGCATTGGTACATTAAATTCATGTTCAAGATTCAGGGGAACAAAGTACCCTCTCTTTAATGGCAGCATAGGTTCAGAGTAATGCAGACACAAACAGACGCCATGTTGTGTTACTGAGCGGGCTGTCCTGCAAACATTTTAATATTCCTTATATTGAATATTACATTGAATAATTAATCACAACAGAGGCCTTTGGAGAGGAGATATAACCCCTGTCCCTCCTCTCTCTTTAAGATCAACTTTGGATCTCTGGTAAATACGACAGAGTGAACAGGACGAGCCAGGACTCAGGAGAAGTTTGGTAAACGCAGCACAGCGATCCTCACGGAGACACGGCTGCATCAAGATATTCCTGATCATGTTTAAGAGAGGTACACACGTCAGAGAGCCCACACATGAAGATCAAAAATCAGCCGTTGTACAGTTTGGATCTGAATGACCTCCCAGGTTATTCAAGTATTTCTCAGTCTTGTGATATCTTACAGTTGGACTTGGAAGCAGCAATAAAAGTAGAACTTCAGGTTGAACTTTGACCAGCCTGTGAAGTCAGAGTCAGTCCAATATCTAAGCAGCGCTTTCCTTTGAGTCGACCACACGGGGCTGTTGTTAAACAATAACTCTGACGGAGCTTTGTAAGACGCCACAGACCTGATGACTCAGCTCTGAACTTTTCACACTTCTTCTAATATATTCTGTTTGAAACCAGATCACAGAGAAAATACACATTTTATGATGTGATGACAGGTGTGAGTTCACCTGTACAGCCTTCCAGTACTTCTCTATTAGAGCACCTGGACTTCCTCTTACTGCTTCTCCATCATGTATCATGTCTGGCGGGCAGTTTGCCTTTTCTGTTTGTTTTCGTGTCTGTGCTGCCTTTTGATGACACGTGTGCTGTCTATGGCGTCTATTTAGTTGCATGTTTTTTCTCTGTTATTTTTTTTTTGCATAAGTATAAATAAAAAGGAGCGATTGTTCTTGGTTACAGAAGCCACTTCTTTTTTTTTTTTTTTTTTTTTTTTTCCACGAGTGAATAAACAGTGTTGTGTTATGGAAGTACGGAAGCTTCACATGTAAATTGTGTAACGAGACGGAACAGAAGCTCAGTGTATGTCTTCATAACGGAGTGTTTTTCCAGCTTTTTATGAAAGGATGACAGGGACAAATACTGCTTTAAATATGAAGAAGGACGACAGAGCGCTCATTCTAGAGGGCTTGCACTTTGTAGTTAAGAAATAAGGGATAGTAGTTCTGTTTTTAACAGAAATGCACACAAAGAGGAAGAAAATACTACATAAATGTTATATATAATAATGTAAGGACTTAACAAATAAGCATAAGATGCCCAAACTTTTCAGCTTGTGACCCCCAAACAAACAATGAGCCCTTCCATGGGAGCACACAACCAGGCTAATCCAAAAACAAACCAAAATAAAAAATACTTCATTTAGTTTGCGTATGAACTTAAAGCCTTGTTTTTGTTCATATCTTTACAGTGATGGATGTTTAGGCCACTGCAAAGGGTTTTTTGATTTTGGAAGGCCTTTTGCAACCCAACACTGGGTCCGAACCCAAACAGTGTTTTTACCTTCCTGCTTGTTAGCTTGTTTTAAACCCAGCCTGTAGTAGCTGATACTAACGGTTCCGGGTGTGCAGTCAGAGGATTAATGGTTCCGTTTTGAGATAAAGATTTGAATCAAATGTTGTTGTTTTTTTCCCTAAAAGACTTAAAATGGCAGACTCATGCATGACGACCTGTCTGGAGACAGAGACGAAGTTACAGCCTCGTATTTCACATTTTCAGGCTATTTAAAGGTGACTCAGCAGCAGCAGTGTGGTGTCCGTAAAGATGTCTTAAATCTCCTTTCAGCTGGAGGAATAACCCACTGTTTTATCATAATGTCGGAGACTGGGAATCCTCCTGTATTAAAACTTGAGACACCGCTTACCCCTCTTTGTCCCTCGGAGGAAAACTAGCAGCCTGCCTGAGGTTTAGAGGAGTGAACTCAGGTTGACAGCAGATGTATATTCATGATAAAGTCCTTTCTGGGGAAGCATTTCCGTGAAGGAGAGCACAACAAAGGGACAAACAGAGAAATGGGAGTCGGTTGCTAATGGCAGACTGAAGCGTCTCACATACCTCGTCCATCTCCTGGACCATTTTGGTGAGTTTTTCGTCGTCCTCCAGGATTTCGTTGAGTTGAGTCATCGTGTATTCGCTAAACTTGGTGGTGAAACTCGACATTATAGCTGTTGTTTGGTGGCTGTGTGTGTCTCTGCGACTTAAGTCCCTCTCCTCGCCCTTCTGATAATGACAGCTGACTGAGCCTGCCTTACAGGAAGTTGTCACACAGCAGAAACAGGCCGCGTGCTGCCTTCATGTGCCATCGGAAATATTGCGTTTTGTGCTGTATTACTAAAACCATATGAATAAGAATGTACGACACGCCCCTTTGAGCTGCGTGTCTCCCGGCGAAGCTAAGCTAGTGGGGGCAAAGTGTCAGGGCATTCTGTGGCTGAAAAATACTAAAGAATACCTGGAGCACATTGTGCTGCATACAGTTACACACTACTGTTGAAACGAGGACATTGGTTTCACCGTTAAACTTTTTGATTTCAATCAAATTTTCTGTATTACAGCACATGTTTTGACGTACACAATTCAGTCAACCACACGAAAATCAGTTTAGAGATGAGGAAGTTTTAATTATTTTCAATGTACATGTACACATATATTGCCTTTAATGGGAATGTTGCCCCCACCAAGATGGCCGCCACGAGGTCACGCAATTAGCGCATATAGCACATATATTGCCTTTAATGGGAATGTTGCCCCCACCAAGATGGCCGCCACGAGGTCACGCAATTGGCGCATATATATATATATATATATATATATATATATATATATATATATATATATATATATATATATATATATATACTCTAAATGCTAAATGTTCAGTATTCATTTGCTTCCAAAACAAATAAAAAAAACAAAACAAAAAAAAAAACTTCATTTCTAAAATAGTCATTTTAGTGAATTTCAAGATTTTATCTCTTTAATGGTACAGACAGATTTTTTTCTTCTGTGATACATCAAAACCCCAAAATGGTAGGCTAAAATATAATATTCGGCATATTATTAGGGCCATGTTATTAGTGAATATGGTCTCATGTTTTTTTTTTCCAAAGAAATTGATGAAGACATGAAAGAAGGCATAAAAAGTTCAGAAATAAGTTAAATAAAGTCCTATTTCTCCCTTATTTAAAAGAAAAAGGTTCTTTTTTATTGCTCTGAATTGAATTTTTATTACTATTGATGTGAAATAAATGATCATAACTTCAACACGACTTACTCCAAATAACCGTTCCTTTTACTTTTCTTAACCCCACCCCCTCCCCCTCCCCACAACAATTTTTTTTTTTTTCCAAAAACACTCATTTACTCCTCTGCTGCCTCTTTAAGGCTCCACAAACCCATTTCCCTCTGATTGGACAGCCCTCTGGAGGCCGGTCAGGGGTAGAGCTATGGGCAGACCTTTGTGTTTGAGGTCCCCCCTCATCGTGTCATGAAACAGTTGGGACATCCTTATGCGGTGACCTCATAATTTCAGCAAGCCAACAAATACAGCATCTGGATTTCATCCAACACATTTTTAATGCTGGTTACATGTTTTTTATTCCCCTTTACATTCTTCATCCATCACTGTACTTTGACTTATCTTCACCCCAGACAACAGCATGTTTTTTAAAGTGCGTTCAGTTTGACATTCAGAGGCAATATTTGAACTACTTAGATTCAAAGGTATGTATCAAATAAACAATGCAAACATACGAACACACACTAAGCATATCCTCTTAATGTGTCCTAGTGACCACAGTTTCTCTTATTGACTCGTTTTTCTCCTGATAGTTGTGCCCTCGTTGATCCCTCCTGCATAGAAACTGGCACAGATTAGGTAAAAACAAAATTTGGACAAGGTTCACATGTGATTTATGAAATGTGCTCACCTGGGCCTATGAGGGGGTACATCTGATCAGGTATTGATAAATCTGGCTGCTAAAAACACAGGCAGACAGGAGTGTTAAATGGATCATTTAAATGGACAACCAATCAATCAAGCTGATTGGTTGTAATCTCATGTAAATTGACGTTTTGTTTTTATCATTAAATAGTCTGATGGTCTTATGTGATAGGAGTGAAACACTCAGAGGTAGAGTGAAATGTAAGTTACATTCTAGGTGTCACTTCTAACTCAGCTATCTAAACATTAACCTGTGAATCCTCTTTTTGTCTGAAAACGCACAGCAGTAACACAAGTTAATAATTCTCTGTCACAGACAGATTTACTTTGTGGGATTTGAGCGTACCCTCCACAAACATCCAGGTTAGGACTGCAAAGGGGTGGAAAATTTCTGGTAAATTTCAGGAAAGTTTCCTGAAAATTTCAAATGGTATAAAGGTTACAAATGGAGAGAGAATTTCAGAAAAGTTTTTTTTTTTTTTTCTCGCGCTCAGTAGCATCGGAAATTTTCAAGAATTGAAACTGTCACGAATTTAAATGATTTAAAAAAAAAAAAAATCGGGGAAATTTTGTCTCGGAAATTTTAGATTTTTTTTTTCGTTATCAACTTGATTTAAAAATATTGCATTAGACATGTTTGCATGCATGTCTTCTTAAAACAAAACATTTTACATTTATACCTGACCAGGTAAACGCAGTTAATATAAAATCCCCAAAATTCCCTGTTATCCGAAAAATCCCAGAATTTTGCAACCCCTGGTCCAGATTGATAAATGTCTATCAGTGTGTGGATAAAAGTGTACACCCATTTCTCTGTTTCACACACATTTGATACATGGGGGCCTCGGTTCTGAAACTGATTCAGAAAACAAGTTTAGACACAGGAAGTAGAACCACTGTCTAAGCACACTGAGGCGACGTTGAGGGTATCCTACCGGGTCACTTTTTGGTTTTTCCTTTATGCTTCTTGTTTGGACATCTGATGTATTTAGTGGACTGAAGTCTGAAGACTTCCAAAATTCTTTGCATGACATGAGGTAAGATTTTACAGCATCGAAACATCAGAGCAAATTTCAAAAGTGCCAACAGTTTCAATCCCATCACACGCCAACATCCAGAACTTTTATTTCAGCCTCCTGCGTCTCATCCTCAGTAGCGTACATTGATTTCACCCTCGCTGCCGCTGCTTGGTCTTCTCTTGTGCTTTGTTCTTTCAGACTCCCTGCAGTGTTTTTCTGGAGCGCTATTGGACTCCGATCTTGTGTCTATGCCCAGGAGCTGCCTCTGCACCAGCTTGTAATACAGACCCCTGCTTGTCATCAGCTGGTTGTGAGATCCCTGCTCAGCCACACAGCCATTTTCAATCACAATTATGTTGTTTGCTTTCTCCAGCGTGCTGAGACGATGGGCAATCACCATGACTGTGCACTCCTGCAGTGACTTGTCCAGGTTCTCCAGGACCTGCAGTGGAGACAGCAGAGGGGGAGACGATGATGTCAGAGTCCCCTCTGTAAGCGCTGATTCGTCTGCTTCATGTGGATCAGATGTGTTTTGGTTTTCAGTAAATTCAAAGAAATCTCTACTCACGATGTGCTCACTCTCAGCATCCAGGGCGCTGGTCGCCTCATCAAGTATGAGAACACGGGGATTACGGATAAGAGCTCTTGCGATGGCTACTCTCTGCTTCTGCCCTCCTGACAAGTGAGCCCCTTTCTCTCCAACAACTGCAGAAGAAGAAGAAGAAGAAATGGTTATGGTTACATTTGATTTTGTGACAGTGACTAAAAACCAGCAGCTCTCACTGACAGATTTATTAACCCTTAAAGTAACACATGAACACCGTCTGTGTGTGAACTCTTTCTCTGAGTGGTTTCTGTAAAAATCGTCTCCAAGTGGCTCAAACCTCCTCGTTCCATCGTCACAGACTGATGAAACCAAAGCTCACCTGTCCCTTATGTGTCTCACATGTCCCTCAGGCGTCTCACCTGTCCCTCAGGCATCTCACCTGTCTCTCAGGCGTCTCACCTGTCCCTCATGTGTCTCACCTGTCCCTCAGGAGTCTCACCTGTCCCTCAGACGTCTCACCTGTTCCTCAGGCGTCTCACCTGTCCCTCAGGCGTCTCACCTGTCCCTCATGCGTCTCACCTGTCCCTCAGGCGTCTCACCTGTCCCTCAGGCGTCTCACCTGTCCCTCAGGTGTCTCACCTGTCCCTCAGGTGTCTCTTCATCCCTGATGATCAGCGGTCAGTTTTCTGCGTAAACATCATCAAACTCTGCTTCTGACCAAGGAACATGTTCTCCATTAGGGGGCGATACGGGACAAATATGTCAGCAGGTTTTTATGGCAGGATCAGGATCTGGATTTGATCAGGATCTGGTTTCTGTATTCAGACTATTTTGACCTGAAAACAACATTTTAAGACCCAAATTTTTCTGATGCTGTGTTCTGAACTATTTTTTTCTGCTCCATGTCATAACTCTAATCTGGTTTTATGTCCTCTGATGTGTTTTTTCTGTTCATTTAAAGACGTCAGCTGGAAGAGTTGTTGAGTTTCTGCTCTATTTTTGGTGCTTTACCTTATTGAAGTTGCCTTTGCACAGTTCAAATGTAGTTTTTTGGGATGTCACTGAACTTCACCGATTAATTTCAGTACCATAATTAATACACTGGAAGATGAAAGCCTGATCTAAGGGCCTGACAACCTGCCTTTTGTTTCTACGCACACGTTAGGCACCTGATTCAAAGAGCTTTTATTTAGCATGTAATAATAATTTACAGGTGTGTTTGGGGCATTACAAGAATCAAAACATCTGCCATCCGCTCTGGAAGCAAGGTGTGCCAGACAGCAGACATTATGCTATTTACATAATAATAATAATAATAATAATAATAATAATAATAATAATAATAATTGTTGTAGTTTCTGTTTCTTATTCTATTACTTATACAACAACAGATAAGAAGTGTTTACTTGTCTCGTAGCCTTCAGGGAAGGAGGTGATAAAATCATGAGCGTTGGCTTTGATTGCAGCCTCCACTACAGCCTCCATGGGGGTGTCCGTCAGGCCGTAGGTGATGTTTTCTTTGACTGTTCGGGCAAACAGCACAGGCTCCTGACCAATAAGAGCCACCTGCAGGCGCAAAAATATGTGAGTATGCATGAAGATAGAGTGCTGGACATATTTATCAGACCACGAAAAGGAGAAATGCTTAACGATTCCCTTATGTCCACTATTCTGCCCCAGCTAGCTTAGCTTAGCTTAGCAGCTAAACTGTAAAACTGAACACACAAAGAAATGAACATTACTCTCTGACAAGAGATTTATATTCAACACATTCAACATGTTAAACATCTGCTAATGGAGCAAAAACCACAGAGAAAACACAGCGCTAGCTCCATGCTAACGTACATGGGAAACTGCATTGATAGGCTAGCGATTAGCATACATGGGTATAACTTAGGTTTTCAGACAGAATTTCATCTTTCATCACAGAAACATATCACAGTTACTCTTTGTAAACAACACTGAAAACTCTAAATGTCAAAATACAAACAGGAAGAGAAAACTACGGCAAGCTCAAGGTTCCAAACGACTCAAAGCATTGCTGTAACCACTTCCAGACACTAGATGGCACTAGATGATACTGACCTGAGAGTGGAGATAGTCATGCTGGAAAGCCTGAACAGGTTTTCCATCCAGCAGCACGTGGCCCTGCTGAGGAAGGTAGAAGTTCTCCAGCAGATTGGCACAGGAGCTTTTCCCACTGCCTGAAGGTCCTACAAGAGCCGTCACCTCCCCAGGCCGCAGAGTAAACGACACCTCCTGGGACACACAGCGAGTCCAAAAAACTGAATTATGCATTTACAACACTTAAAATATGAAATATTACCATGTAAGAATAGAATAGAATAGAATGTTCTTTATTAATCCCTGAAGGTTTCCCTCAGATTCTCACCAGCCTCAGGTGTCCATCTCCTGACCGTGAGGGTAGTTGCAGGCTGCCTCGGTACACCAGCAGGTACAGTCTGTGTACCTGCTGGTGGCTCTTTGTTTTTCTTATCTGCTCATTAATTTGGTTGGATTTGTGTAAACAAAGTAATTACGTTTTTAAAAAGATGTTATCAAACTTTTAATTGACATAAATAAAAAAATTGGACCTAATGTCGCTCAATTCTGAGGGACAATGGCGTACGTACAGGACGCTTTACCAACCTTTAAGACTGTACGTCCTATCAGTGAGGGGAGGCACTTCAGCTTTACTGATATCCTTCAGCAAAGACTGCAGAAGACGAAATTACTTTGAATCAAGTGTTTTAAAGTGGGGCGATGAATTAAGGATGAAAAGTCGTTATTTCAAACAAATCTATCAGCCCAAATTAAATTATACTATTAGCCTTGTATCTGATTCCTAAATCAGTTCTTCATTTTAAAAATTTTTGCATTTTGTTTTTTTTTCCTGTGCTCTGAGTTTGTAAGACATGAGGACCTGCTGCATGCAGACCTGTTCATGTTTACAAACCACTAACTCTGAACATCACGGTCCATCACACCGAGTCGATTCATCAGGATGAAAACCAGCTGCATGAGACCGATTGGCTCCAACTTCTTTGTGAGGTTAGAAAAGCTAAATAACCAACAAGATATCCAGGTTAAGTTGATTTCACTCAGCCTCTGGAACCAAACTCATCAAGTTCCAGATGTTTAATGGGTGAAAGAGTTGGTGTAACCGATAAATGTCAGTTGGTGTAACCGGTGTTTCTCATAAAAAAAATCTGATATTGCGCAAAAAGTTGCTCTGAATCTGATTTTATCAGTCTGCTACACTGTAAAAAATGACATTTAAACTGATTTCAAACCAACTGAGCCAAAAATAGAGAAAACATTAATAAATTATTTCATCAGGTCACTGTCATAACTTCTAGGAAGGTGGATTATTTAATACTTGTCATGTTTTTTGTGGTTACACCATTTGACAGTTTAATGGAACTGATTCTTTAATTGGTTAAAAATGGTAGAAATGTCATATAAAATACTGAGACACCAACAGAAATGACGACTACACATTTAAACAAACATCCAACATGTTGTTTGAATCAGTTTAAAGCAGATTTTTTGATTTGGGCATCACACCAACCCTTGTTTGTCACTGTCCCTAACACAGGTCAGGCGTAACACCAGAACGAACCTTGAGAATCTCCGTTTTGGGACGTGTTGGGTAAGCAAATGTGATGTCTTTGAATTCAACCAGGCCTGAACATGAGTCTGGAACCTCTGTGCCGTCAGCTGAATGTTTGGGTTTTCTGTCCAGGTACTCAAAAACCTTCTCAGCAGCTCCCACGCCTTGCATCAGTCCTGAGTACACCGATGCAATATTCTGCAAGACAGACCATGAGACGATGGTGAAAAGGACTGACGTCCTCTAATCATTACGCTGCATAAGACGGTGAAACTGGTGCAGTACCTCAAGACTTTCTCCCAGGTCAAGCATGTATATGAAAAAAGATATCAAGGCACTGCTGCTCATCTGACCGCTTACGACAAGATGACCACCGTAACAGAGGATAGCAACCTCTAGAGCAAGCTCTGAGATCTGAAAACACAAGCACATGGAGTGTTACCACACTGTGATACACACACAACAAACACACACACATGTATCATTGCTGAAATACAACAGATGCATCTGCAGTCCGGCTCCGCTCCGTCACAGCACCGGATCAGGTAGGTTTCCTTTCGAGTCTAAGTCTTGACTCGCACTAGATCCGCTCTGTTGTGGTCCGGTTGCATCCCTGCTCTGGCAAGTCACAGCAAGTAACGCAGCCGTCCGTTTTTGTTTGTTTTTTTCAATTCATTGTAGGGAAGATTGAGCGGGACAGGAAGTAGTATGTGGAAACTACCTAAAAAGAGCCTGAGACTTTCAAAATAAAACAAACCATGTCAAAACCAGATGGTATTTATCTTTATAGTAACAGTGGCTTATATCTGATAACAAAGCCCCAAACTTTATCATTTACATAAAGATTCCTTCCATAAGCTCACATATGCAGGGTTCCCGCTCTTCCCCTGAAATTATTTTCAGGACTTTGGCATTTTCAGCCGCTACAGAGACAAGTTTTCACTCTTTGGAAGTTTTCTTTTCTACAGTTTTAACTCGAGTTTACCCAGACTGTTTCTGTGGTTGTTACTCAGACATCTGATGATTCATCTATGAAAAATAATTATATGTTATATAATAGAGTCAGATTCACTGACTGATAGCTGTAATGCTAATTTAGCCATGCTAAAATTACATTCATTTATGCTAACAACAGTGGAAATGAGAAATGCTGGCGCTTCAAATGAACATGTTAAAATTAAATCCGCTGCACCACACACTGCTACGAAGGAGTATTGTGCCGGCTAGAAGCAGAGAGGCGCTGAGCCTTAATGTTGCTCAAAGATAAGGAGACATCAGACGTGCATGAGCAAAACTTTGAACCCGTTTGCATTTGCTCACGAGGCAGGGGGAGGATAAATCATTTTCCAGGATAACTTCACCGTTCTCAGGATATTTGACCTTTTTACTCAAAGTTGGTCAAACATTTTCCAGGTTTTCCAGTACATGTAGGAACTAGGGCTGCCACATACGATTATTTTGATAATCGACTAGTCATCGATTATTTTTTGCGATTAGTCGACTATTCTGATCATACATAAATTGCAGCTTATTGCACCAGCATACAGCTAACATCATTAGCTTCCAGCTTCAAGTGTTTAAGGTATGTGCTAACTAAAAATGAAGACAGTTAATATCATAGTTCATTCAGCTTTTAATGAACTTTGCAGCTTGTAGCAGCATTTCTGACGTTTTTTTTAATGTACCAATTTTCTATTCAAACATGACATCGCTATTATTAGGTAGCTCCCTGTTGACGTTAATGTTAGCAGCCAACTAGCCAATTAGCTTACAGTGATTGTCATTCTTCGTCAGAAAATAAATCAGCCACGGCGTGCTGTCTTTTCAGATGCTCGTGCATCGCCGTCGTTCTGTCATGGAAGGACATTTCTGCTTTGCAGATTTTGCATTTCACACTTTTCTCCTTTATTTTGGAAAAATGCTCCCAAACTTTCCAGCTCTGTTGCCGGCTAGCCATGATACTGTTGGGCATAACTTTTCTGGTGACATCACGGGTTACCCCGGTTACCACTTCTGCGCGTATGCGTCAAGGACAGAACGACAGACGAGACAGGTGAAAGTACAGCAGCAGTTTGGAGGGAAAAATAAAGTTTTAAAAAAATATTAAAACGACGACAGCGATTATTAAATAAGTCGCTAAGACGAATTTGATCGTCAACGTCATTGTGACTAGTCGACTAATCTTGGAAGCCCTAGTAGGAACCCAGCCAATCACTCTCCTGAACAAGCGGTCAACATGCAACGGAGCGGAGCAGGACTGCAGACGCATCTGGTATATTTGAGGCGTCAGGGCTCGGACCGTGAACCTACACAGCTGGACCACATGAAGCAAGCATAGGCCAAGGCTTCTTTCTTGTTGAGCTGGAACACGGCCAGCAGCTTGGCTTGGTAGTTGTCGGCCTCTCCAGACTCGTTGGCAAAGCTCCGCACTGTCCTCATGGCTGAAATGGTTTCTTCTGCAACTTGATTGGCTTCTGCGAGGGTTGTCTGCACCTTTTTGGTCAATTTCTTGGGGAAATAACACAAAAAAAGAGCTGTAACAGTTACGTCCACAAGTTGAATGACCAATTCAGGCACAGAAGTAATTCACCTTGTAGTACTCTCCATAAATTTGGGAGACGAGGGCGATGAAAGGGAATCCCATGACTGCAACCAGTGTGAGCCTCCAGGACATCCCAAACATGAAAATAAGGAAGCCAGCCGCCTTGATGCTGCTTCGCAAAAAGATATTGACATTTTGTGAGATCAGGTCACTCACTTGGGTAGTGTCAGCTGACAGGCGCGATATGATGTCACCTGTGGGAGGTTCGAGCACACAGCGAGAGGAGACGTGCTGTTAAGGAAGTGGCGCTCATGACAGTGGTGAAGGGAGGGATAGACGTAAAGTGTGCACACGTCACCTGTGTGGTTCTGGTCATAAAAAGCTATTTCCTGCTTCATCAAAGTTCTGAAGAGGTGGTTCCTCAGCCGAAGGTTTAATCTTGCAAAGGTCAGGGTAAAGACTCCTCCACGTACTCCCACTGCAAGAGAGCTGAAGAGAGTGTTAAAAGAACAACTGTCCACTCACATCAAATCACAGTTTTCCTTCACTCACTCTGATTCCACTCATTCAACATGCTTTCCCTCTCTTGGTTTGAAGTCACTCACTAACGGGCTAACGGCTGATCAGGGTTGGGATGTGAGCTGGTCTGGCGTTTCTTATCTTTTTCTTGACACTCCACAGATTCTCCATGAGAGTCAAAGATTTACTCTGGACTTCAGAAACCACAGTGAACCCACAGCAGCAGATCACATGCCCCCCCCCCCCCCCCCCCAGACCATCAGTGACTGAGGTGACTTTACTCTGGACTTGGATTCTGAGCTTCTGCATCCTTCATCCAGACTCTGAGTCCCTGATTAACAAACTGTCCTCTGAAGGACATCCGGGACTTTAATCAGCAACCCTCTGCTTGCCAGGCCAAGTCCCAACCAAGAGTCCAGTTCTTTCTCTCCCTAGTCCAGTAAGACTCTTCTGACGCTGTGTCTGGTTCAGTGGTGCTCTGACTCTAGACTCAGTCCACTTCTTGTGAAACTCTTGAACAGGTTTTTCCTCTCCAGGCTGAGGTGCAACTTTTTGTGTGAACAGCTTCTTTAACAGGGACCTTTAGGGTCTGATCCTTCTTGTGAAGGGGGTCAGTGACTGTCCTCTGGACTGCTGTCAGTCTGCAGTCTGAACCATGATGGTGACACAGACTGAACCAGACTCAGAGACCATTGAAAGGATGAGGAGACCTCAGCAGGTGTTTCCAGTTCTTCAGCTGATCAGAGCGTGACTCCTTTAGTTTACAATGTTCAACTTTTCCACTTTATTCAGATTTTAGGATTAAAATGTTTTACTCTGGAATGAATGTCCACACACACACACGCACACACACACTGCAGAATTCACCATCCCACTCTTTGGACACACCTTGCCAAGGCCAGTACTGTCAGCATGACGGCGGGCTTCATGAAGTGCTCCATGCTCTGGTGAACCACAATGCTGTCTATTGCTTTCCCATAGTAGTACGGTATGAAGGCCTCACCTGCACATGAAACACAGATGATGTGACTGAGCTCAGAGAAACTGACTTCTTGTGTGTCTCTCTAAACTTGACTTAGAGAGACTCATCCATGCGTTTGTCTCCAGCAGGTTAGATTACTGTAACAGCCTGCTCACTGGGGTTTCTAAGCGAGCTGTAAGACAGCTGCAGTACATCCAGAATGCTGCCGCTCGAGTCCTGACCAGAACCAGGAAATACGACCATATTAGTCTTGTGCTCAGGTCTCTGCACTGGCTTCCTGTCGCCCAAAGAATAGACTTTAAAAACAGCTCTGCTTGTCTAAAAGTCTCTTCATGGCTCAGCACCAAAGTACATCTCTGACATGTTAGAGCCATATGAACCAACTCTGACAATGTTCAAATCCAGGCTGAAAACAGTTCTGTTTAGCTTTGACTATAACTGAAAGTATTTTATCTGCACCCCTCATTTTTAAATTAATTGTTTTAATGTTTTTTATTCTTTCATTTCTTTTCTAATCTTGTGATTTTATGTTGCTGTAAAGCACTTTGAGTTGCCTTGTGTATGAATTGTGCTCTACAAATAAACTTGCCTTGCCTTGCCTCTCTAGAGTAACAAAGCTATAGCACGGTAAAAATCTAGACGAGAAAGAAATTAACTTAATTTTCTTAACTGTACTATTTTTATTGAACCTTTAAAAAAGGTCTAAATGAAGACTTTTTGAAAGTGGTATTTTTTTATTAATCCACACAAAAAGGGGGTTTCTGTTTTCACCTGATGGTAACACGAAATGCTTCCTGTATAAGTCTGCATCCATAACGTCATAATCAATTTATTTTGACCTTAAAGTTCAGTTCAGTTGTTTCCTGAAAACAAAAGCTTCACCTGGAAGTCAAACAGTAACTACACCGCCACGCCTGAAATGTAAGCAAGTGTTTTTATGTCACATTATTAGTAAAAAAAAAAAAATCTTATTAGACTCCAAATGAGCCACATTCAATGGAAAAACCCTGAAAAGAATAAAAAAAAGTCTGTCAGTGTGGTTAGAAAAAAATACTTTTCAAGTCTCTTAAAATGAGAATGATGTCTTAATATAAAAGAAAGCTAAAACCGTTTTCGTGTAAACAGCACGAGTTGTCCGAACCTGTTATTTCAGGTGCTGTTTACACGGGAACGGTTTGAGGATGAAACACAAAAATATTGTTGTGTTTCGGCCTCTTGTTTACATGGAATCGCCGTGTTAGCTGACTTAAAACGCAACTTTTTTAAAACGCCCTCCAGAGCGGAATTTTTATGATACGCTACAGCCTCCGTTGTTGTGTAAACAGCAAGCTGGAGTTTTTGGTGAAAACGCTGATGTCACGCTCCGTTTTGGGCGTGTCTACAGTTTTTTTTTCTCTGCTTTTATTGTGTTTTGGAGTGAAAGGCTGTGAAGCGTTGTTGTGTAAACGGGGCCTCATTTTTTGATAAATAAAAAGTGAAGAAATGTTTAACTATCACACAAATAAAACAAAGAAATAAATGTGACTAAAAACTTTTTAAGGACACTTACAAACAGCAGAGACGAGCAGGAAGAGGACGGCCACAGACAGAAGTCCACCATCCTTTTTACAGTACGCCAGGAGACGCATCAACGTTGCCTCAGTGCTGATATTTTCCTTCTCCTCTTCTCCTTCCTCCTTCCTCTTTCTCCCCTCAAAACCCACCTCAGCCTCCTCTTCACCAGCTGTCTCCACAAGCCTCTCTGTGTCCTCAGCATCTCCTCCATCTCTCCTGCTGCCACTATGGTGGTGACTTGCTGAGTGGGACTCTTTCCCCAGCAGCCCCCAGAGCAGCACCACACCCAGACAGGAGGCACAAGTCCAGCATATGAGGCTCAGGAACCAGGGCTGGTGTGTTAAAGGCACCAGCTCTGTCAGCATCAACAGCTTCACCAAAGTATAGGTGATGATGAGGAAGCAGAGGAAGTGGAGGAGCGTGGTGAGTTTGGCGACTCTCTGTGGGCCGTCTGCTCTGTTCACTGACACCCCCACAGAGGCTCCCAGGAGGACGGAGGCTCTTAGCAGCACAGTGCCCCAGACGTCCAATGCTGACAGCGTGATGTTAAAGTTCAGAGCATCCTCTTTGAATATGCTGAAGGCAGATCCATGTGTGTAGAGGACTGTGGTGATGATCACATCCAGGAGAGCAAACAGCACTGTGAAACTCACTGTCACTCTGGAGCTCATGCTGCTTTCGAACCAGGAAGGAGATTTAACTCTTGGGACCGAACAGTAAATTTGGATGAATCAAACAGACCTATAGGGGCTCTGGTGGATACATAAAGTCAGACCTTAAATTAAAACATATTTTTATAAATAATCCAGCAGGAATATGTTTGTAAATAGTCTGTTTTCAAACTTCATTCAGAAACATAGAGTTATCTACAAAGTAATAGCTGTTAGATTAGTCCAATAAGCGCATACAGCTTGATGTTCAACCACTAAAAAGCGACACCGGGCTGCCAAACACTCAACACAACGCTTTTAGCTGTTAGCTAACCTAGCCTTCCTCTGCTCGTAACAACGCAGGAATGAACGCGGTACTTCCGCGCGAGTCCCAAACCTGAGAGAAGTTTGTTTAGCGGAGAACATACGACCTTGTCTTGAGGTAGACCATCACTGAACCGGGTATCACAGCTCATTTGGTTGTGAGGAGCGTGCGTGAAATGTAGACGTAAGACGTAGCAGGGTCTTCCCTTCGCTCGCGCGGAAGCTCCTCCCATCCAGGAAGTTGAGGAGATTTTTTTTTTTTCCATCTTTATTTCAGGATAGAAATGTACAATAAATGAACGCATCAAACACAACATTTAAATTTGAGAATAGAAATGTTTTGTTAAATTAAAAAAAAACGAAATGTAAATAAAATAAATTGAATAATAATAAAGAAAAAAAACGGAACACGTCAGAAAATGCTTTTTGGGAGAGAGAGAAAATAATAAATAAATCAGAATGAAACAGTGACAAAACCTTTTTTTTTTTTGTTTTTGGATAATGAAATAGTTCTTATATATAACTCAGCCTCTTTCTGAAGGAAGTAAAGGAGAGAGGACACACCTGACCAAATTTATTTTTATTCTTTAAAATTAAACTTTACAATTAATACAAACAAACAAAAAAGGCACAAACCTACATCAGGAAATAGAAACATATTTCCAGGTTGAGCCAATTCAAACACTAGAAAATGAAATTTTCAACCAAAAGTATCAGAGAATAGCAGCACTGACACAAAATAAAAAAGACCAAAAAAATCTAGACGAAGAAAACAACTTAGGGCAACAAATTAAATTTGTCAAGCAATAAGTAACACACCTGACAAGATACCCAGTTGCTTAAAATGTGAAATCTGCAGGTATAAACATCCAGAACACCCTGTGACACCAAGAAATTACAACATTAACATACTTTAAAATAACCCTGGTCATAAATTCAATGATTTTAGAATATAAGAAGACAAGTTCATAGACAGTTTTATCCCTCATACCCTTAGGCAACAAACCAATTGTTTTGTTATTGCACTGTACCTTTTGCTTTTTTAAATATTTATTTATTTATTTGAAATATAATACCACAAGATCTTTCTCTAGCCCAAAATAGTATTTTATTTAAACATAAATACACTGGTAATCTCTGTAAAGAAAAACTAAAGATAAATTTTGATTTTCATAACTTATTAAAACTATGGTTTTTTTTGTTTGTTTGTTTGTTTGTTGCCCAAGGGCAATATTATGCAGTTAAACCACTGTCATTGAAGCAGTCATGTTTAAACAGTGGTACTCAACTCTGGTCCCAGGCAAAGCCTTGAATGAGCAACCTGGTTGCAGGGACCAGATAACTTTTAGTAACAGCCCTGGAAACCAATATTTCTAATACTTCAAACACAAACCTCAGAGGGACCGTTTTTCGGGCCCTCCTTTTCAGGGCATCTCTCATCCATCCCTGACCCCCTGCCGCTGAGTCGATTTTAGACAACCTCAGCATTGTACAAGCTCCATGGTAGCTTGGGAGGACAGCTTACCAATTTGGTCTATCTCTGGTTCTCAGCAGAACACCTCTATACACACTTCCCAGGAATTTCTCTTATCTCTTAGAGGAGAAGGTCTGCATTCCTTTAGTCTAAATTTGAGCTAGCCTCCAGCTGTAGACAGAGAAGGGACACCTGGCTGTCACAACCAATCACAATAAAAAGGAAAGGTACCTTTGTCTCTCCATTCCACGAAACTACTTTAAATACCTTCACCTTATATGACTTCACATCAGACACCTGACTAGCCACCGGTGCCTTACAACTGCTTCAAGAGAACTCTGGACGAGCAGGTTGATGATGACGTCATTCACTGCCATATATAAACTGAAGATTTTACAAAATACAAACTTTCAAAGTGGATGTTAAACACACATTTCAACCAATAAGACAGCAATAAATAAATAAATAAATAAATAAATAAATAAATAAATAAATAAATAAATAAATAAAGGGATTCGTGTATAACCCATTATTACCCTGAATAATAACGAGATTAGTTTTTGTTTATTGTGAAACCATAAAGGTTACTTTTATTTTGAAGATTTGAACCGGAAGTAATACGTTTGTTTACACTTGGCCACAGGTTTGTGTTTTGTTCTTGTCAGTTAACTTCCTCGCTTTTCGCTGGCTGCTTTAGCGAACACTGTGTTGTTTTTAAACGGATGCGATGACAAACGAGACAGAGGGAAGTTCTCGCTTTTATGTTTGTGACTGTTTCACTACGGACAATATTTTTCTGAAGGACTACAAGCTCCACGTCAGCTTCGTCTGTGAGAAGCAGTTCAGATCCGACTATGAAGCAGTGAGTGGATTTAACTTCAGTCTGATGAGATATTATTTTAATTTAAATTCGTGTGTGTGCATTTGATCGACATGTAATTGTGTTGGTACCCAGATACTGAGGAGGTTGGGTTGTGTCACGGAACAACAGTATGAGGATGTGCTCAGCGAGGTAAGACACGGTGTGCTGTATAATATTTATTTATATATCTGTTTTGATTCACATATTTAATTTTTTTTTTTTTTTTTTTTTACATTTCTTTTTGTAAAATTATTTTTTTTCGTAAAAACAGTTTTTCATAGGATTTTTCTTTTTCTCTGCCTATTTCAAAGTCTTGGATCGTAAAGTTGTTTCTTCCTTCCTGTTTCAGTAAAGACCATAAAAAACTGAAAGAGGACTTCAGTCTGCAGAGGTTTTCATGATAAAGAGCTCTCTGCCAGATTATATCTTGAATTTATGAAAAAAAAAAAAGACTTGTGCAATCCAACTTTAAAGGTCATGTGAGGACTTTCTAAATGATCTTAAAATAAGAGCTTGATTCTTAATTTATGCCTTATCCTAATCCATGATTCAAAATGAGATTATCAGCACCAAATCCTGTCTGGGTCATCCAGAACTGGATTGATCTTTTTTACCTTTACCTGCTCTGTTAAGATTTCACACGAGGTGGAAAGACGAAGGCATCTTGGAGAGGCGTCTGCCAAGAGAGCTGCTGCCATAAAGGATGGGTACCAGCCCCTCCACCCTCACGTCTACCACCTTCAGGTGTTAGCTTCAGTCAGTCAGACAATCAGTGCACACAACGCTATTAAAAATGTGACATTACAACCCCGCCTTGTGCTTCCTTTCTGCAGGAGTCCTACCTATCACCAAAGTTCAAACAAATCGTGGAGCACTGTCGAAGCAGGGACACAGGTGAGGAAGATCTCCTCGACCTGGTGGTGGAAGAGGCAGGTGAGTGAGTGGTAATGGTTGGTTTAGCATTTAAAGTCTTGTCTTTTTATCATTTAGTGCATCATAAACCACCATTTCTTCTCTCGTCCCGCTGCAGCAGCGAGGGTGTATCGCTTCCCTGTCTTTGAGAAAAGCTTCTGTGAGCAGCTGCTGGAGGAGCTGGAGCACTTTGAGCAGTCCTCTGCCCCCAAAGGAAGACCCAACACCATGAATCAGTACGGGGTACTGCATCAGCCTGACTGTCATCACTGATAGAGGACTCTGTTAGAAACATCATCTCTAATGTCTCTTAGTCTTTGATTTATTCCCCATCAGATCCTCCTGAATGAAGTGGGCTTTGATGAAGACTTCATCACCCCCCTCCGTGAGCACTACCTGCTCCCACTTACCTCCAGGTTGTACCCGGACTGTGGGGGGCGCGCTCTGGACAGCCACAAGGCCTTTGTTGTTAAATATGACCTGAATGAAGATCTGGACCTGAGCTACCACTACGATAACGCGGAGGTCACCCTTAACGTGTCCCTGGGGAAGGACTTCACTGAGGGGAACCTTTATTTTGGTGACATGAGACAGGTGAGGTTAGACGTTATTGTTCCTGCAGGTGATCATTTTTACCTTCACTGTTTAATAAATGCTGTAGTAATGACACATCATGTGGTCTAAGGCAGTGATTCTCAACCCCCCTGACATGAATGGATAATGAGTGCTGTCCAGGGTGCTGAAACAAAACACGATGCAGGTGTACTGAAAACTGTACTTTGAGGTTTTATTTTACTTCCTGAATTAGTTGTGAATAAAACTCTGACTCTGACTCTAATCTAAAGAAATGGAAAGAGAAGAGAGAGAGAGAGAGAGAGAGAGAGAGAGAGAGAGAACAGTGGCAGCTTTGCCTCTGGGGATGAGCTTCTACTCAAGATATTATAGTCCAGTGGTTCTCAAACTTTTTACACCAAGTTCCACCATGATGACTGATGTTAATCATGTAGTGCAGTCAGCCTGAGTGTTCAACCACATCTGTGCACACTTCAATAATGAAGTGGGGGTTTATACTTAATAAGTATATTAATTATTTCAAACAATATAAATACACAGTTTGAACGTTAACACTGTGCTAAAAAGTCTGTAGCATAAAATTGATTTAATGAAACGAAAAGTAAACAAAAAGAAATATACAAAAACTGTACATAAATCCAAATTTGATGTAGTTGGAGTCATTTTCTCACCCATTTATACCGTTAGCTGCTGCTAGCAGATGCTGTGGTGATCTGACTGGCGCTAAAGGCTCTACTGTTTGCACCTTTGCTCGGCTCACGCTCCTCTTTGAATGATTCTCTACCCAATCAGCACTTTTCTTCCTGGATTAAAGCCGTGATATAAGCCTCATAATTTGGCCACCTTCACCCTCAACCTCTTGCTAATGCAGCCTTAACGCCACACGTTTTAGATACTGGTCTATGTCAGCAGCTGTAGCTTTATTTACAAAACTTCAGCTGACGTTGACGTCACATTAATGCCGGAACATTCAGAACGTTAAGACTCAAATAAACATTTTATTTTTGTATATAAACTTACTAGAATCTTGAATATTTGATGGTATTACATATTTTAATTTTAATTTATTTATTTATTTTTTTTAAATTCCTCCACGTACCACCAATGAGAGCCCAAGTACCACCAGTGGTACACGTACCACACTTTGAGAAAGGCTGTTATAGGACATTAATGAATATGTTGACTAATGCGCACATTAAATCTCATTAGAAACAGGTTTTTCTGTTTTTTCCTAATATTCTAAAAGCATGTCCCCACCAATACATCCTGCTATTAATGTCTGATTTACAAATCAATCAATCAAACTTCAATCAAACTTTATTTATGGAGCACTTTTCATACACAAAGTGCTAAACAAACAGATCCAAACCCACAGATCAACGCAAAACCCTACACCCCCAAACACACAAACCCACCAGTGCATTTAAAGTTCCCAACATAATTAAAATGTGTGCTGACGAACTGAGGGAACACAGAAGGGAGAATTTGATGGTAAGAAAATAAAATTAAATTAACCAAATTAAAAGAAAAAGAAGGAGAATAAAATATGACAGAGATATTAAATAATAAATAATAATGTACAGATAATAAGATAAATAAGGAGATGTGTATGTGTCACACTGAAGCTATCGGTTTCTAATTCAGACACATCTCGACCAAGGTCACGATAACATCTTTGTTTTTTTAAATCTGACGCTCTTAAACAAAGATAAACTCCTCGAGGGCGCCAAACGTTCTGTTCACGTTCATGAACGATTGTTTGTTGAACACGTTCAGGCACAACACTGCAGGTCAGATCACACAAACATACCTGATACAGTGAATTAAAAAAAAAACCCAATGAAGCAGAAAACAACTATAAGGAAAAATTGTCCAAAATGATTTGGTGATCCCCCCGAAATCATCTCGTGACCCCCCAAGTTATATCCAACAAAAAAACGTCTCTACATGGTCAGAAAACGTCTGAGAGCTTCAGTTTCAGCGGCTCTCAGGGTGAAACTCTTCAACAGATGATTTGAAAGTGAAGATTTTTCTGAGGGCGTCTCCTCCTGACTCAAAAGCTGCTTCATCGTGCCTGAACTTTGCTGCTTCCTGCAGGTGCCTTTAAGTATGACCGAGTGTTCAGAGGTGGAACACAAGGTGACTGAGGGCCTCCTCCACCGGGGCCAGCACATGCACGGGGCCCTGCCCATCTCCTCTGGTCAGCGCTGGAACCTGATCATCTGGATGAGAGCCTCGCGGGAGCGGAACAAACTGTGTCCCATGTGCAACAGGAAGCCGACTCTGGTTGAAGGGGACGGCTTCGCAGACGGGTTCACCAAACAGTCATGAAACCTCAGCGCGCCTGGTCGCTCTCAGGCTTTAACTTCACAGCAGAGACACTTTCAGCCCAGAAGAGAAACACGTCCCATGTGATGGTTCTTTTTATTCTGAGTGCAGTGGTGCCTCGATTCTGTCCTGATCATTAACGTCTTAATTTGTGAAGTTTTATGTTTAAAATGATTGTCCTGTCTTAATTAAAAAAGCTGAATCTACACATGGAGTCTCAACTTATCTCTTAAAATAATAAATAATAAATAAAAAAGCTGCATCCTTTATCTTCCATCAATGATCTGATATCTGCCCAGTTTCCCCCCAGTTCAGATCCTGTTAACCTGTCTCAAAGGATTTCACTGGCACCAAAGGTAGTGTGTGAAGAACTGGACCAATAATAACACAGAAGATCGATGTTTCAATCAACCTCCAGTTTTAAAACAGGGAAGTGTTAAAAACCACAGTTCACTGAGCGTCCACTTGAGGCTGGCTGTGGACGTACCAGAAACACACTCAGACAAAAATAATCTGTTTACAGTCTGGTTCAACAAACAGTTTAGGTCTGTTTTCAAAAAGACAAAAGACAAGCAAATTAAGAAAAAATGTTCATCAATTTGACAACAGGCGCGAAGCCTTTAGAAAACGTGCTGCAAATAAACGGCAACACAACACAGAACAACGCGCTGCATGTGTTGCGATCTATTTTCAGAGTGTTACTCTAATGTGTTGTGCTGTGGCGTGTTTTCTAAGTGCTCAAACTGATGACGCTGTTTTCTTAATTTGTGTGAAATCTTTTTGCATGTGTTTTCTGACGCTGCAGTGCTGTGAGCTCTCAGGGCCACCGTAGTTTTCACTATAAGCAAACACTGTACAGAAGGTTAATTTTTTAATTCCTTTTTCTGTTTTGCTTTGTTTTTTATTATTATTATTATTTTATTTACTTTATTTATTTTATTTATTTATTTATTTTATTTATTTATTTATTTTATTTTATTTTATTTACTTTATTTTATTTACTTTATTTTATTTATTTTATTTACTTTATTTATTTAATTTATTTTATTTATTTTATTTTATTATATTTTATTTATTTTATTTACTTTATTTATTTATTTTATTTATTTATTATTTTATTTACTTTATTTTATTTATTTATTTATTTATTTATTTTATTTATTCTTTTTATTTTATTTTATTTATTTTATTTTTATTTTATTTTATATTTTATTTTATTTTAATTATTTATTTTATTATTTAAATTTATTTATTGTGTGTTATTTATGAGTTTTGCCCATATAAGGGCATGGCTGATTTTAAGGACAGGCGGTCACCCTGTAGCTGTCTACAAAGAAAAAAGGATTCGATCACGAGTCTCAAGACTGTGAAGAGGCTGTAATGTTAGTTTCATGTCTGTAGTACCACAAATGTTACCAGGGTGGGGAAAGGAAAATAAGAAACTACAGATGATCCCTGATCTGTTGGACTCCAGCGTAACAAGCTCAGCTACGTTTGATGCTTTGTTTATGTTTGTGGAGTGAAATCTGTGGTTTTGGTGACAGTTTATCCAGAGAGTGTTCGAGTTATTTTTCACAGCTTTGACGTGATGCTGTGAAGAAACGATGAATGATGTGAAGGAAGCCAGAAGATTCGGAACATTTCGCCATACGTTTCAATGGGCCAAAAAACTGCACCCGCCTTCAAAGAGCTGAAAGTTTTGAAGTAGGAATGGTTTAAACAAACAAAAATAAAAACATCCTGGAAATTACCAAAAATGGATTTGATTTATGAATGTGAAGTAAAAAAAAAAAAATCCATGTTCAACAAGACAGGTTTCATTTTGACTTTTTAATTTGAGTAACATAATTTCTCTAGGACAGTCCATGAAATAATTTCATGTTTATTTCCTTTTACTTGAATATGCACGTGGTGTTTCAGTGTTCGGGTGGACGTATATTTCTGAATCCATGGAGACGGATTCATGGATCATAAATAAACCTGAATGCAACATCAGAACATCAGCACTTTTGGTTGTTTCTTTTTGTTCCACGTTACTGTGCCACCATAGAGAGCTAAATGTAGGTTAAAATGGGACGGGAAAAGAAATCCTCCCAGACTAGAGGCAGACTACAGCTTATCAAACAAACATGGAAACATAAACATGTCAGCATGTACATACACAGGTGGGCATGGCTTTCTACATGCTATAAAGGTACTAAAAGCATGTTTCCTCCTTCTTCTTCTTCTTCTTCTTTGTTTTTATAATTTCAGCCTCAAAGTCAAAGCGTGCACACGGCGTGGATGGTAGTGTTGTGTGATTGGTTGAGGCATTGAACATATTTTGAGATCAACACAAAGTACATTTTTCACTCCCAAGATATATTACAGCTCATACTTAGATTTGTACACATCAGTTGTGGATATATACACAGTTAAATACATTAAATATTAGTTATAAGAGTACAGTTAAAATCTTTGCACAGATTTGAAAGCAGGTTACAGCGAATACTTCAACCTCTGCGGCTCCAGTGATTCCAGAAGTCCCACTTTAACCAGTCTGTCATGTCAGCTGACAGCCCTGAAATGTCAGTGGGTCAGCAGCGGCTGCATCCAGCAGGCTGCTCCCCTCCTATCTGTGCGTTACTCAGGCAACAGGATGTTGAGGTTCAGCTCTATAACGTGGTCTCGCTGCTCATGTCCCGATGGGGATGGGGGTCGATGTCCGAGTCATAGTCTGACTCCATCTCGATCTTGACCTGGGGCACGGGGCAGGCCATCCCTCGGCCCATCGGCACCGCGGGAGATGACGGGCAGGAGATCTTCAGGTGGAGGGTGATGCTACGGAAGGGCAAGCTCCAGTTACCATACACAGCCACAGGCTGAAACACTGGGAGGGTGAGGGGGGGGGGGGGGGTGTTGGGGGGGAGCTCAAGACAGGAGACGTCCTAACGCCAGGTGTTCACAACAGCAGCTCATTAAGTCATGAGTGAGACAAGAGCTGTTCACTGAACCGCCCACCACACCAGCCGAGCCAGATGATTGGCTGAAATTCAGTTTGTAGTTGGCAGCGTGCCAAAAAGTCTACCTGGCATACTGCTTCCCACAATGCACAGCGCTAACGCTGTGTGTCTGTGTGGGTGGACCGTGAGTTGACGCCCAAACAAACCACTAATTACCTTTTTTAAAACCACACGTGGATTAAATGGAAGTTTGTCCCCCCCATTAGCTGTAAAAATAAAGTCAATGTGTTCCAGATTTATTTTCAATTAACGATATATTTATTTATTTTCGTTTTTTATTCATAAATTATATTTATTTGTTTTTCTAAATGGATTTAAAATGTTCCTTAAACCACTGAAAATATTTTAAAAAATTACAATTTCTCACAGGAACTCTTCGCTGAAATATAATAACTATTGTCTTTTCTTGCTTAATTCTTTATTTATTTATATATACTGTTTATTGTTTGTATTTTTTTCTGTATCTTTACCACCGATTTATTTATATAAAATGCTTCAACAGGTAATTTCTTTACATATTAATAACATAAATGTTAAGAGGTACCCACAGTTTGTTTTGTACATTCATAATAGAGTTCACATTTAAAAAAATAAAAACATCAGCTGGATAGAGTGTTTTCACTAGACGTCATCAACTCCAGGTCGGCCATGTTGGAGGCACTCCTACAACAGAGCTGAATTGAGCTCGCAGGTATACGGGATTAATGTTGCATGTTTTTGTCTGCGCTAATCTGTCGGACTGAGAAAAACATCTGAAATACTTTGACCACCAAAAATGATCACAAATCAGGGCAAAGAACGTGGAACGAAAGTCTTTTTTTAAAGTGAGCCTCTCATTAAGCGTGTGGACCACCCCCCCACCCCCCACCCCCATTAAAAGTATTAGTGGTAACATCTGTTTTCAAACCTTTGGGTAGATAATGATGAAGATGCTGACTCCTCTTATGGGTCTTTCCTGCCATTTATGAGAAATCCCACTTTATTAAACTTCCTCTTTTTCTTCCGTATGTTTTGTGTCTCGATGATCCTTCAACAAATTGTCACCGATTTGCACCGTTCGGATTTTAAAACGTTCAGCACGTCCAGGAGAGGCCTGTGTGTATGACTCAAACTTCTAACTCTTGTACTTTTTAAAATATTTACATTTTCCCCCAAAATTTGTCCCATTAAAATGAATGGAAATGATCTGTCACCATGGAAACCACACAGCTGATGATGTCATGGGGGGTTTTTCTTGCTGGAGTCCGTCATGATAGTTTTAGTTTTAGTGTGCTCTGTGTTTTTTTTACAGTGCACTTCTTTCTCCATCCGTTCAGTGTTTACGTTCCTGTACCTCCAACATGGCCGCCCGATCTGCCCACGTCACGACGTCAGTGCAAACACTCCCAGTTCCCGTTTTCCCAAAGTGAAAACCAGAACACAGAGCTGACAGTCAGACTACAGGCGTGTGGTGGGCGGTTTGGGCTCTGAAAGGTGAAAGGAGCTGCTGCGGTGTGTCACCGTGGCCTCAGCGTCTCCAGCCTGAGACTGGGAGGGTTTCATACCATGAACACTTCAAACATTATTAAAAACAGCCTCTAACTGAACGTTATTTTATAAACAAAAGCTTTAATATCTCACAAATCATCGAACAAACTCATCTGAATCAGATAATCAGTTCCTTACCATGCCTCTTTCAAGCAATGCAGAATTGATACAGACTCTCTGTTTTCACCCCCTTCCCATCCCCTCTCCATAAAAAGCACAGTCAGAGTATAAACACCCAAATCAGCAGCGCGTTCAACACGAGCGCTGCTGCTCCGGGTGATTCAGGTGGTTCAGAGAGCAAAGAGGCTACGTGCACACGTGAGGAGGATCAGCACATGAAGAAAAAGAAACAACCAAAACAATGATGCTTGTTGCATGTGGGTGATGATACAGTTGGATACAAGCTGGCCTTCCATAAATCCTCTTAATGATCCACAGAAACATCAGACTAAATATAATAATAATACGGCTTCAAAACACAGAGCAGACGTTACATCACGCATTCTCAGGTCAGGGTTTCTCAGACAGTCACTGATTTTATTCAAAGCTAACACAAACCAAGAAAAGAGACATAACACCGAGCCTCTCGGGAGGGATGCTACGCTCACGAACTGCGTGACAGGATGGGTAACAGTCATTACAAAACAATGATCTGCATTGCCTCAAAGTGCATGGAGAGGAGAGCGATCTGAAGCAAAACAAAACGAAAACAAACAAACAAAAACTGGACGAGGAGGAAGGAGTGTGTCTGTACATAATCTGTGTGAAAGTGTGGAGGCAGATAATAATAATAATAATAATAATAATAATAATAATAATAATAATAATAACAACAGTTGGGATAAGGAGGAACACAAATATGTTAAAATGTGACGTTTCTGAAGGATTTAAAAGATCATATTTGATGGTAAACTAAAGCTTTTTTTTTTCCAGAATTTAATGTTCTTTAAATTAATCTTTTAAATTTTATTTATTAAATATGAAATCAGATCAATGTGCAGGACACTTGGCTTCATACAAAAGTGTATTTATAATCTATGTGATTTCCTGTGGAAGCAGACGGCTCTGATTGGACGGGACGATCGAGACGTAGCAGAGACTCAAACTTCACGGTTTAGGTCGAGTTAACTGACTGTTTGACGACTTTAATCGCACCTGGATTGAAAATGTCGGCTATACTTCATTCATTTGAGTGTTGCATTAAACCGCTCTGTTTATGTACACTCTGCTTTTTTTTATGTCTAGATCAGGGGTCTGCAACCTGCAGTGGCTCCCCGTAAAAGGATATTATCGAAATAAAGGATTTTTATTTTTCTTTCATTGTGTACTAATGATTAATAACATTTAGACTCAGTAAAATAATAATTTAACATTTTATTGAACTAAATATGCATCACATCTCAGCAGCCCACCAACCTTCCCTTCACCTGTGGCTAACCTCAAGTTTCACACCCCTGGTAGGAGAACGAAATCAACACAGTGACAAATCTGGAAGCTCTTTTTCTCTCAGATGTCTGTCTAATATGAGTCTGGTTCTGTCCGAGGTTTCTGCCTGTTAAAGGGAAGTTGTTCCTCTGTTAATACAACTTATTATCATCTACAGGTCTCGACCCGTTAATGCTTTTGGAAAGCGTCTTGACATAACGTTTGTTATGAATTGGCGCAAAATAAATAAAGATTGATTCAAGTTTTCTTTTTCTAGTTCTACACTTTTGTAAATCATAAAAACTTTGGATAATTATTCACTTTGTTTGATCAACGTGTGGAATTTTACACACCTTATTGTCTTCGTTGTGAAGGTAAAGTAGATTTTGTGGCTCCAGACTGACTTTAATCCAGGTGAGACGAGGCCAAACGTCTCCTTTGACGGTAAAGTTTATAAGTTACAGCGTATCAGACACCGGAACAACTTCCTGTATCTGTCGTTCTTATAACACGCTGTTGAACAAAGTTACGACAACCTTTATCAACCTGTACAGTGTCTGTCAGGACTGATGGAGTCAGAAACACGATGCTTTACGATTATAAACACTAAAGACGCCTAATGAACGACTCCAAACCATCGTCACGAGGAAGAAACACCAGAGGGGAAAAAACTAAATACTGTAACACAACTTTACCCTAAAGTTCAGTGAATTAACAGACAGGTGTGTGTGCTCGCATGTGTGTGTGTGTGTGTGTGTGTGCTAAAGAGCACGGCCTGTGGCAGCAGGCTGGCAGTACGCTCCCCACTGAGACTGAACAACATCAGGATACACAAGATCTTTATAAGGGATGTGCAGTTTGAGGACACAGTACCTGCGATCCAAGTCTGACTCTGAACTTGGCGAGTGGTTCGAGTAGTTGTGGCACTTTTCCTGTGAGTGAACACACACACACACACACACACACACACACATACAGAAACACACACACATTGTTCATTTGCACCAAGAATTAAAAACTGAAGTAATGATCGATCAGGACCTCCAGGGGGCAGCAGAGGCACAAGTATCTCACCTCATCCTCACTGTCGTTGGCTTTCCCCTTCTTCTTCTCCTTCTCTTTCTCCTTCTCCTTCCCCTTCTTTTTATCGTCGTTCTTCTTCTTCTCTTTCTCAGGCAGGAGGTCGTCCAGCCAGGCCAGGTCGTGCTGGGAGAAGACCATGTCCAGCATCTTTCGAACCACCATCAGTCCCAGGATCTGAAGGGTTCCACACACACAGACAGGCTGATCACACACAGATACGTGTCTATGTATACTGGTCTGGTCCAGGGGTCTGGAACCTTTACCATCAACGGAGCCGTTCGGCCTCATCTCACCTGGATGAATCTACAAAATCTACTTTACCTTAACAGTAAAGACGACACAGTGAATAAAATATTACACACACTTCAAATATATTAAATAATCATCTAACCCATGTATGATCATTGTTTTCCAGGACGTTCGCCCACACACACATACGCACCATTACAGGGAAGATGATGGCCAAGAAGGTGGATTTTAGGACCCAGAGGACGGCGAGACATATGATCTGAACCAGAGTGAAGAGGTGAACTCTCCTCAGAGGAACATGACGCAGGTAAGAGAAGTCGGGCTGATGCTTGGATGGCATCATGTAGAGTTTAATTCTGTCCCAGAACTGTGGAAGACGATGAGACGAGGAGGTGGAGAAAAGAGCTTCAAGCTTTTAGGAACACCAGAGGTCAGACACTGATTAATTTATCCAAACGTCAGACAAAAATCATTCATTCACTGCTTCATGTTAAAGATCCAGCCCAGGGCCTGATACCTGGACAGCCCATGCTTCTCTGTCAGCTTTAAGGACACCGTACGAAGGCAGCTGCAGGCCACCAGCTTCCCAACCATCCACAAAAATGTGACACACAAGCCATCAGGCCTCATTAACTCAGAACGAGTTAACGAGCGGTGGTCAAAAACAGTAACTGTCGGCGCTTCAACCAACCTGGATTCCACTGAGGGAGGCGACACCCATGTAGAGGAAGACTCCATACAGGACGGGCATGGGGATGAACTGGGAGCAGAAGAAAACACGTCTTTAATTATTCTTTCTGACAATTTAACACATGGCTCAGGTTTCAACGATGATAAATCATGTTTGAATGTTTTTATTTAACACCCTCACGTCATGACACCGTGTCAGCTGGGCCTAGAAACTCTGTTTCTAAAAGTAACCCTACAAACGGAGAGCTTCTGGTTTTTATTCTGTGGTCTGAGAAGGATGCACCTGCTAATGACTTCATGAAAAGCAGGAGTGAACAACATTAAATACATCACATACACTTTATTTTGAACATTCAAGCACAAACTAAGGGTTTAGTTTCTTAACTATATGCACTTCTAACCATCTCCTTGTGTTTTAGCCTTTAGCCTGTGCTTAAGCCTTTAGCTAGTGTTTTTGCCTTAAGCCCGTGAGTTTTAGCCTTTAGCTCATGTTTTAGCCTTTAGCCTGTGTTTAAGCCTTTAGCTCATGTTTTAGCCTTTAGCCTGTGTTTTAGCCTTTAGCCTGTGCTTAAGCCTTTAGCTAGTGTTTTTGCCTTAAGCCCGTGAGTTTTAGCCTTTAGCTCATGTTTTAGCCTTTAGCCTGTGTTTAAGCCTTTAGCTCATGTTTTAGCCTTTAGCCAGTGTTTTAGCCTTTAGCCTGTGCTTAAGCCTTTAGCTAGTGTTTTTGCCTTAAGCCCGTGAGTTTTAGCCTTTAGCTCATGTTTTAGCCTTTAGCCTGTGTTTAAGCCTTTAGCTCATGTTTTAGCCTTTAGCCTGTGTTTTAGCCTTTAGCCTGTGCTTAAGCCTTTAGCTAGTTTTTTGGCCTTAGGCCTGTGTTTTAGCCTTAAGCTCATGTTTTAGCCTTTAGCCTGTGTTTTGGCCTTTAGCCTGTGTTTTGGCCTTTAGCTCATGTTTTAGCCTTTAGCTAGTTTTTGGCCGTAAGCCTGTGTTTTGGCCTTTAGCTCATGTTTTAGCCTTTAGCTACTTTTTGGCCTTAAGCGTGTGCTTAGCCTTTAGCTAGTTTTTTTGGCCTTAAGCCTGTGTTTTGGCCTTTAGCTCATGTTTTAGCCTTTAGCCTGTGTTTTGGCCTTAAGCCCGTTTTTTAGCCTTTAGCTTGTGTTTTAGCCTTTAGCCTGTGCTTAAGCCTTTAACTAGTGTTTTGGCCTTAAATATATGTTTTAGCCTTTAGCTTGTGTTTGTTGTGTTGCCCATCCAGGCCTGAGAGCTGTTTTACTGGAAAAGTCAGTTTTATCATCCGGATGTTTCCCCTCAGTGGATGTATGCTGGCATGGTGGTGGCAGGTGGGGGGTCTACAGGTGAGGACGCACCTGCTTGCCCCTGCTGTCATGTCTGTGTGCCTCTGTTTGGCTGCAAGTGTGGGTGCAGAATAGAAAGCTGCCTGACACTTGGTATTACTGATCGTTGCTATTATTATTATTAGTGTACTACATATCATCATTACTCATCACTGTTACTGTACTCCATGGAGGTCTATCTGAGGAGGGGTGTCAGGGGGACATGCACTGTGCTCTGTACCTTAAGTATTGGAGCGAGGAAGATGGAGACCCCCGTCAAAGCAAACACCAAAAGTCCCGTCATCCTTTGTTCTCTGTGTTTTGGAAATTAAGAAGAAGAAAAGTGCTGTCAAATCCATTTTATAAAGTTTAAGTCTATTTGAAGAGCAAAGCCTTCTGGGAGATGTTTCCCTCATACTGTCATACAGCATGTGGCAGTGACATCACTATCTAAACCAGGTTCCTGTCGACCAACCTGACTCCAAGAAACTGAGGCTGTTCCCCCGGAGCGCTCGACTCGCTCTCCATCTTCAGAGAGTCAATGTGGGCGATGGAGATTACGGTCGCTGCCACATACCAGGGCAGGCCCAGAAAGGAGCAGGTGGCCATCAACACGCCCACCCAGAAGAGATCAAGATGGTAACCACAGCCTTTCTGCAGGGAGAATCAGACAGAGCTCACCTTTAATGACAAAAACAAAACCAACTCATCTGGTTTCAAGGATAAAATGTGTTTTTCAATTCATAAACATGATAAATAATAATAATAATAAAGAATTTATGAGGAGCTTTTTAAATCGTTAAAGCCACAGAAATAAAGCATGCAGACGTGATCCAATAATAAGATGGATAAAAAAAACAAGACATATAATCATAAACAGGGTCGCAAAATCCTGTGAATCTTCAAAGTTGGAAACTTTCCCTGGGAATTTTCAGGAATTTTTATCAACAGGTCATATACATGTATAAATATTAAACGTTTTAGTTAGTTATAAACAGACATGCATGCAAACATGTCTGACACAAAATATTTAAATCAAGATAATAAGAAAAAAAGCCTTCAAAATCAGTCACAAAACCATGAAATTTCCAATTTCCCATGGAAAATTCCAAGAAACTTTCCTGAAATTTACTGGAAATTTTCCACCGCTTTGCAAACGTACTACAAGCAGACATGCATGCAGATGTGTCTAATACAATATTTTTATATCAAGTTATTAACAAATTTTTTTTCCTGGGAATTAATTCAAGTTGTTGGTTAAAAAAAAAAAAAAACCTGAAAATTTACAGTAGTCAGAAAACTTTCGTGAAATCAACTTGTAATTTTCCACCCCTTTGCAAACATATTACAAGCAGACATGCATGCAAACATGTGCAATGCAATATTTTTATATCAAGTTGATGACGAGAAAAAAAAATCTAAAATTTCCTGGGAATTTTTAGAAAAATTGATTTAAGTTGATGGCAACAAAACCCCTCAAATTTACAATATTCAGGAAACTTTCCTGAAATCGAACTTAGAATTTTCCACCCCTTTGCAACGCTATAATCAGCAGACATTTTTGCAAACATGTCTAATGCAATATTTCTTAATCAAGTAAGAAAATTTAAAAAACAAAATCCTGGAAAATTTTTAGAAAAATTCATTTAAGTTGGCGAAAACAAAACCCTGAAAGTTTCCAATATTAAGGAAAAGTTTCCTGAAATCAACTTGTAATTTTCCACCCCTATGCAAACGTACTACAAGCAGACATGCATGCAAATGTGTCTAATACAATATTTTTATATTAAGTTATTAACAAAAAGAAATTCCTGGGAATTAATTCAAGTTGTAGGTAAAAAAAAACCCTGAAAATTTATAGGGTCAGGAAACTTTCCTGAAATTTACTTGAAATTTTCAACCCCTTTTCAACCCTATAATCAGCAGACATGTTTGCAATCATGTCTAATGCAATATTTCTTAATCAAGTTGATAAGAAATAATAATAAAAAAAATCCTGGAAAAATTTTAGAAAAATTCATTTAAGTTGATGAAAACAAAAACCTGAAACTTTCCAATCTTCAGGAAAAGTTTCCTGAAATCAATTTGAAATTTTCCAACCCTTTGCAACCCTACCTGTAAACAGTGTTAAAATGCAGCGAACCTACCTTAAGTTTATTCTCCTTGCGGTTAACAATGACGGCACTAATCTGCTGGTCCATGAAGATCAGGATGGTAACGAGAAGCGCCGGGACGAAGCTCGCCAGATAAACCCACCACGGGTTCTTACCAAACGGCATCACCAGCCAGCCACGATCCGGCCGAGTCGGCTGCAGTTAGATAACAAACTTTAATCACGATAAAATAAATCAACTCTTCATCATTTTAAACATTTGTACAGAAAGGTGTAAAAACAAAAACAGTTATTAACAGTTCTTGATACTTCAGCATAGGCTTCGTACTGTCAGTCAGGAGGAGGCGCTTGGTCTAATAAGACCTCCTGGATCCAGCATCATATTCAGAGGAACGAATAAAGATCAGGTAGCTACCTGAATGAAAGCACGGTTCGGAAACAGCTCACTCTACCTTGAATTCTGTCGGGACGATTAACTTTGGTGTCTTGAGTCCTATCAGCATATCAAGCCCGACAAACGTCATGATCGACATGAAGATTGAGAAGTCACTGATGAGTTTCCTTAACTGGTGACATGGACAGAGACAGAGACAGAAGAAAGAGTCAGAAGACACTTCAAAAGAGAAATAAACAACACCATTAAAAAAAGCTGATCAAACATACAACAAAGTCCTGATATTTCATCGTCAGGAAGTCAGTTTATGAGCCAAAAAGGGGAACTGAATGAGGAACCTTCTTGCTTTCAGGCCGCAGTGCTAACCACAGCACCAACAGGCAGCACTGTTAGAAGAAAATGATTTTATAAATGTTACAAGATGGGTCCGTTTTTTTGTACTTTTTTTTTTTTGTTGATGCTCTAAAAATCTGAAACAAAATCCCAGAAAATATCAGGTCTGCTGAAATTCTCAGCTCCTGTAAATCCAGGCTGAAGACTCACGTTTATATGGCTGCCTTTTATTTGAACATTTTCAGAAATTCATTTCGTCAAACAGCTCTGCACTGTAGCTTTAACGCTCACACTTTAAAATTTGCTTCATCATATCTCAAGCCTTTGATTTAGCAGGTATTTAAAGTCGTTTTCTCCTGAATGTAGCGCCCTCTACGGCTGAACTGCAGATCAGCCTCTAGAGCAGTGGTTTCCAAAGTGGGGGCCGGGGCCCCCAGGGGGGCCACCAAGGGGTGCTAGAAAATTCCTCAGAAAATTGGAGGAAAAGGGAAAAAAGAGAGTCAAATTATTGATATTTTTTTTATTATTCTTTTTATTTAATTATT
Organism: Labroides dimidiatus; assembly: GCA_030710495.1. Taxonomy (NCBI): domain Eukaryota; kingdom Metazoa; phylum Chordata; class Actinopteri; order Labriformes; family Labridae; genus Labroides; species Labroides dimidiatus. The sequence goes on from CM061153.1 coordinate 31,346,339, forward strand.
TTCCTGAACATGCAACATGTAAACTGCGTAATCATCAGATTCTCAAGTTTCCGATTGTACCTAACCGCACGTCATGTGACAGTTTGAAGTTGGGCATCTGTGTCAACTGGCAGTTTACGCCTGTTATCAAGCTGCTATCTAGCAAAAACCTTTGAAACTTCAGTGACCATTTGGTCAGGCAATCTGCTGAATTCACACAGCAAGCTACCTTGCCCGAGTGGGCACTAAAAGCACCATTTTTAGCCGCATACCAGGCACCAAAAATTAAATAACTAAATAAATAAAATAAAAAAATAAAATCAATTAAAAAAAAAAAAAAAAAAAAATACAAATCATGGTTTGCAAAGGGGGTCCCCAGTCAGAAGCCACTGCTGTTTGAGGGGCCTTGGCGTGGTAAAGTTTGGGAACCCCTGCTCTAGAGTGCTCTCTGCTGCCACCCTCCTTTGAGCTGCATTCAGTGGTCAGTGGGTGTAACTGCAACTCTGACAGACATCCACACCTGTGGAGCCCTGCAGGTTTATCCTGTCAGTCCTTCTGTTCCCAAAGAACTGTAGAGGTAAATTAAATATGTTGATAAACAGTGATATCTTAGTAACAGTTTAATTATATTATTTTTGAATGTTTTGTTTCAAATAAGCAGTAAATTATGATTAATAGTGAGTCCACTGGAGTGGACAGCAGGCAGCACCGAGTACGTTTCCAACACAAAGTTAAGACGTGTTAAAATGTTTTGCAAAGGATGAAAAGAAAAAAAAATATTAGTGGAATTAATTTTAAAAACAACAACAACAACAACAAATAAAAAAACCCATTTAATTCATTTGAATATTAGTTGAATTACTTAAAAAACAACAACAACAACAACAAAACTTTGAATTCATTTGAACATGAAGTTAAGACTGTTTGATGTTGGATGTTCAGTCACATGTCATCCACTGAAGAGGACACGTCTGCAACTTTATTTGAAAATGTTAAAAAAAAAAAAGAAAAAGAAAATATCTACAAAACATTTGTTTTACACCCCAAGAATTAAAAACGTGTTGAGAATTAAAAATGTTTGCGTTACCTTTGTGGGGAAGTAGCGACTGAACTTGAACTTCTTGAGGGACACCGTCATGGAGTAGGTGCCGAAGAAGAGGATGAAGGACATGAGAGCCAGATCTGGAACATACTTGCAGGTCTTCCCCACGAGAGAGCCTCCGTACTTCAGACACTCCTTCTTGCTTAACTGGCTCCAGTCCAGAGCTGTCACATTCAACTGGGTGGGTGGGTGGCAGTGTTGGGAGAAGAGGACGAAGAAGATTGAAGTGTTTTGAAAAAGAAGTCAAGGTGGAGATATTTTTTTTGTTGTTGTTTTTGTTTTTTGTTTTTGTTGTTGTTGTTGTCATGAAAGTGAAGATATAACCCGTAAAGGAGAGTTAGAGAGGAGACAAACGAAGGAAAGAAAGAGGAAAACCTAACAAAAAAAACAACAACCCTTTATCAGTTCATATCTGTTTAAACCACTACAGGCCATTCCACCCAATCTGTGCCATTTGAGACCCCAAGAAATACAACTTCTAAATTCATGATAAAATTAACTGTAAAATACACGTCTGTATAAAGGTCCTTAATTAAAAGTACGTTGAACTCTGGAAAAATATCATTTGTTGTCTCTCTCTGCTTCCTAAATTAGACTTTACCATCAAATAGAATCATTTAAATCCTTCAGAAATGTCCCATTTTTACATATTTGTGTTGCTCCTGATCCCAACTAGACTTAAACTTTATTTTATTTAAAAAAAAAAGAAGAAAATCAGTTTAGTATAAATTCAGACTTTAGTGGTGTCCCTGGTTTTGACTCAGTCCTATTACCCTAACACACACACACCCCTCTGAATGATGTGGAATATTCCAGGTGTCACATGGTCCACAGGAAGTAGCATCATTCAGATCCTCTGCAGGCCATGGGAAGGCCCACAGTAAGTTGACTCCTTTATGTTTCTGTATGTTGGATGATATTTACACTCTGACTGAGGGGCTTCAAATCTCAGCTCAGTCCTCTTACTGAAATTATTTTTTTCATCTTATTTCTTTATTTTTAAAACACAGTTTTTGTTGAGTCACTGTGATGAGCTAAGTGTCAACATGCTGTTAGCATAAACGCCATGTGGCTATATTTCATGTGTTTGCTAATTCTCTGCTAAAAACTTATTCCTGTTACTTTCAGTCCTGTTACTCAAATGAGGAGGACCAGGACTGAGGACCAGGACCAGGAGCCAGTAGAGTCCTCTAGTCCTCTAGTCAGTTGATTTATTAGTCTGAATATTAGTTCACCTCATGCTGATTTTTAGCTTTTTGACATTTTAGAGTTTTAATGATGTTTTAAACGGGCTTTTTACACCTCACATGAGTTTAGAGAACAGGACTGAGAAACATGAAACCACCTTCAGCTCAGGAAGATTTAAAACATCAAATAAAGTTTCAACATTTAGAGGAGATCAATATGAGAATGATCAGATTCGGGGGAATGGCCCTCTCCCCCCTCTCTCCCTGTCGCTACATGTTGCTAACTCTTTTATGGTTTGTTTTTTAAGGAATCTGCAGCTAAACAGAGGGACAAAAAAAAAAAGTGAATAAAAATCAGCACTTACCCCAGAGACACTAGAGCTGTTATCTGGCATTGGAACTAAACCATTGAAGATCATTGCAGCCACTGTTCATGAATTGGTGAGAGACAGACGGAGGCAGGGAGGTAACGATTGAGCAGATGAAGAGGAAAAACGAGAGGGGAAGAAAAGAAGAAAAAAAAAACAAAACAGACAGAAATTCAAAAGATAATGAGAATCCAGCGTCTGGAGTTCACACTCTGAGCCAATGCAGACGGACGATGAGAGACTTACTTGTAAGAGATGGCAGCCAAAATGTTCATGCATGGCGAAAACGAACAAGAGACAAATCAGTTACAGAAATCGATGTTTACAGAAACAACTGCAGAAACTCACATTTTTAAAAAGGATTAAAGCAAACACGGAAGGTTTCACCCTCCTCTACCAAGAACATGAACATCCATCATGTGGATAGTCCACCTTTATCCCCCTGAGCCAAGGGGTGAACTCACTCGGGTCTGGCGCCAGGCATTCACACTTGTAAGCGGTGATAAAGTCGGGCTTGAAGTCGGTGTTGATTGGATAATACTTGAAGGAGCCCACCATCTTCTTGATGGCGTCAGAGATGAAGATGAAGGAGATGAGGCTGGAGAAGCCCTCCTCGGTGAAGCGGGTCATGTACTTGATGATGTAACTGGCGTCCGTCGCGACCAGGATGAAACACTGCAAGCAGGAGTGGATGCCGATCCAAAGACGCAGCTCCATGTAGTCGATGCCGTTGTTCCTGCGAGAGGAGAATTCAGAACCATCAGGACGAAAAACCTCCAGCGCCACAAATCAGCGTTTAGAAGGTGGAAGTTAAAGAAACGATCGAAGATAGATGGAGGGAGGAGGAAGATAACCTGCAGGAGATCAGAGAGGTAAGGAGGGGCGAGGTTGGGGATGGACTTGTAGGAGTACAGAAGGATTCTCTGATCCAGTGAAGTTAATGGAGGACGGGGGTGATGTTTGGTGATGATCCGGGCAGCAGAGTTCTGGACCAGCTGATGTTTGTCAGGACTTTTGAGGGAGGCCGAAGAGGAGTGAGTTACAGTAATCAAGGCAAGAAGTGACGAGGCTGTGGACGAGGATGACGTGAGGGAGGGGCGGAGACGACTGATTGGGCGCAGGTGGAAGTACGCAGACCAGGTGAGAGTGGATTGATAGTGTACTGTCGAGGATGACACTCAGACTCTTAAAGAGGAAATGAAACATGCAATTTTTGGCTCTGGTTTTGCTCATATATACAAGAAAAAACAATCTGCCGAAAATCTGTGGTAAAAAATACCTAAATCCACAGATATGACCGATTTTATTTCGTAATTTGACCTAACTAGAGAGTCAGCGAGCCGGCATTTTGGAGTGATGTCATCAACTACGTAGGAGGGTTGGTTGGGTCTTCGGCCGCGAGTAGAATCCAGAGCAAAGAAGAGTTGCGAACCGCCAATAAAACAAAAAAAAGAAGAAAATAGCCGAGAAAAGAGTCAAAATGGAAAACGTGGAGTCAGGGTAAGAAATAGTCTGTTTTATTTTATTTTATTTTTGGAAGTTTGCATCAGCTGTGATGACCTCTGGTGATGGGATCTAATGATGAATGATGTGGAATCATTTGTTTTGGGACGGATGTGTTTTTTAGTTGTGGTTAGGTTTTAATTTTTGACAGTCATTTCAGACCGATCCTGTGCTGCAGAGATGTTCTGTTCATCCTTAGGCTGTGTTTAAGAGTGAGGAGGGTATGTTTGAGTGCTGCTGTTTGAGGTGAAAGGTGTGTTTCATTACAGACAGTGAAGAGTTGTCGATATCGAGAGAGAAGGTGTTGACTTTGGATGGCGTGGATTTGGTGCCAAAACAAAAACATTAAGCTACCAGAACCAAAGATTAAGAAACCAACAGCGTTAACGACAACATTACATAATCAACACTTATAATTTTCAAAAATAACTTTAGAGAGCATTTTTCTAAAGATTTAACATGAATTACAGGTTTTTAAGTTCATATTTGTATCTGGACAGAGAACCTGCAAACACCTCTTCAATCATTCTGCCTCTCCTGAAGTGAGGAAAAACTTCTGCACAGCACCTGGAGGGGGTTTAGTGTTGCAGTAAACATTATGAACATTATTTCATAATAAAACAAGTAAGAAATTATCATAATGTGTGAATTCAAAAATAAAGGATCAGTGTGAGCCAGTGGCGACTGCTCTAAGACTGCAAGGGAAGCTCAGCTTCCCCTAAAATGTCCCTTAAAAAAGTGTTGATATGTCCTGCTGTGTGTACATTTCATTGCCTAAATATGCGCTAGAATACCTTCATCTTTTGTTCTGAATCAGCTACTTATCACAGGTAACTGGTGCCACTTCCTTCTCATTCATCCCCGCAGCGTCTCAGCGCTTTAACACAGTCGGACGCTGAGCGTCTTCAGACTTCAACAGTGTAGGGTAGAGTGGGTTGTTCCACTGTGGAAACTGGACGGTCATTGGATAAACGCTGGGCTTTGTCCCGCCCATCGGACGCTCAGCGTCTCTGGGGGTCTATGAGGCAGTGGGCTGGCCTGGACGCTCAGCTTCTGCATGATGATTGGATGATCTTTCTGAGGCTGAATCCCTTTTTGATTGACAGTGAAATGAGCCAATCAGCGATCTTGAAGTAAAACTCTCTACCGGAGACTTTCGAACTTCTACATTCAGTTGTTCTGGACTGATCCCGAGGCTTTATGGATCCCCAGAGAGTTTACCTTTCTTAAAAACGACGAGCGTTGTGTTTAAAGATTCACTCTCTTAGAGAGGAGCTTCTCCTGTTGAAAGCGGCTCAAGTCTTACACCCGCAACGCAATGGGCCAAGGCCGGTTAAGCAGTCTAGCTCTGCTGGCCGTTGAGAGAACACTGGTAAAATCACTGGAAAAGACACCTAGTTGGTACGACAGGGTCACAGATCATTTCCTTGAAAAGGAACGGAGGGTAGAATTTACGTTTAAAGAAATAAACAAATTTATGATGTAGGCCAGAAAAAAAATGAGCTTCCCCTCCTTGACTGACCAGCAGCCGCCACTGGTGTGAGCGTAATAATCGGTATTATTGAGGATACGTTTGGCTTCTATACAGTAAGACATGTGAGGAAAAATCAGCGTAAAAAAAGATTATTTTTAATGCTTTATAATTTAAAACATATCTAGATTTAGACAGAATTGCAACTGACTTTGAAATTTTATTACCTGCTGATTTTAATTGTAATTTCCCCTTTAATTCTATTCTGATTTCCAAACAGTAAGAGATAATTCATTAACATCAAACAGAGTTTTGAGGCTTTCCAGCTCACTTTCAATGACAGTCAATAGTTCTTTAAATTTTTACCCAAACAAACTAAATTTGTGTCATCTGCAGAAATGATGTATGTAAAGAAAGTAGATCTCATTGATAAACAGTCTGAATATATTAAACCAGCTTTAGCTTCTCTGCGTCTGAGGCGTCTTACTTGCTGAACTCGAACAGGAGCTTTTCAAAGATGAGGATGGGTCCAGTGGAGCTGAGGATGATAAGAGGCTGACCACTGAAGAGACAGAAGACGGAGCCGGCCAGAGCTGTCCCCAGAAAACTCTCCATCACACCCTGACGGAGGATTGGGAGAGAGGGTGAGGACGCGGGAAAAACAGAGCGGCAAATTATTCTGCACAAAATCTAAACCCTGAGATATTTTCTCTATTCCCCAAAATAAGGAACCAAAAAGAAAGAAATTATAGATGTAAGATATTTCTGCTCATATTCAGCATGTTCCACTTATTATTTGTGTTCCAGGAAGTTTGTTTCTGAGTATTTTGATCTAAAAATGAGCTTTTTCTTCTTTTTTTATGCTTGGGAAGCCGTCTGAACACTCAAAAAAATGAAACACTGACTTTAATTAAACTTATTACGTCAACTGGTTCCATTTTTATGGGTCAGCTAAGTTTAACTTGAAATCGTTGTTTCATCTAACCTAACACATTTACATGGAGCTGATATAATAAATCTAACTAAAGTCAATGTTTAATTTTTTGGAGTGAAGGCCCATTTCTTGCCAGATTTCTTGGAGAGATAATTTGACTGGTTTGAAAACCAGTTTCATCATATTTAATGCTTTTATCTTGTATTTAGGCTCCTCATTTTTTTGCAGTGTTGTTGCGTCATTGCTTTAATATCCTTTTTTAAAAACTCTTTAAAGAAGAAACCAGCTGGATTATTTCCTGTCGTGATGTTGGCTCTCTGATCTACCTGGTAGTTTTCGGTAGCATCTCCCAGCAGGCCTCCGAAGGTGATGGCGTTGGTGATGCAGCCCAGGTAGATGAAGAGCACGGCCGAGATGGACTGAATGTGGAAACCCTCGTAGAAGTCACTCGGTATCCACGGCAGTTTCCTTTTAATGTCCAGGTACAGACCTCCACAGAAGCTGTGAGTCACAAAATGAGAAAATGAGGGCCAAATGAGAAAACTGACTTGTGTCAGACGGCCGCACCAACAATAACGTGAACTTAATTCTACTCAATGTGAATTTCTCCCCATTGGAAAAAAAAGCACTTGCTTATATTTTGATCAGCTGCTATTAATAACCAGAAGAATCAGGATAATCTGTAAATATGTGAAAGTTGAGCGCAGGTCAAACAGGAAAATACGACGACAAAAACAATCATTGCATCAGTGTTTCATTTTACGTTTAGCTTGTAAGTCTCCACAAATACCGAAACCTTTGTATCAACAAGAAAAACAGTAACTTGAATGAGAGCTCGTGCAGGGCTCATGCTTGCAAGCGCATCCAAAGGAAATAATGCAAACGTCACTCTTTTCAAAATAAAAGCACCACAGTTGTATTGCACGCACAGCATACTTTTTATTTTCTATTCATGTTCTAATTTATGATTGACATCGCATGGGCCACACGTTGATGACCAAAGGGCCGGATGTGGCCCCCGGGCCGTAATTTGCTCAAGTCTGCTCTAACGTCATCGAGCTCTACGTCCGTCACAGGTTCTTGGTTTGTTGTGACAAAGTGAAGATACAGATGGTTCCTGTGTTCCCACATCCGGTCTGTAAAGGAGATGAAGATGATTTACCTGATGGTCTCTGCGTGACAAAACCTGAAACACTTTATGACGTCACTCTGTGTGTTTACCACACTGGTTATCTTGTCAGTGTTTGAAGTCTCCAGATGTCCTGTAACGTGATGTAGCTGCATTCTTCTGGCACTAGATGGCAGCACCTGCGGCCAAACGACCCTTCTGAGGTTTTTCCCTGCGGTCTAGTTCCAGCTTACGTTGGACAAAGACTTTGTAGACTTTGGGTATTTTACTCTCCCTCGTGACGATCACTACCCACCGTCCTGTAAACGCCAGCTCCTCTCCGAGTTCGTGCTGCACCGGCATCTCCTCGTCCTCAGCGAGGCCTCCTCCTCCTCCCGCCGTACCGTTCATCTGCCCGAGCTCGTTCAAGGAAAACACAGACTTCCTGTGAAGGTCGGGACGGAGAGAGAGAGAGACGCTGAAGTTATCAATAAATCTGTGACGAAGCGGAACTCGTGATGGATTTCTGATGACTGTTAAAGGAATAGTTCTCATTTTTCGTTGAACAAACAGCTTTAAGGAGACGGATGGTAAAACTCTGACCTTTTGTCCGCTGAGGGAACTTTCTTCGGCGGTTCGATGCGGATTTTAGGATCCCATTCTCCAGGTGGAAGCACGATCACCTCATCCAGAAACTCATCTATACCCGCGATGAGGTCTTCTCGATCTCTGGCTTTGTACGCTACATCGCTGAAGAGCTTTAAGGAGAGAGAGAGGGGGCAGTAGAGAGGATCGGACCAGTTCACCGACTTAGACGATAAAAATGACGATACTTTCACAGGATTTTTCAAGCCTTTGTTAAACCGGACACAACTAACGCCCCTTAGACCAGACAGGAGTTAGAAGACTTCAAAACACAGTGGAGCGACGGTGGACACTTACATCATCCACCATTAAGGTCGCTATGGCTCGGCCGATCTCGTTGTAAGACTTGGCCTTGCCTTGGGGTCCCAGGAGGATGAACAGGAATCTGTACAGAGATAAGACTTGTGTCAGGAATGTTCTGGGATGGTGTGAGTGACGGAAACATTGTGGAGTAAGAGTGAGGAAGCAAAGACAAAGATTTCACCTGGTGGGAACGGGAACTTCTGTCAGGCCTCCGAGAGTTGTAGCTTGAGCGAGGCGGACGAAGGCTACGAAGGGTTTGGTGAGGAAATCGACTTCACCCACCAAGACGTTTGATGCTTCGGCATCTCTCGGGATTTTCTTCATGAACTTATTTTTTAGCTGCAGAAAAGAGACGTAAAAGAGAGTGTGTGAGACAGTGATACTCCATCAGTCCCGCCCTCAAACACAGTGAGCCAATCACAGACACTCTCATTCTCAAACACTCAGACAATCGCTGCCTGGACGTCCAAAGAAAAGCAGAAAGTCAGTTTTCATTTGGTGTTTCTGAGGTTTTAAGTTTAAAAATGGTCAAACGATGTTCATGGGGTTCATGCAACTTTGACACAAGGTATCCTGAGAGGCTGGGTGACAGGGTGTATTTTTAACCCTTTCCTTAAACCACATCTCAACACAGTAAAGTGTCGTCTTTGGATGAAATTGTGCCGTGGACCACGACATCAACTCAACGTGAATAAAATGAACAAAGATGTTTACGTCTGTCCTGAGATAAGTCAACATCGTATGTGAGGCAACATGTCGTCACTTTGCTGTAAAGAAATATAAAGTTATCTTTAACATCTCTAATGTTAGCTTACGTTAGCCTAGCGTTAGCTCCTAGCTGTGTTGTTCGTCATGTCTCTTTGTTTGTTGGAGCTCATTGGCCTGTTTTGTTTTTTGCTGATCGTCCATCATTGTTAGCTGTTGTCCAAAGGGCACTAGTTAAGCTAACGTTAGCTTCTGGAGCTTAGCTTCATTAGCTTATCTGTAATAGCCCAGATAACAAAGGTTGGCATGTTCTGCTGAATGATTCAGTGTAAATACTGTAGCTCCAAACTAACAGAGACTCTCTTGGTAAAGATGGTAAAAAGGAGGTTAGATTTTCCTCCTGACTGACGCTGATCCTCTGTCCTGTTGATGCTGATGGGAACCAGATGTGGTTCATCAGATTTGCTCTGGGAGATGATATCTGATCTTTCTGTCTCCAAAAATCATCAATAACGTCCTGCGAAACATCTCCTACTGTGACACCTGCCACAGCACCTGACACTGAATGTTTATTGGTTGTTCGAGTCAGTGGAGGGGGGCGGGGCTCAGCCAGAGGTCAACTTTGAGGCTACACTTTGATTTTTGCTTTTTTTCCGGTTTTTGTTTATTAGTGAAACAATTAAAATAGGAAATATCTTGTTTTTTCCCCCTCTTTTTTTTTTTTACATATGTATATATATATATATATATATATATATATGCTTTCTGCTGGTCGATTATATAGCTCAGATTTTTTACACTTTGATTTTTGCTTTTTTTCCGGTTTTGTTTATTAGTGAAACAATTAGAATTGGAAATATCTTGTTTTTTTCCCCCTCTTTTTTTACCTTTATATATATATATATATATATATATATATATATATATATTTATATATACATATATATGCTTTCTGCTGGTCGATTTTTTACACTTTGATTTTTTTTTCTGGTTTTGTTTATTAGTCAAACAATCAAAGTTGGACATATTTTGTTTGTTTTTTTTCCCCCTTTTTTTTACCTTTCTATATATATATATAAATATATACATAAAATATTATATATCTATATATATATATATATCTATATATCTATCTATATCTATATCTATATATATATATATATATATATATATATATATATATATATATATATATATATATATATATATTTATATGCTTTCTGCTGGTCTCTGTCTGATTGCATGTAAAGGTGTGGCAGGAAGTAGGACAGCGGTACAGTAACACTCAATAGGAGGGCCTCGCCGATAACCCACAGTGGAGTCTGTGGCTGCATGTGAGGACCCAGCACGCGGACTGGACAATGAAATCCATTTTTTCCTGGTGCCAGCTCGATATTGACTCAGACAATATGGTCCACACAGGGAAACACACAGGATTAAACTATCACTTGTCTCCTGTCACATGTGACAACCACAGGACGGTAAACACAATTCAGCCAACCAGGCATAACCAGGGCACTCCGAGCTGGACGGAGGGATTTCTCCCTAATTGTTCTACACAGAAATAGACTTTATAATCCACATCACACACACACTCACACACTCACTTGACGTGACTTTAAATCCTGAGCAGCAGCAACAACAGCACCTGTCAGAGATTTCTCTCAGACAGTTTAGGAGCAGCTCCAGTGGAGGAACATTTACGGATACTAAAAGCAGCATGAACTCAAGAAGAAGAGAACGACTGAGCCTTAAACACAGGTGTGAGGAGGAGGATGTAGTCACCTGGTCCGTGCTGGGGGTATCTGCGATATCATTCATACTTCTGCTCTGGGCGTGACCTGGAGCACAGAACATATAAAGACAGTATGACGATGTCTCCGTGTGATCATACGGACTTCAGATCCTATATGACTCAACATTCAGAGGTCAAGACGCAAAGAACTAAAACCCAAAAAGTCCTTAGACTCACGTAGGCGACCGTAGTTTGCAGGCTGCTGCTGCTTCATTCGGAGATCTTCGGTCGATCGATTAAAGTTGGGCAGAGGCCCTGCAGCTGGTCCTGGACCCTGCCCTCCTCTGGGCCCTACAGGTCGACCTTCCAAGGTACAGAAACAAAAACAAAAACACAAACTGTTAGCAGGCAGACCATCAATTATGGAAATGATCAGATAACTACACTAACCACGAAGGAACCAAAAAGCCAACAGATAAGTGAACTCTGAAGCAGACTGAGACTAACAGGAAGAACCAAATGGTTCCTGATAATCCAGGATCTGGACACTCACTGGTGGTTGAGCTGGACTTCCCCATGTCGGCCAGTGAGCGGTGGATTGGCTTCTTCGTCTGATGTCGATGTTTCCTCAGCAGAACAAAACTGATCTTCTCCCTGAGATCGGGTGATATCATGCCTTCCTCGACTTGTCGCTCGATGATGTCATCTTAGGGGAAAAAGTATTTTACAGCTAAGAGACGGGACACTGCGTAAGATAATCATCCTTACGTCTCTATCAAAGGTCGAAACTTGAACTAAAATTCTAAAAATAACACATTTAAATATGATGCCAAAAAAAAAGAGAGAAAATGCTGCGTGAGACTTAAAATGCCATCTGGAAAAACTTCACAGCTGATTATATTCATTGACAACAAGTGAGTAAGATGAGAAGAGCGAGAGTCCATCAGGAGCGAAGACAGGAAAGAGTTCACCGCTCAGTGAGAGACCGAGGCAGGAAATGGAATTCTCAGAAAATGTTTTAAATAAAAAAGAATAATTTGTAGATTTCATCATCCATAGTAAACAAACATGACTCTGAGGTGGTAACTTTGCCTTTTCTTTATTTAATAACAGCATAGCTCAAACCTACCATGGGGAAAAAGCACCAGTTTGACTCAAAAACAAGAAAACAACATTTTAAATATCATCGCTACATAGACCACATTTTTTGAACGTCTTTCTATTTTTCCAAACGTACAGTGCACTTACAGTTGCTCTGTTAAATTTATTCTCTTAATAAAGGAAGTAATTCATTTATTTTTCTATTCATCTTATTTTATTTTGTTTTGTTTTGTTTTATTTTATTTTATTTTATTATGTTTTATTTTGTTTTATTTTATTTTGTTTTGTTTTATTTTATGTTATTTTATTTTATTTTATTTTATTATTTTGTTTTATTTTATTTTATTTTGTTTTAATTTGTTTTATTTTATTTTGTTTTATTTTATTTTGTTTTATTTTATTTTATTTTATTTTGTTTTGTTTTGTTTTATTTTATTTTATTTTATTATGTTTTACTTTGTTTTATTTTATTTTATTTTATTTTGTTTTGTTTTATTTTATTTTATTTTATTTTATTTTGTTTTATTTTATTTCATTTTATTTTATTTAGTTTTAATTTATTTTATTTTATTTTATTTTATTATGTTTTACTTTGTTTTATTTTATTTTACTTTATTTAGTTTTAATTTATTTTATTTTATTTTATTTTATTATGTTTTACTTTGTTTAATTTTATTTTACTTTATTTTGTTTTATTTTGTTTTATTTTGTTTTATTTTATTTTATTTTATTTTATTTTATTTTATTTTATTTTATTATGTTTTACTTTGTTTTGTTTTATTTTTTTATTTTGTTTTAATTTTTTAAATTTTATTTTATTTTGTTTTATTTGATTTATTTTGTTTTAATTTTTTATTTTATTGTATTTTGTTTTTTTTTTGTTTTGTTTTGTTTTGTTTTGTTTTGTTTTATTTTATTTTGTTTTGTTTTATTTTATTTTATTCTTTTTACAGAATCTATGTCACTGAATGTCCTGTTTTTGGGGAACTGTCATGAAAATAAAAAAACCCCACTGACCTAAAGGGAATGTTGTCGGAGCACTGAGATCAGAAACCACAAAATTCAGAAAACTTGTTTCAAGCTGTGGAGAAAATCGAATCAAGTTTTGATCAGTTCAACATATTTAATGAGGTGTCGTGACTCCAAAAATGCTCCAACAAACAGCTGAGCCGCAAGTTAAAGGGTTAAATCAGGTGATCCCCTTGTCTATAGCGATCCTGTGGCTCAGTTTCAGTCATTTTAAAATCAGTGTTTTGATTTTTTATTTTGATCCCTTGCTGGGTTTGAGATCCAGAGAATTTATAAGTTGTGAGATAAATAAATATTTATTCAGCTCATGTTAATTCTCATGTCCTGTATTATCTCATATCAGACTGTTACACAGTTTAAAGTGCTGTAAGTTTCATCTTTGTGAAATCAGTGTTTACAGTCCTCATGTTGACAGTGTTACTAATCAAAGTTCATTATCTTCATTTAGCTGTCTTCTGTTTCCTTGTCTTTAATCACATTTTGGGTTTTATAAGATTCTGTGTTCATGTACAGTTTATATTCTGTGTTTATTAATGTTCTTGTTTCATATATCGACCTTTATTTTGGATGTAGGGTTTTTTTTTTTTCAGCCCCTGATATCGGTATCAGAACTGGCCCCAAAAAATCCCATATCAGTTGAGCTCTGAACCACACAGACTGGTACAAAGTCCTCTGACATCATTTCCCTCCATTTTTGTTGAGAAATGAGTTTTAGATTTCTGGGATATGCATAAAAAAACATGTTTATCTAAGTTGACGCAGCAGTGCACCAGGATCTACTGACGCCTGAACGCCTGACGGTGACAGTTCTGACACACCTGGTCAGCTCGGAGGAAACAGTAAAATATAAAGTGCTCACCAACTATCTGTGGCAGTGAGTAGCCGTCCAGGTCCAGCAGCACTGTTCCTGTCTGGAGACACGTCCTTAACTCAAAGAGACTGTGCAGGGACAGAGTCGACACGTGTGGTTTACTCCACCTCTCTCCTCCTTCTTCCACCTTCTCCTCGAACTTCACCCATCTGGAGACATAAAGCCTCATCTTTAGAGAGCAGATCAGAGTTTCACAGCCGTGGAGCTCTCTCTATCTCTCTCTCTCTCTCTCTCTCTCTCTCTGTGCTTATCAGTGAGGGTCACCCACCTGGCAGACTCCTTCCACTCCAGCTCGTCTCCTTCTCGCTGTAAAGTGTCCATTTCTGTGAAGAGCGTCGGCGTTGGCATGTCGTCCTCCTCGCTCAGGATGTAACGAAGCCTCTCTGCCGCTGGAGACACTTTAGAATGGAACAAAAAGTTGAATTACTACATTTTATGCATTTCTTATATTTGTCCTTATTCTCACAATACCCCTCTTTAAAGGGCCCAAAGGGGTCTTTAAAGAGGGGTATCGTGCTTAATCCTATTTCAAACATGGGTATAAAGGACCAAACCTGGATGTTCAGACTGAGCATGTGCAGATTTTCAAACAACACGAGATCTTCATGAGACCTTCTGAAATGATGAGGTCATCATCTGAGGATCTGCTCACTGGTTCATGACACTTTGGAAGGGTGGACCTCAGACACCAAGGTCTGGACCATAGCTCCACCTCCTGACAGGCCTCCAGACGGCTGAGCCAATCAGAGTAAAGGGGGTTTGTGGAGCGGGGAGCCTTAAAGAGACAGCAGCTAAAACGAAGTGATTCAGACAGAGGCTGAAATAAGAGTTTATAAAACACCAGAGAGAGAAAGAGAGAGATTTTATGGATCTGTAAACGATGTGGGGACAGTATGAAGCCTAAATATATAAAAAAAACAATACCTGTCTTTAAGTTATTTTAGTCCTTATTGTCTGTTCTGAGGTCAAAATGAACCCGTGTGTTACTACTGGGTGTAAACAGGAATCCCCCTGTACGAGTCACGTTTACCGGTTTGTGCCTCACACACACAGCTCCCTGTGAAAGCTGCTGAAGCTCACATCCGGATCCGATCCATGTCGTCGCTGTATGAAAGTTGAATCTGAATATATGTTAAAGAATTTGGCTGCAGGGCGATTGGCTGACGTACAGCCACAACGCTGTTAACCTATAGGCAGTAAATAGAGTGCAGCGTTCACGTCGAAGATATTGAGTGCCCCATCGACAGCGGCAAGCAGGAAACTCCACTTATGTGTTATTTTTTCTGAACGGCAAGGGAGAGAGAAATCAATCCTGCACAGCCAAAAAGAAAAACACGGCAGAGATAATCATGACGTAGATGCTCTTTGAATCCCTCGTTTTCTGTTTTGAGTCACGCTCAGGACGACTTCAAACGAGCCCATAATCACAGGACTTATGGAAATGAATGTCTGCTTCCTTCTTCGCTCTCTGAGTCTGAGGTGGTTAGCCTTTCCTGTCTTCATCTCCAGGTGTCTCACTGCTCTGCCTTCAAACCTGCTGGGTATGAATCAAAGAGCAGCGCAGCAGCGATCAGACGGCGTCCATTCAGGACACACAACCACCGGTTCAAACACTTTTCATTTCTTTTTTCTTTTTTTTTCTTTTTTTAAGCTTCAACACGTTTATTTGAAGAGGAAAGAAAGAGAGTGACTCGACTGGGCCGAGCAGAGCCGGTGTTCTGTCCAATTATGCTGCCCTGTCAAAAGAAAGCTACCAGCAGCGTCTATCGATTGCACAACCATGTTGAAAAATGCTAGCTTGGGTTTCGACACGCAGATTTGGATATCAAATAAAGCTTCCACCTTTATTTTCTTATTTAAATCTCCTTATAATTAATTTTAAAGATTTATTACACCCGTCTGAATATTGGATGGATTCATGATGAGGTAAAATTCGAACACCTTCTCATCACTTCTGTCTTTTTGACTCCTCCTCTTCTCTTCTTCTCTTAACGGTTTATCATGTACTTCTGTTAGTCAGTCTCATTTATGTCAATAAACATATTTTCTTATCATCCACCAACAAGTTTGGTCTGAGCTAAAGATAAAATCAAATCAAAACTGTTGGTGAGGAATGTATGATTGCACTTTACAGCTGTGTTACGCACAGCAGACTCAACCTGAGCGTGTTAAAAAAACTCTTTTCTCCCCATGTATAAAAAAAACTGTACAACACTGTAAAAAATGAAAACTTCAAACCGTTGGCCTGAAAATGACGTTTTGGTTAAATAAACAAAAAATGTTCTACTTCAAAGTTCAACCTTTGGTTTGTTGTGTAACGTTGGTCTCATTATATTTTTTTGAAGAACGGGGTCTCCAGCTCAGATCTGCAGGGGTCTTCACCTACATGTTTATTTCCCACATGTGTCACCATCTCCTGTGTGGATTTTACCTCCAGAAAGGTGAAAACTTCTGTTTGAATATTGTACTGAAACTACTCCTGGTTGACTGATCGTCATTTCGTTCGTATGTGGAGGCTGTGGATCAGTGGTAGAGTCATGGTCTCCCAGTCGAATGGTCTGGGTTTGAATCTCCTGCAGGACTACATGAGAACGCTACGTTCACTTTTCTGAATTCTTATATTATCTCAACAAAAAACTTATCAGTTGGATCAAATGTAAAAATTTTTAGCTGGCCTCTAAATTCTACGGAGCCCCAGACATGACATGCTCAAAAAAAAAAAAAATTCGTTCCCACGAAATAAGTATAACGTGCCTTCTAAGGTCTGAGACTGCGGTCACGCCATCTACGCTTCAGAAAAGCGCTGTCGTGCTATCTACGCTTGAAAATCGATCGCCCGTCTACATTGCTTAGTACGGTAATGAGTGTGTGCGGCTTCATGGTACATTCAAGTGCACCTCGTAAACTCAGAAATCAATACTCGAATGGCCAAAAGTTTAGTTCCAAGTTCCAAAGGGAGAGTTGCTTTTTTGGTCATATTTTCATTTGTTGGTATACATACATCTGTCATTGCTTTCATGTAATATAACAACAAACAAAATAAAATAATCAATAAAAAAGAAAAAAGTCAAACCAGGTCATTGATATATTGGCTGATTTGAAAAATTCATAAAAAAAAATCTTGAATTGTTTTCGGGAAACTGCACCAGATTCTTGTTCTCCAGGTCCCCAGGTAACACTGTGGTGAATTTCAAGTTATTTCACAGTACAGTTTTCAAGTTATTGCATGCTTAAGTCATACACTGTACACACGCATGGCTACAGGAGCTGATTTGAAAAATTCATAAAAAATCAATCTTAAATTGTTTGTTAAATTGTCGCTTTTTTTATCGATCGATTTTCAAGTGTAGATAGCACGACAGCGCTTTTCCGAAGCGTAGATGGCGTGACCGCAGTCTCAGACCTTAGAATGCGCGTTATACTCATTTCATGGGAACGAATTAGCATTTCGTGCGCATGTTATACTTATTTCGTGGGCACGATTTTTTTTTTTTTGAGCATGTCATGTCTGGGGCTCCGTAAAATTCAAAACTCTTTTGCTTTGAAATTTTGATTTTACTCAACCTTTCATTTTTTACAGTGAAGAGGCCGTCCGAGCAGGCTGAGAAACACCTGTTTCCTTTCCATTACTGTTCTATGAATGTTTCATTTTTTTATTTAGTTTCCTTTAAGTCCTCTGACACGACCCCGTCAGCATCACGTTAACATTACCTGCTCTGATTTCACCTGTTTGATGACGTTATCACACTCTCACAGGGGAAACATGAGACCTGTTCTCAGTCTGTTGACTTACTCGTGCGGTGGATGTCTTGGAGGCTCTGCTCGGCTGAATCCATGACTCCGTCCTCTAAGTCTCTGTAGTGGTCGTGTTCCTGGTGTCTGTGATGACTGTAGTGTCTGTCCCTGTCCATGTCGGCGGCCTCGCGACTCGAGCGCCGTCTCCTGCGTTTGCGTCTGTATCCTCGAGGCACTGGCACTCCGATGTAGATGGACTGATGGTCTGAGGGCCGAGAAGGACACAATGCTAACGGTTTGAAAGCACGTACAGATGGTTTACGTTCCATCACCATGGAAACCACACCGCTGATGATGTCATGAGGGCTTAGGGTTAGGGCTCAGCATTTCAACATTGAGAATTTGCTGCTAGGACCCAACCCCCACCCAGTTAAATATCAGGAAAAACAGGCGACTATCACAAGAGAAGCATTGATCCCATCCTGGAACTGAATCGGTCCAATTCAGGCTGAAGAAGTTAGAGTGGACATTAGTGACAAAAGACAGATCCGTAAGACAGATCTATTCAACTCAGTTCTATGCTCTTCTGTATATGTGTACAGCACCTTCTACCTGTCTTTGATGTTGGCTCTTCCTGTCGTTGTGAAGCAGAATTCAGCAAGCGTTGGATTGTTCTAACCAGGCTGAGCTAAATTATCATTGGAATGATCCCCCCCCCCCCCCCCCACGACAACTTGCGATATGTGAAAGTCTATTCCTCATCTGTCCACTGCTAAGGTTTACGGTTAGTGGTGGCTGGCCAATAGAGGGCGCTAGGACACCACCCTCCATTGTGAAGATTGTAGCATTGAGCCACTCGTCTCTGCTCTATGGATACTACTGGAAAAAGCGCCTAATAAGTGACTGTTGTTGGGGTAAGACACACGTATTAACATGAATTTGGCCGACTGGTGTCATAAAATAATCTCTGAAGGGCGATTCTGTCAAGTTTGATGGCACTGACAATGATGGAAGCTGACACCTTGAACAACTCTGTACACTCTTCTCCAAAATCCATCAAGAGGAGAACTTTAAATAAAAAATAAAGCACCAGATTAAAGAACCTGGACTGGATCAGACAGACGTTGAAATCAGCCAACAGCTCAGCCCCACCACTGCAGTTAAACTGTGATTCCTCACCACACATTTACACATTAATAATCCTAAAAAGTATGAACACAGTCAGTTTAAATGTCATTTTATCTCATTTTGGATCATTAATTTACAGTTCTCTGGTCCTCATATGAAGGAACAGGAAATGTTTCTGCATCCCAAACCATCACCAGCTGACACTGGAGGACTGCTTCATGAGGTCTTAGATTTACCCTCACACTTAAGGACTGTTTGATATTCAACAACCGTTAAAATATGAAAAGAGAGATCAACAAAATTCCTCTTTCGCTGCAGGTGAAGGAGTTTCATTATTTCACAAAGTCCAGACGAAATAACCCAACGACAAAGAGGCGAACCAGTGCTGGATGCAGAGAAAAGAGACTTAACCTCTTGAAAACCTCTCTGGAGGCAGAATGATTGTAAGGACTTATCGTCATGTATCAGGGTTTTAGACATGAACCTTCAGCACAGTACTCACCCTCCTCCTCCTCATAGCGCAGGTGAGAGACGCCCATCCCTCGGTCTCCATGGTCCATCCTGGTTCAAACCGAGAGGAACTGTTTGAAGAAAGCTTCATTTAATGATTTAGTGACACAGCTTGAGTGACGTAAACAATAATAATAATGTGTGTTTATTTATTCATTTGCATCGTTGAATGAACAAACCTGCAAAATATCAAATAGTCTTTGTCCTAAACTTTGAAAGAAAGCTTAAAGAAGATCCGAGAATAGGATGTAAAAACTCTACTTGTCGAAATTCTTGAAATAAAATTGATTCTCAATAAAACAAACTTAACGAGAACATTTTTCTCTCCTCATTGGCAGATTTCATACTGTCTTATTAAAAATGTGTGCTGTAGTGGTTTATGTATGTGAGTATGTCATTGCTCTGTTCCCGGGATGTGACCCTCCTGCAGCCACAGCTCTTCTTCACTGACCTGCTTGTTGGGTTTCAATTCAGATCAATGGGGAAATAATTAAAAGGGGACCGAGTCAATGGAGCTGTGCATAATTAAAACTAATGGGAGGGTAACTTATTGCACATGGCACCAGTTCACACATTGAACGCCACCAGCACGTTTCACAGCCAGAGGAGTTTTACAGAATCTATGTGAGGTCACTGTTTTAAGAATGAGGTCTCCAGATGATACCTTTCTTTAGCAGCAGGTTAAACCAGTGAGACCAGGTCTGTAGACCAGGTCTGTAGACCAGGACTGTAGACCAGGACTGTGTTTTAAACCAGTGCAAAACACTATCGTGTCAGCAGACTTATCCAATCCAATCCACTCCATCCAAACAGCACATTTTAAAAACAACATGGCTGCCAAAGTGCTGCTCAAGAAATAAGAATAGAAAGTATATAAAAGCCCTAAAAAATACATAAAACACAAAACAATAACCAGTGAGTTTATAAATAATAAATAATGAGACGAACTGAAGCAACAGACGTAAAGAGCGTTACAGGAGTCCAAACAGATCGAGATAAAAGCTTAAACGAAGCGCTCGGAATCATTCAAAGATACCACAGATTGAATTTTCCATAAAAGCCTCAGACGATAAAAACTGTTTAACTCCGGAGTTCATCTGCTGATCAGCTTTAAAATCACTCTCCATCCCCACGCTGAGGTTTTACAAATGGCTGCAGGGAGCCCAGGTCTACAGTAGGGCTGCCAAGATTAGTCGACTAGTCACGATGACGTCGACGATCAAATTCGTCAGCGACTTATTTAATAATCGACGTCGTCGTTTTAATATCTTTTTAAACTTTATTTTTCCCTCAAAACTGCCGCTGTACTTTCACCTGTCTCGTCTGCCGTTCTGTCCTTGATGCATACGCGCAGAAGTGGTAACCGGGGTAACCCGTGATGTCACTGGAAAAGTTATGCTCAACAGTATCATGGCTAGCCGGCAACAGAGCTGGAAAGTTTGGGAGCACTTTTCCAAAATAAAGGAGAAAAGTGTGCAATGCAAAATCTGCAAAGCAGAAATGTCCTTCCATGACAGAACGACGGCGATGCACGAGCATCTGAAAAGACAGCACGCCGTGGCTGATTTATTTTCTGACAAAGAATGACAATCTCGGTAAGCTAATTGGCTAGTTAGCTGCTAACATTAACGTCAACAGGGAGCTACCTACTTAATAGCGATGTCATGTTTGAATAGAAAATTGGTACATTAAAAAAATGTCAGAAATGCTGCTACAAGCTGCAAAGTTCATTAAAAGCTGAATGAACTATGATATTAACTGTCTTCATTTTTAGTCAGCACATACCTTAAACACTTGAAGCTGGAAGCTAATGATGTTAGCTGTATGCTGGTGCAATAAGCTGCAATTTATGTATGATCCGAATAGTCGACTAATCACAAAAAATAATCGGTGACTAGTCGATTATCAAAATAATCGTATGTGGCAGCGCTAGTCTACAGGGAGCTGAACTGGGTGCAAACGCCATGACCTCAGCTTTGTCTTCAAGTTCAACAAGTTTAAGGTCGTCCATGCCTTGAGGTCCTTCACACACTCTTGTAAAGTGTATCAGGGAGCTCAGAGAGGCTGCGTTTTTAAAAAATTAAACCAAAGGGGAGCATGTACAAAGAAAAGAGGATGGGCCCAAGGAGTGAGCCTTGGGGAGCTCCACAAGACAGAGAGGCAGAAGAACGAGATAAATGTTGTCTTTAGTTTGATGAAGCTCCTGCTTTAAACTTTGAACCAAAGTGTGCTGCTGACATATGAAGAATTCAAGCTTGGAACTATACAACACCGACTAAACTTTGTCTCTTATGACCTTTTTTTAGAAACCAAAACTTGATATTCATATATCTGAAAATTATTAAGCAGCCATTCAAAACCATCTGAGGTAAAAACCTCATGTTCTAATCAGGTATGAGGGATTGACTTTCATGTTAACGTTTTTATTTTAGATAAAAAATAAAAAAAATCTTTAGACTTAAAAATGAACCACATTCGGTGACAAATCCAGAAAAACACACTGTTTGAGATAGAAGAAGAAAAAATGGTGCCTAGATTGCGGTGGATAAAAAAAAAAGATCTGTTAATGTGGCAACACTTTTCAGGTTTCTTTTTTTTTATCATGAAATTATTTTTATTTTAAGAAATTTCGAGCATTTTTTCCCTGGTGAATGTGGCTCATATTAATTATACAACAAGATTATTTGTACTTGGGAAAAAGAAACCACAAAACAAAACAAAACGGTCTTTATAAAAGATCAGTAGGTTAAAACACTTATTCTAAACTGGTGCCTGATAGGTCGATAAGATTGATTGCCTGATTGATTGATTGGCTAATTGAAGCACAGTTCAATTAGCTCCACAGGGGTTGCTTTGCTTATCTTTATCTGTTTCACTTTAATTTCCCCCTCCGTCATGATCCTGACGGTTAAAGAGTAAAGGTTCGGGTTCCTTTGACGGTGGTGGTAAATGTCTCGTTTTGGCGTTACGCTCTCAGAGATGTTAAAGAAGCTTGTCCACAATGAGGAGCGTCGAGCAGTCAGGCCGAGCTGCTGCTGTGAAAAGTCCGTAGTACTGACTTCCTGCCTCTGCAATTATTGCTGTCACATCAGTGTCCTTCACACCCAGTGGGCAACTAGAGCGAGAGATATGGGTTAGCCCCCCTTCCAGCCTGATCAATGGGCTTGCCCTTCCTCCAAAACCTCTGCGCTGCCTGATAAGGAGACGCACATACATACACACAAACTTAGACATGTGCACACATCCAAATACTGCCATGTGCCCTGTCAGCAAGAATAGAACAACGGGTAAAACTATCTGGTTTAGACCAGCTGACAACAACATACCATACCATCGTCTGTAACTCAACTGAAGGATCATTTAATAGAATCAGAACCATTTGGTTCGGTCCAGTTTGAGCTGATGTTAACTGAGCTGATAATATCTTAACACAAGTATCTAATCAGCCAATCACAGCGCAGCAGCTCTGCAGCGTTTAGTCATGTAGACGTGATGAAGACGAGCTGCTGAAGGTCAAACTGAGCATCAGGATGAAGAAGAAAAGGGGATTTAAGAGACTCTGAACGTGGCATGGTTGTTGATCTACTGGGATTTGAACCCTCAACCATCTGTAGGGTTTACAGAGAATGGACCCGCAGCAGTTCTCTGGGACTGAAGGTCTTGTTGAGTCCAGAGGACTCCAGAAAGTCCAGAAGGACAACAGGAACTCAAAGAACCACTGGTTCCAACCAAGGTCAGCAGAAGACCATCTCTGACCCCACAACAGGTCCAACCTTGAAGCAGACGGGCTACAGCAGCTGAAGACCACACCGGGTGACCCTCCTGTCAGCTAAGAACAGGAAACTGAGGCTACAATCCACATGGGCTCACCAAAACTGGACCATAGAAGACTGAAAAACCTCTCCTGGTCTGATGGTGGACTCAGGATTTGGAGTGAACACCATGAAAGCATGGATCCATCCTGTCTTGGATCAACTCTTCAGCCTGCTGCTGCTGCTGGTCTCATGGTGTGGGGGAGATTTTCTTGGCTCACTTTGGACCCCTTAGTCCCACCTGAGCCTACCTGAGTCTTGTTGCTGACCAGGTCCATCCCTTTCTGAGCACAGTGGAACATCTTCTGATGGAGACTTCCAGCAGGATAACGCTCCATGTCACAAACTGCTCAGATCATCTCAAACTGCTTCCTTCAACATGACCATGAGTTCCCTGGACTCCAACGGCCTCCACAGTCCCCAGACCTCAGTCCAGGAGAGCTCCTCTGGGATGTGGTGGAACGGGAGATTCTCAGACCACAAATGAAGCCAACATGACAATATGGAGGAAAACCTCTGAGGAAGGTTTCAGCAGCTTGTTGGATCCACGACACCAAGAATTAAAGCAGCTCTGAAGACTCAAAGGGGGTCCAACCTGGGACTAGGAAGGTGCAACACGACTTGTATGAGCTGATGGTTCTGATGGAAAGGTGCACTGTGTGATGCTTCTTCCATTCCAAGCAACGACACTGACTGACATACAGCCATTGCTGCAAGCATGGCGCATTGTTTTACTTCTTCACCTGGTCACAAACGGGACGTCAGGGGTCGCTCAAAACCAGGAAACATTAGTGCTTACAAACATTTGCTATGAATCAGAGCACAAAGCTTAAAATGGATGCTTGGTCCTATTGGGATCAGCTAAAGGTCAGGACTGCTTGGTCGTGGTCACAAAAGAAGCCTGATGTCTGATCAACAGCAGGATTACAGCTGATAATCCCAACAACAACAACCAGGAACGATGAAAACCAAGCAGCCACACCAAACGTGACATCAAAATACAATGTTCTCGTTTTTACCTTCTGTTTTCACACTGTGACTGCACTGTTCTAAAGCTCCAACATTAAATAAATCCAGGTGTGCTCAGGATCTCGATCAGCTGTTCGCCTTTCGTTCACGTTGTTATTTCGCTGCAGGCGAAGAAGCAGCAGTGACTTCTCTGTGTGTTTGTTTGTGCTGCTCTGCATGTTGATTCCACTGAGTTTGTGCTTTTTCAAAGAAGTTTCTCCAAATTAAAACTGGTTCCAGTGGAAGAAATAAAATCTACCCAGCATGCAAAGTACCAGTGCATATGATACCAGAACTTTAAGCATGTTAACATTTACATCTCAGCTGGTTGGAATGAAATATAATAATAATAATAATAATAATAATAATAATAATAATAATAATAATAATAATAATAATAATAATAATAATAATAACAATAATAAGTGAAATGAGACGTCTTACCTGTTAGTTTTCAGCTAGAATGCGTGAAAGCAGAGGATGCCTTTGCTGCTCATAGGGACGCATGAATGGCAACATACCAGTGGAGCTCCAACAAACTACTGAGTCAAAGTGAACACAGAGAAAACCACATCCCTGTCTGCCTCTGTCCCTCTGTCTGCCTCTTCCTCTCTCTTTTATCACCGGTTCAATAAGAGGCAAACTAGGACTCGGCAGCTCCAGGCAGGAAGTTCTTTCAGAGGATGGTTGTCACAAACGACCGATGGGAAAATTTCTCAATACACCAAATACAGATCAATAAACAGATATGGAAAAAGAGTTATGTACAGGGTTAGAACACGGCTTGGGGAATGCACAACAGTTACATGGATTTAGTGGATTTGGTCTGCTGTCACAGTGATGTATGGAGATGCTTTTTGTTATGGCAAACTTTAAAATGAGGGATACCAACCAATTAAACTGTCACATGGTGGAACCACAAAAACATGACGAGCATGAAATAATCCGCCTTCCTAGAAGTTATGACAGTGTACTGATGAAATCAGTTATTTGTTATTAAATATCATCTCGAAGTAAATTAATATTATTTCATTTCTAAACTTGATAATATGTTTTTTTGTTGTACTGAATGAGTCAGTATGTCGTAGACATCAATGTTTACTGTATTTTTGATCAGCTGGTTTAATCTTAGTTTAAACTTCACTTTTTACAGTGTAGCAGACTGATAAAATCAGATTCAGAGCAACTTTTTGGGCAGTATCAGACTTTTATAAGAAACACTGATCACACCAGCTGACCACGTCTTTCATCCGTTTATTCAGCTGTATATAAAAAAACCTATAAAAACAGAGATCCATGCTCGTATGTCATATTCCTGTTTATCAAAGGCTTATTGGAAGCAAGGGAAACTTTACCAGGAATTAAAAGCACATTTTTGAGGAGTGCATGTCGGACATCTTCTTGTCCACAATCAGCCATGCTACACAAGATGAAGCTAAAACACAAGCTAAAGCCTAAAACACAGGTTAAGGGCTAAAACACAAGCTACAGGCTATAACATAAGCTAAAGACTAAAACAAGCTCAAGGCTAAAACACAACCTAAAGGCTAAAACACGGGCTCATGGCTTAAACACAAGCTTAAGGCTAAAACACAAGCTAAAGGCTAAAACACAAGCTTAAGGCTAAAACACAAGCTAAAGGCTAAAACACAAGCTCAAGGCTAAAACATGAGCTAAAGGCTAAAACACAAGCACAAGGCTAAAACACATGCTAAAGGCTAAAACATAGGCTCATGGCATAAAACAAAAGCTCAAGGCTTAAACACAAGCTGAAGGCTAAAACACAAGCTTAAGGCTAAAACACAAGCTTAAGGCTAAAACACAAGCTTAAGGCTAAAAAACAAGCTAAAGGCTAAAACACGGGCTCATGGCTTTAACACAAGCTAAAGGCTAAAACACAAGCTAAAGGCTAAAATACGGGCTCATGGCTTAAACACAAGCTAAAGGCTAAAACACAAGCTAAAGGCTAAAACACGGGTTCATGGCTTAAACACAAGCTCAAGGCTAAAACACAAGCTAAAGGCTAAAACACTGGCTCATGGCTTAAACACAAACTAAAGGCTAAAACACAAGCTAAAGGCTAAAACACAAGCTAAAGGCTAAAACACGGGTTCATGGCTTAAACACATGCTCAAGGCTAAAACACAAGTTAAAGGCTAACTGATTTCTGACCACTGAGAGACAATATGACCTCCCCTGGCTTGTATCATTATTTTTATCTGATCAGTTTGATTCCATGATCACAGCCTGGTGTTCACTGTGTGTGAAAGTTGGGAGGGGACAGCCTCTGACACTTACAGTTTCATTTTCCTCTCAGTGAGGCTGACAGCTCCACAGATCAGCTAGTGTTTAGTGTCAGCTGCTTGCCATGCTGTCAGCATTCAGTGTCTCCCACATCATGCGCCAGGTGTATCATTCTGACAAGGAGCTGACAGACAGTCACAGGTACATCTCTCCAGCTCGAGGCCGCTCAGGGATCTGCTCCATCAAAACTCTAATCAGTAGGATGTGGAGCACAGGTGCCCCTCTACTGTCATCAGCAGCCTCACAGGTGGCTTGTCATACACAACATCACCTGGGCCCGTGGGTCAGCCCCCGCACGTATGAAATATGTAATTGAGAGTAGAGATAGTCTCCACAAGGCGTGTATATCCAGCTCAGCTCACTGTAGAGGTCACGTATGAGTCAGGAAACCTGTCCAACTGCTGCTGTGTTTTTCCTGTGTCATCAGTCAGCTCAACGATTCTCTCAAACTTCCCTTCAAAGTTACTCCTGAAAGTTTCTTCTCGGTCCTCGATCATGTGGATGCTGACTTTTTGTCCAAAATCACTGATACTGAGCAGCCTGGAGAATGCCACGGGGAGAAAGATGAATCCTGTATTTGCTGCGTTCTGCATCGGTTTCCAAACGGATGCTGCACAAAGTCAAAATTCAGCTCGGGGTTCAGTCTTTGAACTCCATCTCAAACCAGTCGAGCTCTTCAGCTCAAGACGGGGTGTGTTGGGACATATAGTATCCACAGAAACCTGTGTTAACTTCAGCAATGGTGGGGCAGCTCACTTAAAACACCCAAAAAGAAAAAAAAAATGTCCACAGTAGGAGAAACTTTTGAAGCTGTGGAAAGGATGAGATTCAGGCTGTGTGAGTGACGGTTTATCTACAACCCCATTTCCAGTGAAGCTGGAATGTTGTGTAATTTCGAATTCTGGTCGGAGCGGTCGGTGGAAATCCAGATAGGTCTATGGCAAGGGTCCTTAATATATATATATATATATATATATATATATATATATATATATATATATATATAAATATATATATATATGCCACAACTTAGGATGTGCGAATTATTAATGAAAGAGCCAACCCGGCTTGGATGTTGCCGGGTCAACAAGGTCCGTGTCAGGGAACCAGGGAACCAGGGAACCAGGGCACTCTGATGGTAAGAGGGCTACTGGAGCAAGACATACATGGAGTAGGATGGATAACAGGGTACTGCTGGAGTGCTACTGCACTAGTAGCCCTAGTAGTAGCTCGGAATTAGAGATCGAAGAGGTGCAAGGTACAAGGTACAAATAAGCGACGTTAAGGGGGAACCAGGACAACCGGTCAATGTGGGGGGGAGTTCGTATCACCCAAAACCAATGAGATTGGGTACCAAGCCCCAATAGAAGGACAGCTCAACACAAGGGCAGCTGACATGAGAGAGAAGATCGAGTCAACCAGGGGGGACTCAACTACCTCCTTCTTGCCAAGGCTAAGGAAAGAAGTACCATCAGTCTCTACTCAACGATGCGAACACAGCACTGCTAACTATCCTCAATGGTAGTGATAGATGTAGCAATACTGAGCGATAGCAACATCAGGAAGAAGGAATATAATTTAATCCATTGTCAACTGAATGCACTCCAAAGACAAGACAAGATTTACATTTTACACAACGTCCCACCTTCTCTGGACCTGAGGTTGTAGAATGAAAGCTAATTTGTTAAATCTCCTGTGTAGAAGCACTTTGTTTTGTGATTGTTGAGTTTTAAAGTAGGCTAAACTTAAAAAAGCGTTCATTGTTTTGGTGAAAGTATGAAACCAAATTAGGGGACCAGTTAAATGAATTTATTCCATTCAAAGCATGAGCTGAACAAAAACGTGTAGTTGTGATGCGTTCGTCAAACATGTCTTGTCTGCCTTTTAGTTAGTACGCAGAATATACAGAAACACGATTTAAGAACCTTTTTCTTGCACAGTTAACCTGTCAAATGATTTACAGATTAAATGTATTTTGGATTGGGTCAGCAGAAAAAAAGTGTGGGAAACACGGCTGTAGATAAACTCTAATAATCCATGAAAAGTGAATTCTGAAGATATCGTTAAAAAAGCAACGATGTTCTGCATGGCATCCCGAATGGGAAAAGATCAGTTAACTACGTCGTCACTTAGCGGGAAGGTGTGATTGGTCGATTTCAGTGTTACTTGAAATTGTCCACCAATCACAGAGCTGGAAGCTGAGCCCATTCGTCCCAGCAGAGAAAACTCTAATGAACTGACCAACAGGCTAATTTTACAAATTAATTGTTCTCTGAAAAATGTTATTTATACGTTGTGAGATTATAAAATCACAAATTAATTTGGGATCCCTGACATGAGAGAGAGCAGAGAAGGTTTCCTCTGCGTCCTGCGTGTGTTCACTCAGACCCAGCCTGACCCCTGGGAGCAGGTTGGAGGCACTGCAGTCTGTTTGGAAGCTGCAGTAGAAGCTGCTGTTGCTCATCGCTCCATAATTATTTCTTATTACGTCTGTCGATGTTGGTCTCTGGTACCATAAATTCAAACACACCTGGTGAGTGCTGTAAAAGTAACACCATGTCATCCTGCAGCGTCTGTTCAGTGTAAGCCTGGACGTTTTCCAAGAATCCCCACAATTTTATCATTATTTGTGTTACATAAATGGACTCTTTGGAAAAAGGTCACATCTTTGCCGGCGCTGCAAATACCCATTATTCACGACAGAACAGTGAGAAAGAGCGCTGTTAGCCCGCTCCTGTCCAACAAAACAACATCCCATTATCATAATCACAGCTTGTTTGGTGGTTTGAACACCCTGCATTCAGGATTCTCCACCCGCTGTCTCTGGATCATCTGTGATCTCAGGTCCGTGAGGTGGCAGAGAGAGCGAGCGAGAGAGTGTGTGCGTGTGCACTCGTTCACTGCTTGGAAAGTGGAAATATGGCTGATGACTTTCATCCAGGGAGAGACGTTTGAGAGAATTATTTTACCCTTTGTGCGGATGTCTAAGATGTGTTTGGCAGAGCTGTGAGCGTTTCCCACACCATCAGCCAAACTCAGCTTAACAGAACATGGAGATCAGTCCATTAAAGGTACAGTGCGTGAAAAAAAGGCGAGAGTACAGGCTCTCGAAGCGCTCTTTGATTGCCCGACACGTTTAGAGTTTTTCACAGGGCTTCACTTTTTACACATTTCAGCCTCAATACAAAACAGAATAAACTCATTTTTTCCCTCAAATTTTTAACACATCCCATAATGACAACATAGAAAAAGGTTTGTTTTTGAGTTTTTTGCAAATTTATTAAAAATGAAAAACTCAGACGTCACATGTCCATCAGTGTTGACAGTCTTTGTCATGAAGCTCTAAATGTAGCTCAGGTTCATCCTGGTTCCTCTGATCCTCCTTGAGATGTTCCTACAGCTTCATGTGAGTCCACCTGTGGTAGATTCAGCTGATTGGACCTGGTTTGGAAAGGCTCACACCTGTCTGTATAAGGTCCCACAGGTGACAGAGCATGTCAGAGCACAAACCAAGCATGAAGTCAAAGGAACTGTCTGTAGACCTCAGAGACAGGATGGAAGAAGTCCAGAACCATCAGGACTCTTCTAGAACTGGACGTCTGTCTAAACTGAGCCACCAGGGGAGAAGGGCCTTAGTCATGAAGGGGACCAAGAATGTGATGGTCACTCTGTTAGAGCTCGAGAGGAGAACCTTCCAGAAGGACAACCATCTCTGCAGCAATCCACCAATCAGGCCTGTATGGTAGAGGGTCCAGACTGAAGCCCCTCCTTAGTAACCGGCTCGTGGCAGCCCGCCTGGAGTCTGACAAAAGGCCCCTGAAGGACTCTGAGACCAGGACAAAGAAAACTCTCTGCTCTGATGAGACACAGATTGAACTCTTGTTATGTTTGGAGGAAACCAGGCGCCGCTCATCACCTGGACAATCCCATCCCTACAGTGAAGCATGGTGGTGGCAGCATCATGCTGTGGGGATGTTTTTCAGCAGCAGGAACTGGGAGACCAGTCAGGATTGAGGGAAAGATGAATGCAGCAATGAACAGAGACAACCTGGATGAAAATCTGCTCCAGAGAGCTTCAGACCTCAGACTGGGGCCACGGTTCATCTTTCAGCAGGACAACGACCCTCAGACCACAGACAAGATGTCAAAGGAGGGGCTTCAGGACGACTCTGTGAAGGTCCTTGAGGGGCCCAGCCAGAGCCCAGACCTGAATCTGGTCCAACATCTCTGGAGAGATCTGAAAATGTCTGAGCAGGGAAAACTTTTTTCATGATGTCATTATGGGACGTTGTGTGTA
Source organism: Labroides dimidiatus (assembly GCA_030710495.1). NCBI lineage: Eukaryota > Metazoa > Chordata > Actinopteri > Labriformes > Labridae > Labroides > Labroides dimidiatus. The sequence goes on from CM061153.1 coordinate 31,377,174, forward strand.
GAATTTTAAGAGGAAAATTGAATTTATTTAATTTTGTAAAGAGCTGTGAAGACCTTCTGGATGAACTGTACTTATTTATACACCGATGGCAGAGGCTGCTGGAAACTCATCAGTCTGAACCAGCCCCATTAACACACTGATGGAACAGCCAGTAGGGACGGTTCAGGGTTCAGGGTCTTGCCAGAAGACTCTTCAGTATGCAGACAGCAGCCTGGGATCGAAGGTCTCTGGAATAAATCTTAGATTAGTTTTTTTTACATACTGCATAAATAAAAAAATCTCATCAGATGAGTATTTTTTATTTAATGAAAGTCTAAAGCTGAATCCTGCTAAAAGTCATCAATCAAAGTCGTCTTTGTGCCTCCTTTCAGGGGTCAGTTCAATGAATCCATCTGCAGTGCAACAAAGCTCGGTAGGATCCAGATCTGGACACAAACGGGTTCTTGAGGGGGATCTCCTGTTGTTGAAATGGGAAACAAGGAGCAGATAGCTGCTGACCACCCTGACACCAGGAGAAAATGAGGACCATCCTTCCAGTCCACCCATACCCAAGAAGAAGAAATCCTCGCTTGCTGAACTCCTCCAGACATTCAAGATCACCAGAGCTCCTGTGGCAGACAAGATGCCACCACAGACAGATGATCCTCACCTGTGGGGACGACCTTTACCCGCTGCTCACGACGCTGGCACAGAGGAATCTGTTTCCAGAGACGAGCCTATCTGCAGAGCGGATCTTTTCTGCTGCTGACCTCTGGATTCAGTTCGACTGTTTCGGAGTAAAGGTCGACTGTGTGCTGATGATATTTATCCAGCAGCCGTGATTTAGGAACGTTCTCTGCGTGTCATAGAAAACATCTTCAAAAGCCGACTTTGAAGTATGAAATAAAAACTGAGGCCACAGACGGACACTAACCGGGTTCTTTTCTTTGTGATCAAAAAGTTTGAAGAGTTGTCATCAATAAAACATCTTGGATCGACTGTTTTGAAACTGAACTCAAATCTTTAAATCCCTTTCTTTCTTTCTTTCTTTCTTTCTTTCTTTACCTCGATTAGGCAACAGAAACAATGGCACAAACGGTCAAACAAAACAAAACAATAACTTCCTAAGCTAAAACAAAACCAACATAAGCAAAATGACAAAACAACAATCGAGGAGGGACAGGAAGAAGCGTAGCTCATCGTGTCCTGCCCCCCCCCCCCCTTTTTTTTTTTTGGTGCAAGAATAACCTTCAGTGTTTCAGATAACACCAGCGTAACACCAGCAGTTTTACAAGATCAATACTTGTATATTCAAAAATTACAGATGCAGCAGACAACAAAGAACTCCAAATATAGAATTAAGAGGAAGCTTTTCCATCTATGGGTAGACATTATTCCAGATACAAAAATACAAAATGCAAAAGGACCATAAAAAATCCATAAAAAAATGTTTATAATTTCGTTTAAGTTTTATAATGTTCCTACTCAGTTTTGTCGCCATTCCATCGGGCGACCCCACAAACGGACAAGCACATGCATTTTAAAGTTTAAATTGTAATTTTGAATGTAAGGAATAGAAAGTTGAATTTTCAAGTAGGTTCAATAAAATCTTAAAGAATTAAATTTGATTTCAGATCATGGTTCTCAAATTCGGTTTCGAGCAGCACAAGTCTCAGCCCATATTTTTGAAGTGGGACTCTACTTTTGAGGAGCTGTAGATGTCTTCTTCCTACAAATCTGGTAGTTTAAAGATGCTCACAAAGAGCCGGTTCACAGTTGGTTCAAGTGCGAACCGGTTAAGAACCGTTTGCTTATCCACAAACGGGTGCCGGCCATGTTGTTTTGCTTTGAAATCCATTGTTTTGCTTATCTCCTTCTTCTGTTTCTCTCTTACCCCAACCTCGTCTTTTTAAAAATGGCTCTCTTTCGTGTTTTGACTCTGCTTTGGTTGGTCAATAATCCCACCCCCTGACGTAAGCCCGTAACGTGGTTCTTTCTGCTGGCCCAGCAAAGAGTTGGTGCTTAGTCTGTGGAAAACCAAAGAACTGGTGCTACGTCTGGCTCTAGCTCCGAACCAGCCCTGGAACCAGCTTGGTCGAAAAGGGGTAATTGATGATATGGTACAGGCACAGACCTATGCAATAGTGGGACAATGTGGCAAAACATGTTGGGATTAATAAGGTAGTAAACAGGTCCAGGGTACCAGCAATGACATCTGTAAATAACCGGGAGTGTCAACAAAAAACTGCACAGGGCACCTTGGGGTAAGTTTCCTATAAACAACCAAAATCCGCTAAAAACAGCTTCTGTTTGGATTTGATGGAAAGCCTCCATCACGTCAACACGTACAGCAGAAGCTCAGATCACAAAAATCAGTACACAAATGTCGGCTTTATTGACAGGGATAGTAGTGCTAATACAAGGCAGCAGCTAGGGGGAAAGCTATAAACAGTGCACAACTTTAATACCAAAAGAGAAGAAAAGAACGTTTGAAGATCAGCTTTTCACAGGGTCTGTGGTTCCCTTTGTACGATCCCTTTGCTCAATACATCAAAAGATGGAATAAAAAAGTTAAGTTCAAAAATGGAAAAGACTAAAGCCCCCCCGATGAGAGCCTAACATGTAAACTTCTTTTTTATTTTCTTGTTTTCTTCATATGCAGTACAAAACATGCATCCCATGTTACTCACCAACTATCAGTCTTACATTGTACACTGATTGCACTTAATCAAATCAAAAAATCAGATATAAAACCATAATAAAACAAAATAATACACTAGCTGTACACACCTGACACAGATGCTACACTCAGGACAAACTTGGCTAATCCTACTTCTCAGACACTTTAAAACATCTCCAAGCTACCGGTACCTTTGACACCACACGCTGTGCTCCGACTACTGGGCTATTTTCAAACAGCCTGAGGTATGCTTTAGCACATGAGACATATCTCATTTTTTAAAGGCTAAAAAATAAATAAATAAAGTGTGATTTGATGCCATCAATGCTTGAATATCCACCACTACAAGACAAAAAGATAGATTTTTTTTTTATATACCCAGTGTTGCACAGTTGTGCCCGAGAACTTTTGATCTCTGTATCTGATTCAGTGTCTCTTGTTCCAACGACTTACACAAGCAACCGTAATATAATGCACCACAACTCAACAATTGATTACAATGAAAAAAAGGCAAAAAACCCAAAGGCAAAAAGACCGCTCAGTGTTCCCTTTTCTGCTTCCGGCCGACGTCCACCTCGTCCAGCCCCGTCGCCGATCGAGACTGCTGCATTTCTCGTAGCTGAGCGTGTGTGAGAGGCGGCTGCTTTTTCAGTTTCTCTAGATGAACGTCGATGGGGTCGAGTTCAGGCTCCTGGGCAGGGACTGGCAGGTAGCCTCCATCCCTGGGCAGACACATACACCAGCCCGCCCCTGCCAGGTCCAGCTCGCTGTAATTAACTTCTGACTTCTTCAGCTTGAAGTCGACCATGTCGGCTGACTCGCTCATGTCCACCAGTAGATTCCAGAAAATGCAGCTCAGGATGATGCCCAGCAGCTGCAGGGAGGGACAGGACAGTGTTACTTTCAAAAACATAGATATGTTTAAACTCCTGCTGTGTTATCCTGTTAGGTCATGTGTTTAAATTTGTTCAGGGTGTTTTAGTTTATGTTCGTTTGTGCGGCTGTTGCCCGTCCTCACCATGAAAGAGATTTTCAATCTGAGTGATCAAAAACATTAGATAATCAACCAAATAGTCAGTTCCTTCTTCAAACACTGTACTGAAAGATATTTCCATCACAAAACCAAAAACTTTCATCACATATTCCAACACAAGTACAAAAACTAACTCACAACACTCATAAATCAAATCATCCCTCTAAAGCAGGAACACGTTTTCTATTCAAAGAGGAAAATTCAATCTACCACCAGCACATCCTTCAGATCTCTTGCTCTGCAATACCTTCAACCGTTTAGTTTGGTCACATAAAAGAATAAATGAAACTGATTTGCTTTTTAATTTAGCTTTTTGAAATTGCTCTACATTTCCAGCTGAGTGTGTAATATGTTCATTGAAAGATAAATACTGCTCTCTGTGTAGAAAGGAAACTAATCTCAGGACTTCATGGGGGTGGTGAAAGGCTAAATTGTCACGAATACCAAACAAGTTCCTCTCTTTGTTGTTTATTTATTCTGACCTGCCAATCACACAGCGACACCTTTCAATCTGTCAGAGACAAATGCCGATGGCTCAGTGACACCTGCCAATCAAGCAGCATCACCTGCAAATCAATCAGTGACACCTGTAAATCAATCAGCAACACCTGCCAATCAATCAGCAACACCTGCCAATCAATCAGCGACACCTGCCAATCAATCAGCGTCACCTGCCAATCAAGCAGCGTCACCTGCCAATCAAGCAGCGTCACCTGCCAATAGCTCACAACACCTGCCAATCAATCAGTGACACATTCCAATCAATCACTGACAGCTGCCAATCACACAGCGACACAGGCTAACGAATTAGTGACACATGCCGATCTGAAAGTGACACCTGCCAATCACACAGCGTCACCTTTAATCTGTCAGAGACACCTGTCGATGGCTCCATGGTATATTCCAATTGATCAGCGACACCTGCCAATCAATCAGAGACACCTGCCAATCACACAGCGACACCTTTCAATCTGTCAGTGACACCTGCCGATGGCTCAGTGACACCTGCCAATCAAGCAGCGTCACCTGCCAATCAATCAGTGACACCTGCAAATCAATCAGCAACACCTGCCAATCAATCAGCAACACCTGCCAATCAATCAGCGACACCTGCCAATCAATCAGCGTCACCTGCCAATCAATCAGTGACACCTGCAAATCAATCAGCAACACCTGCCAATCAATCAGCAACACCTGCCAATCAATCAGCGTCACCTGCCAATCAAGCAGCGTCACCTGCCAATAGCTCACAACACCTGCCAATCAATCAGTGACACATTCCAATCAATCACTGACAGCTGCCAATCACACAGCGACACCTTCCAATCTGTCAGTGACACCTGCCAATCAATCAGCGGCACCTGCCAATGGCTCAGTGGTATCTTCCAATTGAACAGCTATACCTGCCAATCAATCAGCAACACCTGCCGATAGCTCAGTGGCACCTGCCAGTCTGTCAGCAACACATGCTAATCACTCAGTGATACCTGCTAATACAAAAGCACAAAATGCTCAGTGACACCCTCCAATCAATCAGCTACATCTGCCAATTGATGAGCGACACATGCCAATCAGTCAGTGACACCTTCCAATTCCATACTGCCACACTGTAAACAATGTGTCCCTGGTGGCTATGATCTAAGTGCCAAAGAAACCCAGAAACAAAATTTGGACACTTTTTGAGCAGCTACAGTGAGTTTCTTACCTGGGGTAGTCCGATAGCGCAGCAGAGAGCAACAGTTATTCCGATGTTGTCGCTCATCCAGAGGTTGACTGCGTGGATGCAGCCTCGCACGTGGATCAGTTCCTGGAGAGTTTCACGCTGACACACGGACAAAAGAAAAAACAGGAATTTGAATTCAGAAAAATGACACCAGCTCTTTTCTTTTCTTATTTTTTTCTTTTTTATTTCATCTGTTCACATTTGGTGTCTGTTAATAAACCTGAGGATGAAGCCAGCAGAGGAGGAAAGGAAGCATGCTTTCAGAATTATTTCAATAACATTAATTTGCTTTCAGCCATGCATATTTCTTTTGGGTGAGAGGGGAGTGTTTCTGTTGGTAAAGCTTTTTCCAAAAGAAAATATTTAAACAGGAACAGAAAGCACAGATCTTACATGTTATGCAGCTCAGTGAGCGAGTTTCCTCTGATTGTGAGTTTTTGTTGCAGAATGTGGAGAATATATGAAGTCTTACGAGTGACAAAGAAAATCATCGACACAAACATAAGATACTGGAAGAGATACTGCCACCATGTCTGCTGATTAATCTTAGTGCCTGACAAATATGCCTCAAAGACGCTTTCTTCATCTGAACGTGATGGGCACAGTGGGAGCCTTTAATCAAAGATAATTAATGATATATAAACTATATACCTTAGTGTTCAATCCATAGACTGACTGTCGCCTCTCTAGTCTAAGAAACTATAGTTTTCTTTTGTATCATGACAAGGAATAAAAAATTGAAATGAAAACGTCCTTACCTGCTGACTCAGAGTGTTGTAGCCACACAGTGTGTTGATGACCTCTCCGACCTGTTGAGTCAAGAACAGGAAAGTTAGAGACAAGATGGCAAGAAGTGACCAAAGGTGAAAAAAGGGTCTTCCAGGGAGGCTGGAAACAGGAGGTGATGACAAATCAAATAGTTCAGCAACTCCAGAGGAAAGTAATTAAATATTAATGCAAAGAATCAGAGGATTTCCAGATATAAGACAGGGGTGGGCAAAGATTTTACAACAGTCATTAACATTTAAAAACCAACAGCCGAAGTAAAACTGTTGACTTACTGCTGGAACCAAACTCTCTGTATACTTCCTGTATTTTCACATGTATGTTCAAGACCCACACAATAAAATCAATGTCCAGCAGCCTGTTTGCATTTGTATAGAGCCAACTGAACCGTCTGGAGGAGAAAGTTTTCAAACGGCAGGAACAGGTGCTGCTATCAGCAACCAATATGAAACAGTCCTCCCTCTGCTGTTATCTGTGCCATCAGTGTGAGCACAAACAGCACAATCAGAAAAAAAGTCATGAATAAAAATAAGATGGAGTTTTTCTTTGATCACAAAAACTGGACCAGGATACAGGTTTCTGGGTTTTATTTCTTTTTTTTTCAGAATGACGACCTGTTTGCTTTATCTGTATTATCAGAACTCACCTTACGGCGAACACAGCAGGTATATGGTACGCCACAGGCCAGTGGACCCGTACCGTTGCAGAAGTGATACTGGTTAACGCCCCAGTCCTTATAATCGTCCCCTCCACAGCACGAGAACTGGAAAACAAAACGGTTCAAACACAAAACAAGCATGTCAAACCGGTTCTCATCTCAAACAGAAAAAAAAATTTTTTTTTATTAAATTTCACAAAAAGTCAAACTAACTCACTCGTCATGGAACCTTTTCAAACCTCTCAGGAGTTTTTATTTACTAACCCTAACCCAAATATTAAACGTTGAAATGCTGAGCCCTAACCTTAACCCTAACCGCACCCGTCCCGTTTATAACCTCAGAACCCCTTATGGCATCGTAAGCTACGTGGTTTCCATGTAAGGCTGCCACATTCGATTATTTTGATAATCGACTAATCATCGATTATTTTTTGTGATTAGTCGACTATTCGGATCATACATAGATTGCATCTTATTGCAGCAGCATACAGCTAACATCATTAGCTTCCAGCTTCAAGTGTTTAAGGTATGTGCTAACTAAAAATGAAGACAGTTAATATCATAGTTCATTCAGCTTTTAATGAACTTTGCAGCTTGTAGCAGCATTTCTGACATTTTTTAATGTACCAATTTTCTGTTCAAACATGACATCGCTATTAAGTAGGTAGCTCCCTGTTGACGTTAATGTTAGCAGCTAACTAGCCAATTAGCTTACCGAGATTGTCATTCTTCGTCAGAAAATAAATCAGCCACGGCGTGCTGTCTTTTCAGATGCTCGTGCATCGCCGTCGTTCTGTCATGGAAGGACATTTCTGCTTTGCAGATTTTGCATTGCACACTTTTCTCCTTTATTTTGGAAAAATGCTCCCAAACTTTCGAGCTCTGTTGTTGGCTAGCCATGATACTGTTGGGCATAACTTTTCCGGTGACATCACGGGTTACCCCGGTTACCACTTCTGCGCGTATGCGTCAAGGACAGAACGACAGACGAGACAGGTGAAAGTACAGCGGCAGTTTTGAGGGAAAAATTAAGTTTAAAAAATATTAAAACGACGACGTCGATTATTAAATACCTCGCCGACGAATTTGATCGTCGACGTCATTGTGACTAGTCGACTAATCTTGGCAGCCCTATTTCCATGGTGATAAAATTTGATTGTTAACAAGCAGTTGCTTCTCTGTCCCCCATGACATCATCCCGTCTTTCCCCAATGGTTGGTTTCCATGGTGACTGATCATTTCCATTCGTTTTAATGGGCCAAAATATTTTGGAAAACACTGATTTTTTAAAAAAGTGAAGAAAAGTGAAGAAATGGAAATAATACACGCACACTTCTCCTGAACATGCTGAAAATTTCACACTCTGAATTTAGTTACAAGACAAAAATAATTACATGTGCAATAAACCGAGTGTGCAAATAAAGGCAAAGAGGCTGTTTCTAACAAACTGTTGAGCCAATATGTAATGAAGCTGAAGAATCCAAAAGGAATCCAGTCATAAAGTTTCTTTCAGTATTTTCTCCCTGACTTTCTCAGCAGGTGCAGTATTTGGCTGCCAGGGATAAATCTATGTTAAGGTTTTTTCCAACAGCATTTCAAAGCACTTAGCTTCAAGTGCACCTCAACGACTTGTCCTTCTCTTCAGGACAGACTGGGTCGTAGTATAATGGTGTCACAGCATGAGTTTAAGTGCATGTAAAGGGCGAAGTGCTCCCACTTTAAGAAACTATCTGTAGGTGCTTTTCAAATGCAGGAACCAGGGTCTAAATTTAGTTCTGGGAAAACTGATCCAAGCCCTTAAAACAGCCTTGCCTGGAGGATAATACTACTATCCATATCTCACATTTAGTAAGTCAGTGTGTGTTTGGTAGATGATTTCTTTGTTGTATCAATGCCTCTTGGTTATAAATGTGATACCGTTAAAAAGTTTCACTTTTAAATGGTTTTCAAACATTTGTAGGCAACAAGCAGGTTGTGCCAATGAAAACTTATTCTGACAACCGGCCCCAACACCTGAGGCTACAAGAGGCTCAAAACAAAAAGTCAACAGCAAAATAAGCTGTTAGACACTGGCTGAGGAGATGTGGCAAATTTTTCACGGATGCAGCCCACATACTCAGCTCTGCTGCTCATCACACAAATGCATTTTCCTTACGAACGTGGCTCCATTTGAAATAGAAATAAACAGACTTCACAAAGGAACTAAGACTTATTACCAAGAAGCATCGTCACAACAAAGGAATAATCCACCAAAATAAATATATTTGAATGAGATAAGTATTTAATGTAAAGTATCTAAAGCCATTTGAGAAGGGTGCATCCAGTTGAAAGTATTCAATCAACAGAGTACGGCCCGACCAATATGGATTTTTGAGGCGGATTCCAACTCTGATATTTGGCAGAAAAAGAAAATCTGATAACCAATCAAATGGTTGATTCATTTTTAAATAAATAGTGAATAAAATAACTTCTGTTTCGGTCCCTTGATGATGACAAAAACAAAGATATCAATTACAGGCATAACATTTTACTGTTTTAAAACATTCAAGTCCTTTTTAGTATTTAACTTTATGACAGAGAGAAATTTCCAAGATCAAAAACCTGCAGAAAAGCATTAAAGCTCCAAGAAATTATATAACCTTAAAAAGAGTCAATCTATAAATGAGTTATGAAATACATCTTGGTTCTGTGATGAAAGTTGAAATTCTGTTTTAAAAGTTGTATTGATACATGCTAACTGCTAGCATTTTAATGCAATTTCCCATATATGTTAGCATCAAGCTAGCGCTGTGTTCTATCATCGTTTTTGGTCCATCAGAAGATGTCAAACATGTTGAATGTGTTGAACAGGAATCTCTTGTGAGAGCGTAATGTTCATTTATCTGTGTTCAGTTTGACAGACAGGGAGGGATTTCTACAACTTTAACAGTACAATGTAAATGAAAAGCATGGCCGACGCAACGAAGCACGCTTCACTCATCATGACACATGGCTAAGAGAGTTAAACTGAAACAGGAGACATGTTGGGTCATTGTTAGTTTCAGAACTTTGTTATAAAGTTACCTGTCAGCAAGCTTTGCTCAGCCCACTCCTGTAATGTTGAGGAGCTGTAGCTCACTCCTGTATGTTAGTGAGAAGGCAGCTGGGAACTGAGATTTAATGGAGTCAGAGCTCCAGCTACTATTTACACATCAACTGTCATTTCGGCTTCTTGTTTACACAGAAACTGAGTTTTAGCCAAACTAAAACCGAAACTTTTGAAAACGGCTTCCACAACACTGTGACCACTGTTACCATTTAAACAGCAAGCTGGAGTTTTCAGTGGAAACACAGACGTCACACGTTCCACTTTGAGCATCATTTCACTGTGGGAACTTAAACTGCCATGCACGAACCGGACAACAACAACAACAGCAACAATGGAGGACTACCGTGTTGTGCATCTGTTGCTCCACTTTGTTATTCAACATCTTACTGGGAGCTAGTTAGGCTTCTCCTGGTCTGTGGAAGAACAGGTCCCTCAAGTGAAACACAGACAACAATGGTTCCCAGGAACCATTTAGCTCCTGGAAGAGCAGGAACTTTTTTGTTCGATGTTGATAAAGAATGACCTTAAGATCAACTACCAGTTGGTCATTGGTGCCACCTTCCTCTGCTGACTCTTAATACCATCAGAGCTGCACAAACTCGTTTATTGGTTAAGATGTAGAAACTGGGCATGAAATGTGGTGCACGTTATCGTGCGAAGGATCTCAGATAATACCCTCCATCTGAGAAAAAGTACACTGAGTATACCCTGTTAGTCCATATTTTCTATATGAGGGGTTAAAGTACCTTTTGTTGCACATAGTCCAGGATGTTTTTGAAGTCCAGATCATCGTAGTAGTGTTTAATTCCTTCTCTTATGCTGCTCTGGAACAAGGAAGACGTCTAATAAAAGAAGGAACAAAGAAAATCAGGTCACAAAGATGATATTAGACGGGAATAAAAGCGATGGCGTGGTGTGCCGACGTGTGAGGCTTACCGGAAGGTAAAGTAACGTAAGAAGACGTAAAAAAGATTTACCTTCTTTTCAAAGATGAGTGCCGTGGTGAGAGCAATCGCCTGGAGAAGCAGCAACACACAGAGGACACAGAGGAACTGGGGAGGGAGACGGGGAGAATATTATAGAGCTTTCCGTTTATGACTGATGATTGCAGAACATTGATCCATCAACACTGAGAAAACTACTCGCACAGCAAAGAAAGACGAATCATGAAATACAAATCTCTTAGCATCTTATGAGATTGAATAAATGAATATGAAGGGCAGTGGCTTCATATTTTCAAAGCAGAGGTTGTTTGTCTCAAATTAAAAACCGTCTTTTTGCAGGTCTGTTTCTCAGCCCTGCTGCAAGCCTGAATCAAACTCTCATTCAACACTTATCTTTAAGAAAAGGAAACGCACACAGAGGTCTCTAATCCCTACCATGTGAAGCAGCGTCTTGTTGTCCCTTAGGGATCCCACCATGCCCACCACTGACACTGTAAACATCACCAGGCCCAGCAGGATGAGAACCACAGCAGGGGCCAGGAAAAGGCCCTCCAGGGTTCGGTTCTTCTGCCTCTCCACTTCAGCGTAGACACCCACACACAGTACACAAAGGCCCATTAGCTAGAGAGAGAGAGAGAGAGAGAGAGAGAGAAGGGGGGAGGGAGTTTATGGAGGGGAGGAGAGGGTGGTTATCACACTGAGACACATTTTATGTTTGGAATAAGATGTGTCTGAAAATACAAACAACAACGTTTGACTAACATGCAGCACAAAATGACAACACCCCCAAAACAAAGAGTCTGTCAGTCAGAGGCGTCGATTTATAATCCGAATGAGATCAAAGTTCACATTAAATGAGTGAACTATCTCTCCTCGCTCGCCCGGTGTACGCGTAATGAACGGCTGCTCATTATTAGCTCTGCAGGTGACTGAGAGACACAACAAACACAACTTTCATCACGTCCTTCATGTTAACGCAACGATTGTGGATTGTGCAGAAAATTGGAGGAATGGGGAAGAAATAGAATCAAACTATTTTTATTTTTCTATTTTATTATTTTTTATATATAAATTTGTCTTATACGTAAAACACGTGAACTGCCCAAATCGTTTGAGTCTCACCACGTGTGACAGTTTTGCGCCTGTTATCAAGCTGCTCACTGGCACAACATGGGAAGGTTTTTGACAGGAAAAAGAGCGAAGGAGCAGTCCAACAGCCCTGCCTCAGAGGATTCTGCTGCAAAAAAAACCCCTAAGAACTCATGGCCAACTAAAACTGGAAAATATGAGGCAGCATACATTAAGTATGGCTTCAAAAGGGGGCAGAACACCATAAGCTACGCTTCTTCCTGTCCACCCTCGATTGTTATTATTTTGCCTACTTTAGTTTTGTTTTAGCTTAAGAAGTTTGTTTTGTTTAACCATTTGTACCATTATTGTTGTTGCCTAATCGAGGTTAACAAATAAATAAAGAAAGAAAGAAATAAAGAAAACGAAAGAAAGAAAGAAATAAAGAAAACGAAAGAAAGAAAGAAAGAAAGAAAGAAAGAAAGAAAAAGAAAGAGAAAGAAAGAAAAAGAAAGACAGAAAGAAAGATAGAACGAAAGAAAAAAGAAAGAAAAAGAAATAAAGAAAGAAAGAAATAAAGAAAGAAAAAAGAAAGAAAAAGAAAAAAGAAAGAAAAAGAAAGAAAAAGAAAGAAAGAAAGAAAGAAAGAAAAAGAGAAAGAAAGAGAAAGAAAGAAAGAAAGAAAGAGAGAGAAAGAAAGACAGAAAGAAAGACAGAAAGAAAGAAAAAAGAAAGAAAGAAAAAAGAAAGAAAAAGAAAACGAAAGAAAGAAAGAAAAAGAAAAAGAGAAAGAAAGAAAGAAAGAAAGAGAAAAAGAAAGAAAGAAAGAAAGAAAGAAAGAAAGAAAGAAAGAAAGAAAGAAAGAAATGGCCATGATTGCCCAAAATGTGTCCTGTCTGGAGACTCTCTCAAACGAGTGTTTAAAACCTTCAAAACTTCAGCGTCACTTGATACAAAAACACCCGACAGAGGCTGAAAAAACAGTAGAAGAAGAGCATTTGGTCAGGCAATTTGCTGCGTTCCCACAGAAAGCTACCTTGCCCGAGCGGGCCCTGAAAGCATCATATTTAGCCTCATACCACGCGCCAAAAAAAAAAAAAAAAAAAATCTGTTGGTTTGCAAAGGGGGTCTCCGGCCAGAAGCTAATGTGGTTTGAGGGGCCTTGGCATGGTGAGGTTTGGGAACCACAGTACTGACAAACTCATTGTGCTGTTTTCAAACTGTGCTGTGCGTCTGGATGGTGAAGTTTTGGATTTTCGTTGAAATTTAAAGGTGAGCGTCTGTGCGTAAGAAGCAGAGAGAGAGAGAGATGACTGGTGCAGGTGTCAGCAGACAGATTCAGGTGATAACTAACTCAAAACATGGAGCATCAGAGTCATCACAATGAGACACAGAGAACATGACGACGACTTTGGGACTTTTTGGCTCATGTTAACTTGTTTTTGCCTGACACAGCCTCCTGAGACATGCAGAATCAGCACAAGAGTAGAAGAAGTTGTTTACATCATTTTGTTCCTGTTGAATTTGGACACAATTTTGATGCCAAGAATCATTCATCACACAGTTATCGCAGTGATCTCTGTTTGGTGAACTGTAATGTCAGTATTTTTTGTACTTGGGACATGAGGAGCTCCTGTTCGTCCATGTCTCTTCACGCAGAACGTAGAAGTTTTTGGAGGTGCACGATGCAGAAATTTTCCAACCCAATAAAGGCGCAATTGTGGCGATAATGTTCAAGTGCTCATGCATGAAGTACACATCTCCAATGCGTTCCAAATGAAGGAAGTGCAAAGGTCAAAATTTAAAGTTAAAAAAGCTGGCATAACAGACAAGAAAATCATCCAAATGACACTTAAAATATTAGTGGTTTAACTTTAACCTATAATTTAAACATACCAGGACCAAATTTAAAAGAACATAATATGTAATGTTGTTTTTTCCCTGAGCCTCAAACCTTTTCATGTTTACTCATTTAGGACTGAACTTCATGGCTGATCCGTGGAATCAAATACACACCTATTCAACGGATGATAATCAATATTTAAACGAAAGAAGATTAATGACTAATTACAATCACTGTAATGAACAAATAAACAACAATAGCGCCTTTCAAGTACTAGTATTTTCTGTCGGGGACAGATGCTCACTGCTGCCCCTTTAACTGGATCCAACGCCCTGCACCATCACCGTGCTGTTTGTGAGCTAATGATCGCTCTGTGGGCTTCAATTAAAACATGCAAAGACAAATTTCCCAATAACGTACCATTACATTTCCTGCAGCATCTACATAAAGAGTAGTTTTTGATTCCGGTATTAGAATACTGCATGTTTTCTAGTGGGGTACTGTCGGTCGGATGCTAACCATTCACCAGCTAGCTTGAATGCAGACATCCCAACCGAACCCCAATCAAAAAACATAGCAGATTGTTACAAAAATTAAAATAGACTGCTGACCAAGAAATGAGTTAAAATCACGATATTTTTGGAGCAGTTTAATGAACATTTCAGTTTCTGAAAATATCTGAAAGACTTAACCTGGCGCTTTAATAATATCTCGCATATTATCAGCTCCGCGACGTAAAGCTATAGAAGAGGAAATTCAGCTAGCATTACGTGCTAATCTTGGATTGAAATTAAAATTATAAAATCTAGAGGCGTTGACTTCATTTTGCGTTAAAGCCGAAAACATCACTCGATCGTATACTTTCGTACTATGTTAATTTCTAAGTTCTGAAACGTTTGTAGACGCCGGTAAAATGAGATAAATAAATATCTAAGTATTTCCAAGTCAGGTTCGGTAACAAGCATCATTGACGCTATTGGTCGCGTCCACTACGATTAGCACAAAATGATAAATCGATACTGGCGTATGGTACACTGATGTCAAGAAATCTCCCGGAAACTTACCGAAAACAGCATTGAGTATATATTTAAGGTAAATTTGATGAAGTAGTAGAAGTAGTTGGTTTTCCTCAATTCAGAGTAGGGCGGCATGGCTGCTTGTATGCGTAAAGCTACAACAGGCACGCTAGCTGGGTTTAATGTAGTAAAGCCGATGTGGAATGATATAGATTCACAATCATTTACTGTTAACAAATTATATAAAATTGCTTTCAATAAAGCTAACCGAATTTTAAATGAGTAGCAGCCCTCATTTCTGACATACTATTGTGGGCAGCTTTCGATATTGAAGCACTTCCGTGCGGCCGGCTGGTCCACGCTTTGTTTTGACTACATTCTTAAAGGGGCAGTGCACTCAACCTCAAGATAGCGCTGAACAAAGTCCCTTCGGTTCATTATATTGTGTTGAACATTTAAGGTACAAAAGCATGAACTTAATGTAAAAAAATGTGTTTAAAAAAAAAAAAAAAAAAAAACTCCAGTTCCAAAATAAAGGTTTGGGCATTGTGTAAAATGTAAATGAAAACATAATACACCCATAACCCCAAGTTTTATTCACATTCACAACATATCAGGTGTTCAAACTACAAAACTGCATCAAACTTGCAGTCAAAACCTTCCCAAAAAAAACCCCATTTATTTATTTATTTATTTATTTATTTATTTATTTACAACATCCCAACTTTTTCAGAGTTGGGGTTTGATATTTCAGTGCAGAGTAATTATAGACTTCAGTCCTAAGGTATGTAACATAACCAAACTGTGGAGTGTTTACTTCACTTGTGCACAATCTGTTTGGACGTCTGTTGCAGAGAGAAGCTTCATCAATCAGTCTCATAACTCATCCGGTTACATTAAATCAATAACGAGTCCTTCACCACAAGTTATCCTCTGGTTTAACATCCCTGCTGATTATGTCTCCTTGAGCGGGGAATGGAGGCAGACCTTGATCCCTGACCTTATCCAGGATGTGGGGCTAAAAACACAAAAGGTCATTTCTGATTAGTCTTTTCAGGATGTGATGTTTTCATGTCTGATAATTACTCAGGGAGATTCACACAGCAGAACATCATGTTTCCACAGGCCTCTCTAATAACCTGCAGACTTACTGATCATGAAACATGGAAAACATTTGATATGTTAATCATTATCGGTATGATGCATCTACGCCTGAAAAAAATTACTGCCTTCTTCAAAAAGTCCAGTTTTTGCTTTCTGTTTTCACATGATGCCCGTTTAATAAGAGGAGCCTGAGTCTGTTCTACCCATCTGACATGGATTGAAATGATTTCAGCTCCTACTGATGCATTCAATCAGTAACCTGCGCAAAGCTGCACAAAAGTGACTCAGCCTGGTGAAACACAAGCTAATTTCAAGATAAGTGCTGCAAATAAACAAACGAAGCCTGAAAAACTTTGTTTCAATATTAAAAAACAGAAAAGAAAAGGAGAGAAATATCATTTTTCATTTGATAAAAATCAGGATACATACGATGACCCAGACGTGGCATTTCCAGGGCAGACGGGGTTAATTATCCCTGGGTCTGAACATGCCCAGAACTCTTCCTGTTTGGGGTCTGAAGCCATTATCGGTTCTCTGTAACATTTTTAGAAGTTGATAAAGAAAAACAGTCAGGATGTGTTGGTGCAAGAGGAAAACACTGAAAAGCACAAAGCTGGGGTCAGACGTTCCAGTCTGAACCTGGACCACAGCTGACTGACTAAAAATGTTCCTCCCTGGGGTTACACCACGAGTGTGACTTCAAATGTCATTAAACTTTTCCCTCCTAATCTCTGAGTACACAAGAGTCCGGAGTCCTGGAGGTTGATGTACCACATGGCTGCTCTGGGCAGACATCAACATTTGAGCTTCTGAGTGTAAATGTTGAATAAACTGTGCTGATGTAACCCTTCCTCCAGTCCTCGGAGCACTCAGAGCGCTTCTTCACTGCAGGTCACTCAGATAGCAGAAGCATGCTGTGCAAAGCTCCCATCAGTATAAACTAATGTCATTCACACACCACTGGCTCATCGCCCGGGTGCAGCACTGTGGTTTGGTGTTTGTCCAAGGACTCTTCAGCAAGTGGACAGTCAGACCTTGGATCAAAACCTCCAACTGTCTGATTGCGACATGACGACTGAACCACAGCCCACTCGTATAATTTAAAAACAAACAAACAAACAAACAGTAGTGTTTCAGTTCTGCTTGTGTAACAGACAATAAGAAGCCACAGCGGTCTCTGCAGCATGACAGGTTGAGCTTTTTGATCATATCATTTAAAAAAAAATAAAACAACAACACAGTTTACGTTTTTTCCTCCTCAGAAGTTAAGTTACTGAACCGACACACCGGGTAGGGGAGACCGGGGTTGGTTGTCACGTGACACTCCATAGTGCAGGGTCGGTTCTTTCATGGTTATGCTGTAGCTCCAAGTGGCTGTGGGAAGTAAATCATGAGTATAATGAGTACTGAAGATTATTTTTGTTACATTAAAATAAAATTTTATTGCTCAAAATATGCGTCACGTACCACAGCCGGTACATGTCTGCCGGCGAGTCTCGCACATCGTCACAACAGCCGTGCATGTAACGATCTTTTGGACCTCGGGTAGGCCAAGCTTGGATAAATTAGAGAAAAGAAAAAAAACGTCTGAGGAAAACTGAACATCTAATGATGTCTGAGCAGATTCATTTGCATTAACGTCTGGTTAGAGTGGCTTCCCAGTATGCTTAATATGTGGCGAGAAATTAGCAATAACATACAGAAATTAAATTTTCATTTTCTTTGTAGCACTTCATTGATTTTATGAGCAACACACTGTAGTTTTTGTTTTTAATTTTATAAAAGAGGGATATATGTAAAAAATAAAGAAAGAAACAAACATATGCAAATGTTATCCTCATTTTAGATGTTCCACTGTCTTTGTGGAAACTGGGTCCAAATGGCCCAAATTGTTTGTCACATTGCTAAAAATAAAAAAAACAAGGCAGAACTAAATCTGAAAGTTTAATTACACTGGAAAGTTAAGAAATACATAACTTAAACAGAACGTGACCAACCCTACCTGGAATTTCTTGCTAGCGTCAAGGCTAACAGCTAGTTAGCTAGCTAATAACAATCTAAGCTAAAGCTTTCCCTTCACACATTTTAAGGATAACAGTTTTTTTTTGTTATAAACTCATTGTGTAAAAAAGAAGAAAAATACAGAGGAGCTGAATATTTACAATTTGAAATAAAAAATCACACAAAAAGTCCTCAATTTGAAGCAAATTTGAGAGACAGCGCCCTCTGGTGGAGAGATATAAGGAGCGTGAGAACCAACCCCGTTCTCCCCTACAGGGTTAGGGTTTAAACAGCTGAAAGCGGAACTCTGATCTCAGTGTGTTCACTGTCTATGAACAGCTGAGGGGACACTGAGTGGGCGGGTGGCCAAGGATATTCAAACAATGAGGCAACCTCAACCTTTGACCCCCTAAAATGACACAACCAGTGGAATTTATGTATAAATAATAAAGCAAGAAAACCGACGAATGATAATAAATTATAATTTTCTTTTCTCGTCCTGCTGAGGAAGTGTAAGAAAACCGTGTTAAATTCTTCCACACGCTGCGTGCTGTCAAGATGCGCACGCGGCGGCACGTGCCACAGCTGCTGCGCGTCCTCTCAGCTGAGACAAGAGAGCAGGAGTCGGTCACAGAGCTGCTGGAGGGGAGACAGCACAGAACAGAGAGAGAGAGGGAGAGAGAGGAGAGCGAGCACAGGTACGTCTAACAAGTGAGAGGCTCGCGGACCTGTGGATTTCCACCACATTTTTGTGCCTCGAAAAGTGCTGAAAAATCTCTGGAAACGGAACATTTTCCATGAAACTGACTCGGAATGTGACACTGACGAGTCAGAGGTTTCAGGTGTGCGTTTACTGCGCGCCTTGAGGAGAATTTTTCCACACTTTGGATTGTTGCGTTTGCGCCCTGCACCGGGAATTTGATGCGTGATGAAATAATTTGACATTCAGTGGATTGGAGTGACACTTCAACATTTCCTCAGCAGCATGGATCCTTTATTCAACACCACCGGCGCGCCAGCTTTCACCGTCGGCTCCAACGACTCCACGAACGGGACCGTGTACTTGAACCAGTTTGTGCAGCCAGCCTGGAGAATCGCTCTCTGGGCCATCGCGTACACTTCCATAGTCCTCGTGTCCGTGGTGGGAAACATTGTGGTGATTTGGATAATCATGGCGCACAAACGCATGAGGACAGTGACCAACTACTTTCTGCTGAACCTCGCCTTCGCTGAAGCCTCCATGTCCGCCTTCAACACGGTCATCAACTTCACGTACGCCGTGCACAACGAGTGGTACTTCGGACCGGTCTACTGCCGCTTCCACAACTTCTTCCCGATCGCAGCCGTCTTCGCCAGCATCTACTCAATGACCGCCATCGCCATGGACAGGTAAGCTGCGCGTGCACCTTCAAAACATCAGGGAAGCGACATGAAAATCCTCCTGGGCTTTGAGGAGGCGAGAACACCCCGAGGTGATGAGTTTCTGCTTGAGCCTGAAGGAATTTAACCATTAAGGCGAATATTGTGATGGTGAAGAAGATTTCCATGATGTTTTAAGTGGCTGAAGGCGAAATGAGTAAATCTTACAGCTGTGGTTTCAAACTGGCACCAGTTTACAGGAAACCTGATCTGATTTTCTCTAACCCTTAAACACCTTATTTGGCTTATTTTGATTTTAAAACGGCCAAAAAGCGAGTAAAAAGCTTTTGCCAATTTTTCTGGAATACTTTGAACTTTCAATATCTGGAGTTATTTTCAGTTTACTACATTTTATATGAGAGTAAAACAGTTCAAACTGAAGAAAAACACAAAAACAGGAATGAATTTTAGAGGTTTAGAGAGAAAAAAAAAAACAGCAAACGAATATAAATAAATTTTACAGGATAAACTTAAAATTTGAACATACAAAACATCCTGAATTTCCTTCAGGGTTAATAAAGTACATTCTATTCTATTTTCTAAATGTGAAGAGGTTTATCATCTCTTAGAGAGCCATATCCATTCTGTCCCACCACCGATCAAGAATCTCGTCCTCCAAGACAGAAATCTCACCTGACCAAACGTGATCTTACAAAAATGTAGAAGAAGAAACATAGCAACAGATAGCAACAACCGGCTAACACCAAACCAAGCAGCAACCTCCGGTCTGAAAATATGACACAATGCTAAAGTGCTAACATCTGCAGTTCATCAAGTGTCCACTAGAGGCTGCCTCCAGAAGTACAAGATGTCACAAACACACCAAGTAAAAAAAAAAAGCCATTTTCACAGCGGAAAAAAACATGTTTACAGCCTGCTACAAAAAAATGTCGCCCATCAGATTGACAGCTCATCCAATCAGAGGCACAGCTCAGCTCACGTGACTGCCGTGCGCTCTATGACTGTTACTGTCACAGCCCGCCTCATTTCCAATATGGCCGTGCTTGCCGTTTAGCTTCAAAAATCCATTTCAGAAACAGACGGGTGACGTGACGGCGGCTATGTCCATTAATTATACAGACTATTCACCAAACGCAGCATGAAAGAGGACACAGAAGAGGGAATGATATGTATTAATTAAAGATTTGTGTATAGAAACATATATATATATATATATATATATATATATATATATATATAAATAAAATGTGTGCACGCTGGTCCATAGTTGTGCGTAAGTAAAACATTTGTAAACTTTGAATCAAATCGTACACATAACAACATGTACGTGTTGTGTGTTTTCTCTGTGAGGAAACAACTCATGGAGTTAAAGCTTTACAAAGTTATAAACACTGAGTGCATTTTTACAGTTATGTTTCCTTCATTATGAACACGAATCTGAAAACTGAACCACAACTGTCAAAACTACGTAACGCTGCGACAGGCATTACGCATCACGTGGGAAACATGGGTTCTTCGCACTGAGCATGTGCAGTAAATGAGCATTGTTTTGATTCCAACTTTGGATCCAGAGGATTTATAAGTTGTGTAAATGATCTTTGTTAATTCCCATGTCCTCATTTAGTTGTGTCTCCTTCTTTTTCTTCAATCAGATTTTGGGGATAATAAGAGTTTAATTTAATCTTCAGCATCAGCCACAAAAATCCCGTCTCCTGGTCGGGCTCTCATCGTCTCAGTCAGAAGGAGTCTGAGCCCAGCTCCTTTTGATTTCTCCCACTGTTGGTGTATGAGCTGAGTATGTTTCACCTCCACCTCACTGCTGTGGAAACGATAACCCTGACTCACAGCATTTAGCAGCGTGCTCGCGCTTCAAACCCTCCGCTCTGAAAACTAAAACAAATGTGAGCTCTGTGGAGTAACTGCACCGCTCAGAGCGAATAAAAGTTTTAATGGTTGAGATGATACAGCGGGATGGTGACAGAGAAAGATGAGAGAAAGAAAATGAAGCTCACGGCAACCACCTCTGAGCCTGGAGGCGATGCTTTCTGGGAAACCAAAATAAACACTGATTATTAATTGATGAACGTCATCATGATTCTCCAGGGCAGCGTGAGGATTTTCAAGCTTTTAGAAATGAAGGCAGTCTTTAAGGTGTGTCTTAAAACACCTGCAGCTGTGAGCTCACACACACACACACACACACAGAGGCAGAGAGGATCAGTGGAGTTATCTACATCTTTCTTTCATGTACCTTTTTATTTCACAGCGGTGGATGCTTTCAGGTGTTGTAACAGTTTTAGGGTTGATTTTATCTGAGGAAACAATCTGGTGCTTTATTGAGACGCCAGCTGAGCAGCGAGAGAGGCTGTGATTTAATAATCAACACAGCTTACCGAGTGAAGCCAGTGGTATTTACGACAACTCTCTCCTGTATCTAAAAGTTCAGCAGGGACTCAGATCAGGAGAGATTCATCCATGAAAGATCTCCTGGATAAAGCTTCAGAATAAAAACAAGAGGAAACTGTTGTTTTTTTGGCGGCCATCTTTAGATGAAAATACTTATTAGCTTCAGTCACATTTTAGTCATTTCTACATGTGACAGTTTTAGTCCAGTTTTAGTAGAAAAATAAAGAATTAGTCTTTAAAAAATGATTTCAGGTTAATAAGAAACTGGAATCAAGGCTGACAGGTTGTATCAAGAGCGATCACTTATTATTTCCTCTCCATAGTGAGTCCATATTTGGTCATAACCTCGGCTCCAAACCGACTTTTTCATCAAACACTCAAAGTAAAAACTGGATTTAGAATATCAGCAGTTGGATAAAGAAGACACAGCTGCAGACGGCGCTGGTGTTTCAGTGGAAAGTGTGACCCTGTTAACTGGAGACTCTCAGCCGACCATCACTGACACGTTCAGCTGAGAGTCACCAGTTAGCACGGTCACTCTTAACTGTGTAGTATTGTTTTCTGACGACCGACCACAGAACAATCGCACATTTTTACACTGCTCACAGTTTGAATTTAGTGTAACGTAGGGTGTGAAGGGGTCTATAAACTCAGTTTCGTGTCTGTGTGAGACAGTTTACACACACGACAGGCAGAACTGTCCTGCATTTTGAACGTCTGACACACTAACATTTTCCTCCAGTCACGTCTCGTCCACGAAAACAAACAAACATCTCGTCACGTTTGAAGTCATCAAAGAGCCACGTTTAGCTCATCATTCTCGTTATCGTCGTGAAAAAAGGTGCGTCAATGAAATAATTTCATCATTGTTGACGAAAAACACTGCTTGTAAAATAAAAACAGAAAAGGTTTCTGCCTTAAAATAGAGTTTTGGAAAGAACTGTCACACGTAAACTGTTTCTTTGATGATGAGAGAGTCTTCTACTCACGCCACAATCTGTCAACATGCACACTGGACCAGGAGTTCAGTGCATGAGACTGGCTACCCTCTGCGGTGGGAAAACACCAACAGACAAATACTACCCCCCCCCCCAAAAAAGGGTCATAAAATACTGAATTTGGCTGATTGGTTGAAAAAATTGTGCAGTGTACGGCTGTGTTTCCTAAATCCGTCTCCAGTGGTCCCATCGTTATCCTGGTTGAGTCCTGGTTTGCGTGCTTTTATATAAAACTGAACCCATTTTTTGTGTATATATTTTCAGTGATGGATGATTTTAAAGTGTTTTTGATTTTGGAAGGCACTGCGTGGCCCCCTGGAGGGTCCCAGCCCACACTTTGGGAACCAGTGATGAAGCCAACATGCATCCACACTGAAATCCAGCCTTAGGGTCAGAGAAAAGTACCACTCAGCTCCACTTTACTCTCAAGCAGCTTCCATTAAATTGATTTTTCGAACGCTGGTTAGACTTGATTGTACTAACTACACAGGAAAAGTTCAGATTAACATATCTCATAAATATGCAGCACATGCTAATAAGCATGGTGTCATCGGCCATGCTTGAACCGTTTAGTCTGAGCTAATGTCGAAGCAGAAGTGACGGCGCTGCTGCTCGGTGTTACTAGAAGCTTCTCTGGTCTGTTACTGAGGGAACAACAGCTGGAGGGGGGGGGGGGGGGGGTCTGCAGCACCAACATTACCTCAGACAGACAATGAGAGCTAAAAACATATGAGCACAAAAATATTCAGCTGAAGGTGAAAAACACACCAGATCTGAAGGTTTCAACTCGAGTCAGTGTGTTCGTCTCTCGACACCTCCCTCTCTCCCTCCCCCACAGGTCACCCCCCCCCCCCCCCCCCCCCCCCCCGGGGTGAGATGACAGGAAGCTATTCTGGCCTCTGCTGTTCTTCCTGGCTCTCTCTACTCTTTTGTTCTGTACATCAAATTATTTTCTCAGCGTCAAAGGATTTCTCGACATGAAACAGAAAATAGTGAATTTGTGAATTTTCTGTGTACAGAAATTCGTCTTTACAGGTTTTCTGTCCGAACAACATTTTATTGAGTTTATCAGTAAATAAATATGAAACTGGTCAGCGGATCAGGATATCTCTGGACGTAAATAAATCAAAATCAGTAAAAATCTCAGGTCACATGAGGTGGATGTGTTGTTTTGTTGTATGTTATTAACTGAAGTAGGCCATCTAGTGTCTGGAAGTGGCTACAGCAACGCTTTGAGTTGTTTGGAACCTTGAGCTTGCCGTAGTTTTCTCTTCCTGTTTGTATTTTGACATTTAGAGTTTTCAGTGTTGTTCACAAAGAGTAACTGTGATATGTTTCTGTGATGAAAGATGAAATTCTGTCTGAAAACCAGAGTTATATCCATGTATGCTAACTGCTAGCATATCAATGCAATTTCCCATATACATTAGCATGGAGCTAGCGCTGTGTTTTCTCTCTGGTTTTTTGCTCCATTAGGAGATGTTTAACATGTTGAATGTGTTGAATATGAATCTCTTGTCAGAGAGTAATGTTCATTTCTTTGTGTGTTCAGTTTTTACAGTTTTTGCATCTGCTAAGCTAAGCTAAGCTAGCTGGGTGAGAATAGTCGACGTTCAGTCCAGGTGCTTATAAAGAGTGATGTAATACCCGTCTGTCTCAGCTTATTTCACAGTTTGTACACCAAACAGAGACCGATGTGGAGACAGTTTTGACTCTCAGAACACATGAACCAATAAGGTTCAATTACATTTAATTACAGATGCAGACGATCATTTCATATTCACTGAATTCCAACATGTCGACCTGTCAGGATAACTAACTTTATCTACTTTCTCAAACATATTTTTTCAAAAGAAAAAAAAAAAAAGAATGTATAATAATAGAAAGAAACTGAATCAGAATGTGTTCATTCAATCTGATTGTGGTCCATGGGGCCCCTCAGGGTTTGAACGAGACGTGAGGAACTCCTCTCAGCTATGGCACAGAGAGGTATAGATGCAGTAACTCGTCCACTCCCCCTAGAAATACCTGCCACTGCCAAATCTACTGCAGCTGCCTGAAATAGACGGTGGTTATGATTTCTGGTGAGGGATGCAGAGCTGAGCAGGGAGGCACAGGACATTTGAAGGTTTGGGAGCATTTCCAGCTCTGTCTGGAGTCTTGCCACGTCCACGTCTCTCTCCTGTGCACTAGACTGTGATGTCTTTTGGGATTGGGACGACATCAATTTAGCTCTCTCTGTTCAGAAATTCATTTTCCAGTCCAAATGTACAGAGCTGTTATAGCTACCACATTATACAGGACATGCATGTGTAACAGAATGATAGAGATGAAAAGCAAACGCAAAAGAAGGGCTGATCTGCAGCTTCAGCACCACGGTCAGCGCCAGAGCTCTGTCAGTGCACAGTGATGCAGTCAGACAGTCAGACAGACCTGAATCTAAACATGACCGAGGGAGTAAACCTGTAACTGTTGAAGTTTCTCTGCATTGGAACATGAAATAAAATGAATTTTAAATGAAAAAAGACGCTTTTAGCTCAAGTCCAGTTTGCAGCAGTAGATATATTTTAACCCTTTAATGAAGGCTTTGAATGAGATGCAAATTTTAGACATTTTCAGCGATCCATTCCTGGAAATAAAAACAGATTAGAGATTAATTAAACACAAAACTTTGTCTCGTCCTCACAAAAATACTTTTTTAATGTAGATTAAGGATTTAACAGAAATTAATTAAGTTTGTTTTCATCAGACATGCATGCAAACATGTCTAATGTCATGTTTTTTAATGACATTATGAATTAATTTTCAGTGAATTTTCCCAAACTGAGTCTAACTGTCGTAAATATAGGTATAAATATTTCCCCTATCTAGCCTCTAAATGATCCACATTTTGATGAGTATTTGTTAGTTTAACTTCAATGTGTCCATCACTTAAAGTTAACCCATCAAATATATTTACCTCAGTACGATCATCAAAACTTCACCTGACAGGACTTCTAGAGTCCAGATCCTGAGAGGTGGTCTCAGTGGAAATGCTGTAGTCATTGGTACGTCATAGTACATTTGAAAATGAGGAATTTGCATTCAGTCATGTTGTTTCAACCAGGATCATTTTTGAAAACCATTCAAGTTGATAAGAAAAACAAAACAAAACAACAACAATGACAAAAATTCCAAAATTTTCTTGTTTTTCAGACATTTTCAGAAATTTTCATTTAAGCTGATGGCAACGAAACCCTAGAATTTTAATAATAATAATAATAATAATACATTTTATTTATATAGCGCTTTTCAAAAACTCAAAGACGCTTTACAGAACAAAATTCAAATAAACATCAAATATAGACATGCAAAAAACAAACAAATTCAATCCAATCGAGCATAAAACAAATCTAAAATATCACAGTTTAAAATTACAGATAAAAAGCAAAGTTAAAAAGGTTGAAACAAAACATGTGGAGTTAAAAGAGGTTATAAGTTAAAAGCAGTGCGGAACAGGTGTGTTTTTAATTGTGTTTTGAAGGTGGTGGGGTCAGATATGGTCCGAATGTGTTGTGGAAGTGAGTTCCAAAGGGAGGGGGCAGCAACAGAGAAGGCTCTGTCCCCCCAGGTTCGGTGCTTGGTCCTTGGCACGGTGAGGAGGTTTGCGCTAGAGGAGCGGAGGGTACAGGAAGGAGTGTAGGGATGGAGTAAGTCTTTAAGGTAAGAGGGGGCCTGGTTATGGAGTGCTTTATGGGTGAGTAGGAGGATTTTGAAATTTATGCGGTATGGGATAGGGAGCCAGTGAAGGTCTTGAAGAATGGGGGTGATGTGGTCACGGGAACGGGTACGGGTGAGGAGGCGGGCGGCAGAGTTTTGAATGTACTGAAGTTTGTTGAGGAGGTTGTTGGTGGTGCCGTACAGGATACTATTGCAGTAGTCGATGCGTGAAGTGATAAAAGCATGGATGAGGGTTTCAGCTGCAGGGAAAGAGAGAGAGGGGCGAAGGCGGGCGATGTTCTTTAGATGGTGGAAGGCTGATCTTGTGACTGTTTTGATATGAGTGGAAAAAGTGAGTTTGCTGTCAAAGATTACTCCAAGGTTCCGGCAGTGGGGTGAGGGTGAGAGGGTGGAATTTTCAAAGGTGAGGTGGAAGTCTTTGGCTGTAGAAGTGAGGGAATTTGGACCTATTAACAGAATGTCAGATTTTGAGCAGTTGAGTTTGAGAAAATTTGTTTGCAACCAGGTGCTGATAGCAGAGAGACAGTTTGAAAGGGTAGAATGGGTCTGAGGGGTGATGGATTTGGTTGATATGTATAGTTGGATGTCATCTGCGTAACAATGAAATTTGAGACCATGACGATGGATAATCTGACCAAGGGGGAGGAGGTAGAGGATGAAGAGGAGAGGACCAAGCACCGAACCCTGAGGGATGCCTTGAGAGAGGGGGGCAGTGGAGGAGGAGCAGTTGTTGATGAAAATAAACTGTTTCCGGTCTGTGAGGTATGATGTCAGCCAAGTGTGGGCATTGTCCGTGATATATAGCAGAGAATTTAAGCGGGAAAGCAGGATGGAATGGTTAACTGTGTCGAAGGCAGCTGTGAGGTCCAGGAGGATAAGGATGGAGATATGGCCAGAGTCTGAAGAGAGGAGGAGGTCATTTGTGACTTTCAGTAGGGCAGTTTCAGTGCTATGGTGAGTGCGGAATCCGGATTGAAATTGTTCGAAGAGGGTGTTGTTCGTGAGATGAGTCTTGATTTGGGCGGCAACGGTACGTTCCAGGATCTTTGAGAGGAAAGGGAGGGTTGAAATTGGACGGAAGTTATTTAGATCATCAGGATTTAGTCCAGGTTTCTTGAGTATGGGGGTAATGGCAGCCAGTTTGAGAGACAGAGGGACAGTAGAAGAGTTGAGTGAGGAGTTTACAATGTTAGTGATAAATTTGGAAATGGCGGGAAGGCAGTATTTAACAAGGGAGGATGGGATGGGGTCTAAAATGCTGGTGGAGGATTTAATAGAAGTAATGATTTTAAACAGATCAGCTTGTGAAATGGGTGAAAATTTAGAGAGAGGGTAGGTGATGAGAGGAGCAAGGGGGGGGGGAGAGGTATCTGAGGGAGCTGGTGCAGATAGGGAGTTGTAAATTGAGTCAATTTTTGATTGGAAGAATGAAAGAAAAGCATTGCA
Source organism: Labroides dimidiatus (assembly GCA_030710495.1). Classification (NCBI taxonomy): domain Eukaryota; kingdom Metazoa; phylum Chordata; class Actinopteri; order Labriformes; family Labridae; genus Labroides; species Labroides dimidiatus. The sequence continues at coordinate 31,405,047 of CM061153.1, forward strand.
TTTGTCAACAGTGAAAGAGTTTGAAGTGAGATCGATGGGGTTAAGGAGTTTGTTAACAGTGGAAAAAAGAGCCTTTTGGTTATTAGAGCCAGTGTGGATGAGATTTGAGTAATAGGTGGAGCGGGCATGGATCAGGGCAGATTTATAGAGTTGAAGGTGGTCTGTGTATGCTTGGAGATGAACTGTGAGTCCGGTTTTTTTAGAAAGTCTTTCAAGTTGGCGTTTTTGGGATTTCAGACGGTGGAGATCAGGGGTGAACCAGGGGGCAGAGTGTGTGAATGAAACAGTCTTGGTTTTTAAGGGAGCTAATTGATTGAGGCAGGCAGAGAGAGAGTTGTTATAGTGGTTGATGAGGTTGTCCAGGTCATCCGATGATGGAGGGGATGTTCTGGCTATGGTTTTGCTAAGTGAGGCTGAGAAGTCTTGGGGCAGTATGGATTTGATGTTTCGGAAAAATATGGTGCGTTTTTCTTTGGTAATAGGGGTGGGAAGGTGGATGTCAAAAACTATGGCCAAGTGGTCAGAGATGTGGAGGTTGAAGCTGGTGAGTTTCTGAATGTTAAGACCTGTGGAGCAGACGAGGTCCAAAGTGTGGCCATGGGAGTGTGTGGGGAAACTGACATGTTGGGTAAGATTGAGGCAGTCCAGGAGGTCCAGGAAGTCAGAGGCATGTTTGCAGTTTTTGTCATCGATGTGAAGGTTGAAGTCACCAAGAAGCAAAACTGAGGCTGAGATGGCTGAAATATGAGTAATGAGGTGAGTGAAGTCAGACAGGAAGGACAGATTAGGTTTGGGGGGACGGTAGATTATGATGATAATAAGAGGACTGGGGGAGAGTAGTTTAAAAGCAATGTGTTCAAATGATTCTACAACGGGAGTGGTTACTGGTTTTATTTTGAGGTGGCTCTTGAAAACTGAGGCAACACCACCACCTCGGCCAGTAAGGCGGGGTTGATCAATGTATTTGTATCCAGAGGGTGTGGCTTGGTTGAGGGAGAAATAGTCCATAGAGCTGTGCCAGGTTTCGGTGATACAAAGGATATCCAGGTTATTGTCCACGATGAAATCATTCAATATGACTGCTTTATTGTTGAGGGAGTGAGTGTTTTGAAGGGCAGGCTTGAGGATGTGCTGTTGTGGTCCATGTTGTGAGATGCAGGGGAGCACAGAGAGGTTTTGTTTGGATTTATTGACTTGAGTTCTATTTTTAACGCGTGGGGGTCTGACGGTTATGATAGAGGGAATGGGAACATTATTTGGAGGAGCATGATGCTCGATATAAATAAGGTTGTGTATATTTACAGAGGTAGACCGGTTTTGAGGAGAAAACAATCTGGCTGAAATAACGGGCTGGATCTTGAATTGGGCAACAGGCGGCGGCAGTGTGCGCTGGGGCCTGTGGGGGGAGCCGTAGCAAGTGAAAGTGGTAGGAGTTTGGACCGTAGAAGAAGAAGAAGACGGGAGGCGCTGCGGGTGGAGTGTAAACAGTCAATCACGTGGTTGATTGTGGACAGCATGTTGCAGATTGTCCGTTAAAATACGACTGCCCATTTTGTTTGGGTGCAGACCGTCTTTTTTGAAAAAGGATGTACGGCCCCAAAATAAGTTGAAATTATCAATGAAGTTTATCGAGTGAGACATGCAGGCAGACTGGAGCCAAGTATGGAGGGAGAGGATCCTGCTGAAAAGTCCGGAACCACAATTTTGAGGAGAGAGTGGGCCGCTAATAAAGATCGATTTCCTGATGGTTTGGATATAACGGAAAAGTTTAATGAACACTGTTTTGGTGATCTCGGACTGTCGGAGGGATGCGTCCACACAGCCGATGTGGATGATGATACGACGGACAGATGATGGGAGTGTGCCGAGTATTTCTGGAAGTTTTAAGAGGATGTCGGAGACAGTTGCTCCAGGTAAGCAGTGCGTTACCACATTGAAAAAACGGACATTTCTTATGATGGAATCTCCGATTAATAAGGTGGTCGGAGGAAAAAGAGGACGGGGGGTTGCTACTTTCGAGGGGGGAGAGTTGTCAGTTTTGGCCGGTAGTGACTGTACAGGTGAAGAGGGACTGGTCGGCGGGGTGACGGTGGGACGCACCGGAGCCGGTGTGAAGTGAGGGATGGAGAGACGGCGGGTAATGCGTTGAGAGGGACCCAGAGAGGGACCCAGAGAGGGGGTTTGAGGAGACAGTGGGTTTGTGGACAGTGAGGGATGTTGCTGAGGGATTTTGCATATATCTGTTTTGGGAGTGAAATCCTGCCTGGAAAGGATATCAAACCTGTTATTCAGGTGGATTGTGTGACGGAGTGTATGGGTATGGAGAGGCTGTTTGGATTTCACACTACGAGGGGCGATCAGGGACCAAGCTGCGGGATCTCGTGGAGTGGAAGTGGCAAGGGATTTAGGCTTTGCCCCCTGCCTAATCCAGGTGGGGTCGCTTGTAGTTGACGGAGGAGGGGGATCGGAAGCAGCAGCTGTTCGGTCGGAAGCGGTGGGTGAGGCATCGTCGGCTGGGTCAGCACCGGAGGCAGGGCAGGACCGGGCAGGGCTGGATGCCTCGGATGTCGGCGGAGTGGAACGGAAGACAATGGTGTCCATTTGCATCTCAGCCTCACGAAGCGTGTAGAGTGTGGAGATACGCCGCTCCAGCTCGGAGATTTTTTCCACGAGGGCGGTGCAGTTTACGCAGTCAGACGGAGAGGTAAGTGGAGCCATGAGTGAGTGTAGCACCTAGAAACAGAGGAGGAAAAGGGCCAGTACGGGGCTAAAAGTGCACGGTACAAGTTATGTCAAGGGGGCAACAAGGGTAGCCGTAGTTAGCTGAGGGTAGGCAGGCACAGGCACTTACACGCGGGGGCTCCAACACAGAGCCCGCAGCGGTTGGTTGGTTCAGCGTTAGCAATGAAGGATCAGTCAGGGAAACAGAGCGGTGACTTACCGGCGAGGGCCCCGACACAGGGCCCGCTACTGATAGCTGTCCTAGTTTGGAGAAAGCCTGGGGGTACAGTGGCTGGGTACTCAGTCGGACTTCCAGGCTCAGTCGACTTCGAGGCTAGCAGCAAAGAGCCCGGCTAGGCTTGCTCTGTTGCTCTGTTGCTCTGTTGCTCTGTTGCTCTGTTGCCCACAACAGAATTTTCTAATATTCCTGAGCTTTTCACATGGAAATTCCAGGAAACTTTCCTGAAATTTACTGGAAATTTTCCACCCTTTTGAAGCCTTAAGCTGGACGTATTCTGTGAGTGACAGATGTGGAGTGGGCCGGTTGAACCTCTTGGGAAGTCCAGATGTTAACATGGCCAGCAGCTGAAGGAAGTGGCTTTGACTGAAGGGTTTGCCAGTCATGTGGGGCAGCACCGTGGTGAAGGCAGTGTGGTGCTGGATGCCAAACAGAGGTTTGGGTAAGTGCCTTCCTCTGTGTGTCCCCATAGATCCACTGAAAGAGCACGCTGAGCTCAACTCCTTGGCAGTGTGCGCTCAGTGAGTGTGTGTGGGTCTTTTCTTTGTCTGAAGGTCTCCTGCTGCCTCTCTTGAGTCGGATCTTCAAGCTGAGGTAAAGGTCATCCCTGCCGTCACTGTGAAGGCTTTCCTCAGCAGCACCTCCAAACCTCCAGCGCCGAACATTTCATTTAATGTCTGAAACACAGCCTCGGTGCTGCCGATCTGCAGGTCCAACACGTGCATCGTCTAAGAGCCTTTTTAAACTCTCAAGCCTTTGTGGTGAAGTTATCGTGTCTTGGATTTCCTGCAGAGTCCATCTGGACCTGAAAAATATACGTGAACCTTTGAATGGAGTTTATTCAGCCTGTCTATACCCAGTCACATTACTAACAGAGCTGATTCCATTTATAGATGTTACATCATTACACACAACAACTCACACAGTTAATTGGTCTGAGTATTTCAGAAACTGCTGATCTACTGGGATTTTCACCCACAACCATCTCTAGGGTTTACAGAGAATGATCTGAAAAAGAGAAAATATCCAGTGAGCGGCAGTTCTGTGGGTGAAAATGCCTTGTTGATGCCAGAGGTCAGAGGTCAGAGGAGAATGGCCAGACTGGTTCGAGGTGATAGAAAGGCAACAGTAACTCAAATAACCACTCGTTACAACCGAGGTCTGCAGAAGAGCATCTCTGAACACACAACACGTGGAACCTTGAGGCAGATGGGCTACAGCAGCAGAAGACCACACCGGGTGCCACTCCTGTCAGCTAAGAACAAGAAACTGAGGCTATGATTCACAAAGGCTCACCAAAACTGGACAATAGAAGATTGGAAAAACGTTGTCTGGTCTGATGAGTCTCGATTTCTGCTGCGACATTCGGATTGTCGGGTCAGAATTTGGCATCAACAACATGAAAGCATGGATCCATCCTGCCTTGTATCAACGGTTCAGGCTGCTGGTGGTTGTCTCAGACTGGTTTCTTGAACATGACAATGAGTTCACTGTACTCAAATGGCCTCCACAGTCACCAGATCTCAATCCAGTAGAGCACCTTTGGGATGTGGTGGAACAAACTCTCTGAGGAATGTTTCCAGTACCGTGTTGAATCTATGCCATGAGGGATTAAGCCAGTTCTGAAGGCAAAAGGGGGTCCAACCTGGTACTAGCAAAGTGTACCTAATAAAGTGGCCGGTGAATGTATATTGCAGGAAACAAAAATATCGCAATACCGTATCGTGCAGCTCCAGGAAACAGCTTTCAGGTTTTCATCCTTGATTCTTTTGGAAACTCGTCGTCTTCCTCTGCTGCGTGGATGCGCTGTCAAACTTCTGACCTTGCATCTGCATAAACCAAGGCCACTCTGACAAAGGATTTCTTCACCTGTGTCTGATATAGATTTTTTTGTTGTTGTTGCATCGGTGTGAGGACAGTTGTGCATCCAAATGAAATCCTCGTGCAGTCTTTGGAGACTCATTGAGTGGAAGCAGAAAAGCTGCTCGTCGTACTTCTCAGCCCCTCCTGGGTGGGCCTGGAGTTTTCCATCACACGGCACACGCTCTCAGTAAATCCATTCCTTTGTTATTTACTGCCACAGCTGATGAGAGCTGGTGGAGATTTGACTCTTTTGCCCCCTGATGTTGAATCCTCCTCCTCTTCCTCCTCCTTTGCAAAACGGCACACGTGACGTCTCAGATGCTTTCACTGCTGCAAAGAAAACGCAGGTTTCTCGTGCTTCACCTTGCTGTAAATCCTGGCAGTGTCCTTCTTTGGGACACAGTCTGAGCGGGCCTGCCATCCTCAGCAGCATGTGGCGACACATATTGTAGCTGCAGTGGCATCTGTAACCTCAGCTCCTGTCTCATTATCCTCCCTCTCACTCAGAGCCATTTTCAAAGCTGCGCTCTCTCACTCTCCCCAACATCTGGAAGATCAGCTGATGAGGACACTGTTTTTTTTTTTTTTTTGTTTTAAAGGAAGTGTCTCATCCTGACTGTTATCAACGACTCTCATTTAAACCTGTTTATCATAAAAGATGGTTTGATGAGATGTTAACCTGTGTTTATGTCTGTTTTTTACACAGTGATCAGAGAATTGAACCTCATGCCGCTCCCCCCTGTGAGCCTCTACGTTTCTGTCTTCTTTTCATTTTTTTTTTTTTTTTGGCTAATAAAAGTGAAGTGAGAAAAAAAGAGGCGGATAAAAGGAGAAACCTCAGAGAAAAAGAGGGAGAGGGAGGGATTGTGTCAAAATATTTTGGACTGAAAAGTCAGCCTCTATTTTCAGCCACCTACGTTTCTCATTGTGTGGAGGCGGACGGGGAGAGCCAGAGTCCCTGATGTGATTTAAAAATGATAGGATGGGGGGGGGGGGTTGAGTTAAAAAAAAAAAAAATTAAAAAAAACAAACAGCCACTTTATCTCTAAAGTCCTGATGTATTTTAAAACATTTATAAACACTTGCACTTTATTTTATTTTGTTATGCTTATTTTGACTGGAATTAAACTGAAATTATTATTATTAGATATAAATAAACAGACCTTGTGAGCTGACGTCATCATAAAGATGCGCACACATTTGAGCAGCAGTTAGCTCCGTTCATTCAGATGAGTTCTTGTTCTTTAAAACTCTTAAACTCTAAAATTCAAACCGTCAGCAGCATAAAAATGTCCGGTTGTTCTGTGGTTGGTTGTCAGAAACGATGCTACACCATGGAGTCAACTTCTATGGAGTTCAGAGCGTCACAGAGTGTGCTGTACTCACGACACATTACTGTGTGAAGCTAGACAGCCAGCGAACAAATGAAGAAACTCCGTACACAAGGCGTACTTTTCTTGCTTTATGGAGGTCTCTTGTTGTAAAATACAACTTTTTGTAACTGACAGATACAGAGAAATATATGTCACACTAGGCACAGTGCCTTATTGAGCAAATACAGGCAGCTAGCTTATGCTAACACAACGCCGATAGCGGCACCAATGGTCGCCTGGCAACACTGACTTTTAAAATGAAATACGATTATAACTGATAACTTATAACTGATGTTTCTGAACACAAATACTCACAAAGACGAATCTTTCCCCAAGGTTCAAACGTTTTTTAAAGCACATTCAACGTGTTTATGAGTCGTTCTCAGCCTTAACTTTCACTGAGATCTTTGCTGAACGTTTACCGAGAGGTTACGTCAAAGATCTTCTATTGACAGACAGAGCACTCACACTGCATGGAAACTGAAATCTAACGATCCTTACAGATGAAGATGTGTTACTCTGATGATTTTACTGAAACATTTAAACAGCATGAAATTAACCTATTTATACTTTTTTAACTAGCTTATTAACTTAATGAAATATACACTTTTTTAACTCAAAGACATGACACAGAGCAACCGGTGTTTTGAGTAAAGACTGACCATGCTAACTGGTGACTCTCAGGCGAACGTGTCACCAGTTAATAGGGTCACACTTTCCACTAGAACACCAGCGCTGTCTGCAGCTGTGTTATTAAATGTGTCTTCTTTATCCAACCTCAGTTAACCAGGTTTGAGCACCAATAATCAACATTAACTGCTGATATTCTAAATCCAGTTTTTACTTTGAGTGTTTGATGAAAAAGTTGGTTTGGAGCCGAGGTTCTGACCAAATATGGACTCACTATGGAGAGGAAATAATAAGTGAAGCTATAAATGATGATGAACAGAAACAGATTTGAACTGTGTTATATTATCAAACTATGAAGCAGTCTGATTAGTAATCTGAAAATATCAAAGCATTAATATTCTGATGGATTTGGAGCAGGTCTCTGTCTGGACCTGGTTTTCTGGATCCTTCATTATGACCCGGGTCTCAGACTCAGCTCTCTGTGAGCTCTCTTTGGTTTGGGAGGGTTTCTGTAAAACCTGTCTGATATCTGCTCGTAGTAATGATGGTGATGCTTATCATGTATTTTAATTTGATGTTTAATGATACTCACTGTGCAAAACAGGACATTTGACCTTTATTAAAAACAGATTGTGATTGCTTCACTTTGATAAAAGGCCATGTTTGTTTTTAGTGAGGACTGTTGAATATTAATAAGCTTTAAAAGTATGTTTCAAAATCAGCTTTGGAAACCAAATTAAATGTGTTTTTCAGGGAAAAAAAAGATGAAAAATTTTGGTTTGAACTGAACACGTCATGGATCATGTGACTGAAGGAACTAACAACCCCCAACTGATAGGTAAACGTGATAGACCACAGTATCCAGTTTTAGCCCCGGCTGCAGTCCACCTCTGCCCTCTTTCCATCAGTTTTTCTTCATACAGCAGACGGATGTTTCAGCCCTGCTTGACTTGTTTCAACAGGAGACGATCACGGATGAACATGCGGTAACACTCCTTCAAGCACTCAAGTGGACTGCTCTCCATGTGAGCGTGTCAGAGCAGGGTTTGGATCTGTGTCCTCTGCTCACGTAAACCGGATGGAGATAAACCCATCAAGCACTTCTACAGAGCATGTCATCGTAACATCATTCATACACTAATACAGGAAGCTCCCATCAGTTTTAAAGGCACTGTGAGTGACGTTACGAGTGGTCTTGAAACGGTCCCAAATTTATATATTTGCCTGTTCTTAATAATCAATTTAAGATGAAATTGAAGGGAAGATTGGATTCAGCTTTAAAGAGCAGCGACATTTCATTAATATAAAAACATTTAAAAGGTGAATTTTAAGTGTATTGAGTAGTGGAAAAAAAGGTGTGGGATAGAGCGGCGGGCTTTTAGATGATCATCATCACAAAGTAACAACCTTCATGTGGTGGGAACGAGAGAAGAAAGCTGAAGCGCTGCTCGATAATAGAAACTGGCCTAGGCTGGAGAATACATGGATGACGTCACCATTGCTCTCATCGCATAGTGCTATATTGAAAACTTAAAGAGGGGGTATTCAGCCTTCCCATATTTAAAGATGGATATAAAGTACCAAAGCTGGATGTTCAGACTGAGCGTGTGCAGAGTTTCCAGCCTCTACATATTCATAAACTGATCAAAAACGCTCTGAACTGAAAATAACAGCAGATCTTCACCAGACTTACTGAAATGATGACATCATCACATAAGAATCTCCTGTCTCGTTTATGATGCACATAAGGGCAGGGCCTCAAACACCAAGGTCTGCCCATAGCTCCACCCCACAAAGAAAGAAAGGGGGTTTGTGAAGCAGGGAATCTGAAGCCCTGTTTCCACCAAGTGGTCCGGTTCGGATCAGTACAGTCTGGTACAGGTCTGATCGGTAAAGCCTGATCCTGTTTGCGTTTCCTTAGACAACCGTGACGCCGATAGCCGCATCAGCTACGTAATAGCATGACGGCATAACAGCGCGACACAGTGTACCAACGAAGAAGAAAAACGAGACACAATAAACAGTTTCGTGACGCCATTTTCCAAACAAACAGAAAGTTATCTTCAGGAAGTCGACTGGAGATTGAAATTTAAACATGGCGGTGTTGATCTTTATTATCGCTGTCACACAGGAAGTGACGATTCTTTCCACCAATCAACAGACTGGAGTGTGTCTAGCTCCACCTTCTGGGGTCAGATCAGTTCGGTGATTTTGGGACCTGTCCCGGTTTTAGTCAAAGGAAACGTCACAAAATGTGTACCGTACCGAGACGAACTGAGATGAACTGAGACGAGCTGAGATGAACCAAACTGAAGCACTTGGTAGAAACAGGGCTTTAAAGAAACAGCAGCTAAACAAAGAGTCTCAGACAGAGGGTTTCATAAAACAGTGTGAGAAAAATAGCGATTTATTAGAGCTGTAAATCATAAAGATACGTAAAGATGGTAAAGATACTACGGGTGCACCAGAGGGACAGAATTAAGATCAAAAAAGCACAATCTCTCCTTTTTAACATGTGATTACTGGCGACTTTTTAACTGTTGAAAACTTCACTCAGGTGATAATTATAGGCTGACCTTTGAACTCTTGGTTACCTGTGGATTCAGGTGCACCTGAGGCACCCAGCAGCATAACTCTTCCTCTGCTCATTCAGAGTTTATCTTTAAATGCAACCACGTGTTTCTCTTTAAGTCTTTGATTCGATTTGGAGCTGTCTTCTGCGCTGGTGTCCACAGAGAGGGAAACCTGAGTGCTTTTCTATCAGCAGGGGAGACGATGATTCGGGCTGCTGAGTGCTGCTGTCATCTGCAGGTGTCTTTTTGATTCTGACATCAAGAGCCTGACCACGAGTCATCTACACAGAGTAACGCCACATGACTTCTGTCCTTTTTAAGGCTGAGACAAAGTACACCAAAGGCTGTGATCTCTCATTTGAAGCCGTCTCTCTCAAAGCTTTCGCTTTTTTCCTGATGAAAGCTGAGGAGGAATATCTTTTTAGCTGAATCATTTCCTTGTGTGAAAAGTTTTTGCCTTTAACTGAACCAATCTGAAAGAAATACCCAGAGAGCTTTGCACAAAACCAGCTGCTGTTCGCTTCTGTTTGACTCCTAGATGTGAAAGCTGGCCTGAAAAAATGTTTCCTTCCCAAAAGCATCTCCCAGACTGTAAATTTATTCAGACCTGAAAATAAAATCCAGCCAGAGGACGGGTAATTAATCCAACATTTCAGGCTTGTTTCTGCTCTTGGATTTCTGCAGGGATTGAAAAAGACGGACAGAAAAGAATCGTTTTTCTCAGCATGCTGCCCGATGATGCAGCGGGGAGTGCTGTTGCCTCACAGTGAGAAGGTTCCTGGTTTGATTTCCTGCTGCAGCCTTTTCTGTGTGCAGCCGGTTATCTGAAGCTTGAGTCCAAGAACCTGCTCATCCATAGACTGTATTAGAACACCCCCGTTAGAGGCGCCGCCATCGTGCAGCCAGAGTCAGAGAGAATCTGAGTGGGGCTGGGTGACACATTTTTTAAATCTCTTCTTAACTCTCCCTCCTGATGTATTTTACTATCTCTGAAAAAACTACACAAGAACAGCAGCTGTCAATCATCGTTAAACAAGACGTAAAACCTCGTTTTTTAACCTCTAAATAAATAATGAAAAAAGAAACGTGACCCGAACAGAACGCAGCCGGATAATATCTAAACATCACCACAGCATACGGGTAAGAGAAACATGTCTACGAGGTGTATTCATTTATTAAAGTTTGACCACAGTCCCATTCAAATGAATGGGGGAGACAGTTTTTGACCTATACTGCAGCCAGTCAGCAGGGGGAGCTGTTTTTGACCTATACTGCAGCCAGTCAGCAGGGGGAGCTGTTTTTGACCTATACTGCAGCCAGTCAGCAGGGGGAGCTGTTTTTGTGGCGACCTCACTTCAAGCTGAACCAGATGACGTCCATCTTTTTTTTCTTTTTTTAACAGTCTATAGCTCCGTTTCCACCAAGCGGTCCGGTTTGGATCGGTACAGTTCGGTACAGTTCGGTACAGGGTCGGATCAGTAGAGCCTGGTCCTGTTTGTGTTTCCACAGCCAGCCGTGTGCTCACCAGGTTGATTGGTCCCTCTAAATTCCCCACAGGTGTGAGTACCTGAGCGGTTGTTTGTGTCTCTCAAATAGTCAGAGCTCTCAAATCAAAGGCTGAGGAAAACACCTTCCTGCTTGGACCGCTCTCTGGAAGACATCAAACACACACACACAGCTAAAGGCCCACGAGCACCACTGCTTCCTCTCTCCTCTTCACAGGTGAACCTATAATCACCTGCTGCTGCAGGGAGCGGGCTCACCTGTTCCTGTAAGAACATGTCAGAGAGAGAAAAACTCACAACAACAAACTATACAGTACCTAACAGCTGCCAGCAATCCTATCACCCCCCCCCCCCCACACGCACACACACGCACACACACACACACACACCTCCTGCTATCACTTTACAGGACGATTACCCAGCAGCCCCATTCTCCCCCACTGCTCCCAGTGTAACCATAACATGATAACTGCCTCCAATAAAAACACGCTCACATGCATCACAAACAGGGACACGGCCTCCACAGTGGAGCCCTCCAATGCAGAGCACACACACACACTGTCACACACACAATAACACTTGACCCCAGACACCCCCTCCACTCATTCCTCACACTGATCCCATCTGGCTGCAGATTCAGATCCCAGGCCTGGAAACGAGCTCCGTTTGTCATTAGCTGTCCCCGCTGCTATTACACTCCTAAACAAAACACTCTGGAGGCTGTGTGTGTGTGTGTGTGTGTGTGTGTGTGTGTGTGTGTGTGTGTGTGTGGACTTTATGCCTACACGCTCTCTCTCTCTCAGTCTCTTCCTCTCTTTCTTCATCCATCCATCCTACACTGACACGAGTCACCTCTGAAGTCCTAAACAACCATCACAGTCCTGACATTTTCACATGATGTTAAAAGTAGCAAACAGTTCAGGTCAAACCACAGATCCCAGAGCTCAGGTGAATCACTGCCTGCAGGTCATGTTATCAAACAGAGGAGGAGCTGCTGAAGCCAAATCTTAGTATCAGTGAAACCATCATGTTGGTTCTGCTCCAGTTTGGCTGCAAAATTCCAGAAATATTCAAGACTGGAAACTTTTAATGGGAATTTTTGGAAATGAACAGGAATTTATATGAACTGCATTAACCCGGCTGTATAAATATGAAACATTTTGGTTTGTTATAAGCAGACATGCAAACATGACTAATGCAATATTTTTTAAATGACACTCAAAATTATTTTTTAGGGAATTGTCAGGAATTTTTCCTGCGTCAGACTGTCATAAATAGAAGTATAAATATTTCTCCTAGCGAGCCTCTAAAAATGATCCGCATTTTGATGAGTAATATATATATACAAAACTTCACCTGACAGGACTTGAAGATTCCTTTCTGTGAAGCTAACAGTGTGACGCTCCGTACCTTAAGCTTCCACATCCTTAATGAAATAAGTCCACAGGAGAGTTCCGTACGTTTGACCGTTTACTTGAAGCAAAAAAAAAGAATTACAAAAATACAAGTTCCACTTCTGATAATTGCAAGAAAAGATACGAAAAGTAAACAAAAGGTAAACAAGAGAGGTCAAAAAACTGTATCGCTCCACCACGCCAAAAAAACACAAGTACTTCCTATTGCCTTTCACAATAAAAGTACAAAACGGGATATAGAAATAAAAATCGGTGATAAAACACCTCTCTCTCTAATAATATAACAGATGCAGTCCTTTACGGTTATACATACACTACTAACATAAAATCCCTGTTTAGGCTCCTACAGGACTTCTAGAGTCCAGATCCTGAAAGGTGGTCTCAGAGGAAATGCTGTGGGCTAGAGAAGCAGAGACTGATGAGGATCAGATGTGATCCATGGGACATGGTTGAATATGCGTTCAGTCATGTCGGTATAACCAGGATCTTTTTTGAAAACCTCGTCAAGTTGAAAACAAGAAAAAAAAACTGAAAATTTCCAATATGAAAATGACAACATTACTGTTCCATGAATTTTGTTTTAAGAAACTTTTCTGGAATTATCCACAAAATTTTGCAGCTGTATTTACAATTTCACATTGAGTACAGGATTGACCTGCTTTACTTCCTGTAGACACCATTTATGTCTTTTTTTGACCACAGGATTTAGTTTGAGGGTAACATTTAATTTACTTTACATTTGTTTTAGGATTCATGTCTATGGTGAAGGGGGATTCAAATTATGGCAGAAGGGAAAAACTGTCTGAAAATTACCCCCCCCCCCCCCCCCCCCCCCCCCGCCCGTTTATGGATAGATGGATAGATGGATAGAGAAGAAAGTTGTTCATAATCACAGAGGTTATAGAGTCGTGTCTGAAGTATTCAATGATGCACTTCTACTGGTAGCAGCAAAGTTTGGCAGCTCTCTGTGATTTTTTTTATCTGCCGGACACCTGAAATTCTCCTCGGGGATTAATAAAATACATTCTATTCTATTCTATTCTATTCTATTCTATTCTATTCTATTCAATAAAAACATTTGATGGTCAGGATTCTTCTGTCTATTTTAGTACATTTCAAGTGAAGTCGTAGATTCACTCAAAGTCATAAAACAATCGCAGTGATCTTGTTTTTATATATCTATGTTTAATTACTCCAACAAACCACAACAAGGACTTGAATTACAGCGTGTTACATGTCAAATCATATGTGGAAAATATCGCCTTGTTATTTCTGTTCAGTACGACGTTATTACGTACAAAGATTAGAAGATTGAAGATTGGTGAAGCAGATTGTAAAGATAATTACAGAACCAAATGACTGGATTAAAGAATGAGATTATTGTTAGTTTTAGCCTCCAGAGGACTGACCAATCACAGGTAAGAGGGTTTGTATTGCAGGGAGCCTTAAAGAGACAGCAGCTAAAACAAAGTGAGAAAAAAAAAGATGGCAACATCAGCCTGTGGCTTCTGCGTCCTGTGTGAACTTAGTAGATTCTGAACTTTTCATCATTTTATCTTCTCCTCTTTACCCTGACAGGTACGTGGCCATCATACACCCTCTGCAGCAGCGCATGTCCTCCACAGAGACCAAGGTGGTGGTGGGAGTGATCTGGGTGCTGGCCTTGCTCCTGGCCTTCCCTCAGTACTACTACTCCACCACAGACCAGCTTCCGGACCGCTTGGTGTGCTACATCGACTGGCCCGAGTTCATCATGTGCGACTTCAAAAAGATGTGAGTTCATCCCTGATGATGTCAGATGTGTTTGAGTGGAGGGTAAATGTGGGAGGAGCTTGTTCTGCTTTCTGCTGGATAAATTAAAGACACATCACAGGGAGCGTGTTCGTCCACCACGCACAGACGGACAAATCGAGTTGGAGAGAAGAAAAGCAATTAGACTGAAGGCTTACTCTACCCGTCGTTCTGATTTTATCACAGCGTCTTCAACAGGTTACACACCTTTAGCCAGAAAAACAGCTGAAGAATCAGTTTAAGGAAAAAAAGAGAGAATGAGAAAGAAAGTACACGTTGACCTGAATCTGAACTTTCACCAACAAAGCTCGAAACCGAGAGGACTAACACCACTTTGATGTTTGGGAAACAATGTGATGGTGTCAACAGTAGAATCGACATAGCTCCTCCCCCAACAGGCCTCCAGAGGGCTGGCCAATCAGAGAGAAGAGGGGTTTGTTGAGCAGAGAGTCTTAAAGAGACAGTAGCGTTCATGAAGTGTTTCAGACAGAGGCTGAAATAAGTGTTTATAAAACACCAGAGAGAAAAACAGAGTTTTTTCTTCAGCTGTGAATCGTATTAAGCTACTTTGGGGAAACCAGAGGGACAGAGGAAAGAAAGCCTTTAAAAAAGAAAAATGCCCCCTCTTTAAAAACATGCAGGGACACATGATGAGGACAGGGAAGTACTGAGGATGCTCCTGAAAACAGCTGATTCACAGAGAGCGCCTGATGGAGTCTCTTTTTTCCACCCCTCTCTGCACAGACTGTGCTGCAGTTGAATTTGTGGAGAGCAGTCTTGAGGTCAGCGCGGCTGAAATTTCTATCAACAATGAAAACACTGAGCAGACAGGCGGCTCTGATTTATGTTGTGGTGCTGCTCGCCTGGAGTCAGCACACAGAAGATGGTCGCAGATATGGAGGATAATGTTTTCCCTCGGAGGAGCCTCCATCCACACAGATCAGGACAGCAGTGTCCATGATGACGGAGGTGTTTTTGCACTGAAAGTTGTTTCTGTGGATCTTATCAGTCTGCTGTCTTATTGTGGCCTGTGCAGCCTCATGGTTCACAGAGTCTGGAGGGCTGAGGTCCAGCCTAATCTCTGCAGCAGTCAAAGAAAGCCCTCCTGGTTTTACCTCCGAGTTAGATTCAATCCGTCTAAACTCTAAAAGCCACCAGCTACATATGTCACACTATCAGTTCAGAAGATTTGTTTGAAACATGATCTAGAGCTTAAAAATGTTCAGATCCGTTCCAGGTGTATTTTTGAAGGATTTGTTGATGTCAGATCCATGTCAGACTCTTCCAGCATTTCTCAGAACTGATTCCCTGGTTCCCGTCCCTCCTCGCCTTAGACTAACCGGTCTGGTCTCTGCCCCGGCCAGTAGCTTCACCTTTTCGTTCTCAACAACGAGTTCCAGCCATTCTGTTTCATATCCAGGCTTCAGAAAAAATAAGCTCCATTGTGTTTTTAGAGCCCTTCTGTTTTCTGGAGATGTTGATTCAAGCCTGGAGCTGATTGTGGACTCTGTCAGAGACAGTCACTGAACGTACTGAATGGGATCTCAGCGGGATCTGAACCTTTGTTCTTCTTCAAACAGGCCCTATAGGCGTATGAATACCTTACCAAATTTAAAGAAGACTCATCATCCTCGTCGTCACCGTCTCATGGTGTCATCCTTGGACACTGAGAGTAGCTCAGCTCAAAAAATTCCACGTCTTTTTAACACTGCCGTCCGTGAAAAGCCTCTTTCAGCGGTTCTCAGCCTCCGACTGAAACACATTTTTCTGTCTGCTCGTCCAACAATGTGAAGTCAGACAGCTCGTAAGTGTCACTTTTCACACGGCTTTGTAGTCATGAAAAACCTGAAGGTTCTGCCTCAGACACTCTCCGTCTAGACGTCCATTGAAAAGCAGAAAGTTAGTTTTCTTTGGTTTTTCTGAGGTTTTGAGTTTAAAAGTGGTCACATGGTGTTCATGGAGGTTAGACCACAACATCAACTCAACGTGAATAAAATGAACGAGGATGTTTACGTCTGTTCTAAAGTAAGTAAACATAATTAAAGTTATCTTTAACATCTCTAACGCAAGCTAACGTTAACCTAGCGTTAGCTCCTAGCTGTGTTGTTCATCATGTCTCTTTGTTTGTTGGAGTTCATTGGCCTGTTTTGTTCTTTGGTGATCGTCCATCATTGTTAGCTGTTGTCCAAAGGGCTCTAGTTAAGCTAACGTTAGCTTAGCTTCATTAGCTTAGCTGTAACAGCCCAGATAACAAAGGTTGACAAACGTTCTGCTGAATGATTCAGTGTAAATACTGTAGCTCCAAACTAACAGAGACTCTCTTGGTAAAGATGGTAAAAAGGAGGTTAGATTTTTCTCCTGACTGATGCTGATCCTCTGTCTTGTTGTCTGAGATGCTGATGGGAACCAGATGTGGTTCATCAGGTTTTCAGACCACTACATGTTCATATGTTGTAGAAATCTCTGATTCTGTCTGTAAACTGATCAAAAACGCTCTGTTCCAAAAATATCATGAGATCTTCACCAGACTTGCCGGAAGGGTGGGGCCTCAAACACCATGGTCCACCCACAACATGCTTCTAGAGGGCTGGCCAATCAGAGAGAACGGTGTTTGTGGAGCAGGGAATTGACGCGTTTCTGACAGAGGCTGAAATAAAGATTTTCTAAAAAAAATTCAAAATCAAAAATTTTAATAAAATTACAATGAAAGAAAGGCTACGAGAGTCAAAATGAAAGCATCATTAATCAGCAGACCTGTGTCAGAATATTCGAGTCACCCAGTGGATCACCTGTGGAAGCTGAACATCAGGTTGAAATAACGTTTTATTGAAGCGTTCGTTAAGCTCTCACCCTCTCAGTGGCATGAGCAGCAGCCCCTGCTGGCAGTTTGTCAGGTGTGTGTGGCATGTTAATGGTTATCTCATATCTAAGTTGTACACTTTAATTCAAAGGTGGTGGTTTAATCACTTTATTACAGCATTAGCTGACAGCAATGACTGAACGGCTTCATCAGATCAAACTGATTCATTCGTAATGAGGAGTAGAAGTCTCTGAAGGCTGGTTTCTCCAGCATGAGGCTCTGCAGACAGGGTCCACTTAAAGGAACCACAGTGTGTGTCACCAGGCCTGAGGAGGACCACGAGGATCCATTCAGGGCCGGTGACTATAATTGACTATTATTCACATTTTGGCTCCAACAGACTCACAACAGTCACTCGACATCAGCGTTTGGGGCTGACCACACGCTGCTCTCAGAGAGCTGTCTTCATACGGCTCTAAATCCTAACTGATGTTTTCTGAAGCTTTTACAAAAAGCAGAGAATTCGCTTTATTGTTTAAACAGATCCACCATACTAAAGTTAAATTTCTGAGCACAGCTCATGAAGCTTCACAGAATTCAAATTTTCACCGATTTTCACCGATTTTCACCGATTTTCACCATTCCAATTTTAAAACGTTCAGCATGTTCAGGAGAAACTTGTTTGAATTTTCACGTTTCTTCCTTTTGTATTTTTTTTAAAATATAGAGAGCTTTTTTTGGGGGCTGTTAAAATGAATGGGAAATTATCCATCACCGCGGAAACAGCACAGCTGATGATGTCATAAGAGGTTGGGGTTTCAAACATAGGTTACAAATAGGATGGGTGGCGTCACTGGAGTTCAGTTGTGCTCCCCATCACAATGGAAACCACACAGGTGATGATGTCATAAGGGATTCAGAGGTTCAAATTAGGACTGGTGTGGTTAGGGTTAGGGTTAGGGCTCAGCATCTCAACATCCAGCATTTGCTGCAAGGAAATATACCCCCCCCCCCCCTTTTTTTTTTTTTTTGTTTTTGCTGATGAGTCTCGGGGAAGTTACGGCGTTAAGGATTCGCCGTTGTTAACCGTTGTTAAATGGGACAGTCTAACCTTTGGATTATTTAATGGTTGTGTCAACAGACGTTATGTCACGATTTCTGGCACATAACCTTTAACTTAGTTCTCTATTCAATCAAAATGTTTGACCTAACGTCATGCTAATTTACAGCATATGCTAATGTGTAACCAGCCTCACGTATTTTAACTGATAGTTAAAATTCAAAGGTTTTCAAATTTCCCTGAAGTTTAACGCATCTGGTGTTGGATGAGTGAAAACTGGGTATAAACCAAATACCGACATTTAAAAGTCATGTCTGCACCACGTGATGTCACCATTGTCTAATTTTCCCTCTTCTTTTTTGGGACTGAGCAGTGGTGGGCAGAGGATCTTGGGCTTTTAAATGCAGCCCCTGAATTTGGACACAGCTGTTGTGTTCGGGTGCAGCAGCAGAAGGATCTGACCTGTTTTTATAAATTGCAGTTGTTCAGAGAAAAAATAGGGGGTGCTGCAGCATCCTCAGCACCCCCTACTTCCTGTGCTTTCTGGTTTGATTCATACTTGAAACTTATGGAGCAAACTGAAAATCAAAGATGAAATAAGGAAACTCTTTAAAAGTTTGTACGGATTATATCCAGAAAACAGGTTCAAAGTTTTATTTAATTCATTTGAACTTCAGTCTTCATCCGCCACCTTTACAAACAGCAAACAAGGAGCCGGATCAGAAACAGGTCGTCAATAAATCAAGTTACGAAGCCAAAAAAAGAAAAGAGCAGTTTTTCCTTTTTAATGAGGAGGAAAAAACAAGATTACTGCAAAAAAAACTGTGCAGGAGAATGCTGAAGACACACACACAGAGTAAGGTTTAATACACAAGTCCTGTTTATAAATGACCTCAAAGAGAGAGAGGAGCTCACGGACCCCGCACGCCCCCTCTGATCTCCTTCAGAGAGTCACTAAATTGGCGTTTTCTCACCACGAGCTTGTGGTCACTACCAGAGAGAGAGTCAGACATCCTTTTCATCCACATGGTGGTCGAGTCAAGGAAACAGCTGTTCTTCTCTTAACACACACACACACACACATTCATTAATTATGCATACTGATACACACTCACGTTTAAAACAGTCGGCACACACTCTCATTGAGATTCCGTGTACCAGCGCGTTAATCTTTCACATGAGGTGAGCTTTATGGTTCACATGTTATAGAATAAATGAAAACACAGTCCATTATAAATGAACAGGGAGCGTGTGGTTGGCATGCATTAAATATGAGCTCGGCGTGTTTGTGAGACGTTTTGAAACACGATGTTTCGGACAGAAGAAGAGGACGAGCAGCTTTCAGAGAATCAGCCTCCGTAATCATCTATAGGTGACGGAGAATGAATCAAACAGATCAGCAGCTCTCTGATTCAGACTGGATGACATTAAGGTGGCACAGCTCAGCCTCTGTTCGTCCAGGTTTCATCCATCAAATTAGCTGCCTCTTATATGTTTGGGAGTTATCCATCCATGTCATGTGCTAATGGAAAATCAGAATTACTGTGTGTGTACGTTAACTATAAAGAAAGGATGTATTGTCCTTTACTGTGTCCGCAGAGACATTTAGTTTACTGCACCTTAAAGAGGGGGAATGTTTCACTTGTTTGATTTGTTTTCTCACGGGCGTTTCAAGGGCTGATTACAATTTCTGCACGAACGTGACGTGTGGAAACAAGACGTGCAGGGGAGGTGTATCACAAACGCAAGTCTACCACAGTACTAAACCAGAGAAGAAGAAGGTGTTTACCCCGTTTATGACATTTTCTTCTCTAATTCCTCTTCTCTGGCTGCAATTTCATGCCAGGACTTGTCCGTCACACGGTCGTCACGGTGATCTCTGAGTGATGAATCATAAAAACGTCAGGTTTTTTTTTTTCTACTTCGGAAACAATGAGCTCTTGTTCGCCTGCATGTCTCTGCGCAGGAGTTAGAAACTTTTGGACTTGTGCAACACGCAAACTCTCCGTGTGAAAACGACCACGCGAAGGGGGCGAGGCTGCTGAAATGACGCCACGCATCAAACATAAACCAAGCTTTAGAAAACCTTTATTTTACCCTCTTTCTGAAACACTTTTAGTCTCTTACAGGCTCCCCCTTCCTTCTGATTGGCCAGCCCTTCTGGAGACGTATTGGGGGAGGTGCTATGAGCAGACCTTGGTGTTTGAGGCCCGCTCCTCAAATGTGTCATGAAATAATTACCTTTTTACATTTTGATCAGTTTACAGACAGATTCAGGGGTTTCTACAACATATGAACATGTTGTGGTTTGACAATCTGCACGCGCTCAGTCTGAACATCCAGGATTGGTGCTTTATTTCATTGTTTGAAATATGAGAAAGCAGAGTAGCCCCTCTTTACCACAACTAATCTGTGGACCGTCTCATTTTAAAGGCTCTCTAATATTTTTTCTCCATCTTGTAGAAATGGAGGCCTTGACAAAGAGATGTCAAAGTTTTCAGGGTAGCGTGACATTGCCACTGACATGCATGAGGAAAACCTCATCAGGGAAAATGAGAAAGATACATTTTGGCAGTGACAGTTTGTCGGTCTCTTCTGACACCACAGCCCCCGTCTTTGAGCAGCACACGCCAGCTTCATTAACCGTGACTGCACGTCTTGTTCCAGGTACTACGTAAGCGTGGCCATCCTGCTCTACTTCCTTCCTCTGATGGTGATGGGTTGTGCTTATCTGGTGGTGGGATTGACCCTCTGGGCCAGTGAGATCCCTGGAGACTCCTCTGACCGCTACAAGGAGCAGCTTAATGCCAAACGCAAGGTAACCTCTGCTAAGATGGCACCTGATGGACTAGCAGCTGTCAGGATCAGTTCACTCTGCAGCCCTGATCAGGACATGGCCACAGCTATTCAGTCTGCTCTGATTGGTTTTATCCACTCATGGTGTAATCAGAAGATCCATGATATTAAAGACTAAATGTTTCTGTTATTTTGCAACAGGTGGTGAAAATGATGATCGTCGTGGTTTGCACTTTTGCAATCTGCTGGCTACCCTTCCACGTGTACTTCCTGCTGTACCAGTATTTTCCCGACATGTTTCAAGAAACGTATATCCAGCAGATTTACCTGGCCATCATGTGGCTCGCCATGAGCTCCACCATGTACAACCCAATCATCTACTGCTGCCTTAACGACAGGTAGGCCACAGTCCTCTGCTTATGAATGATGTTAAGCTGTCTGAGCTGAGAGAAAGAGTTTTAGATCCAACAGTAACTTGATGCAAAGAAGCTCCAACTACCCCAGTCACCGTTATATGCAAGATATGCAAGAAGTCTTAGAAACTTTTGTCATTGAGCAATTAAAGGAATTTCTTGATAACAACATCATCTCAGTCCCGTTTCAAGAAGAAACGGCACAGTTTCAGTGATATTCTAGATACTAAGCAGCATTGTGCAGCTCTTTTTATTGACACGGTGGACCACAAGCTGCTTAGATATAGACTGACTTTATCAGTGCAGTTTGAAAACCACCTCCAAGATCGAATACAATGTGTGCAGGTTGGTGGAACTACTCCAGGGACACTTTCCAAAGGTGTGCCTCAAGGTTCGGCTCTAGGTCCCCTTTTATTTATGGTTTATATCAACAGTATAGACCATGATGTTTTTAATGGAAATTTCCATTTTTAAGCCGACGACACCGTAATGTATTGCTCTGTGCCCACTCCAGAACAATCTCTGACAGAGTTACAAACGACTCAATTCAACTAAACTTTTATGGCTAAAACCTAAATTCAGATAAAATAAAATTCATGCAGATCTCTGGAAAAAAAAAATCAAAACCCCCAAACCTACCATCAATCTGCAGCCTTGATGGGATGCAGATCAAACGTGTATCTCGATATAGATAACTTTAATCAATGATGCTCCAACTAAAACTTTGGTATCTTTTCATTTATAAGTGAATCTTAGGTCTGAATCCACCTTATCTTGTCATCTGCATTGTACGGAAAAAAACAGGACCTTGTGGTCTTCATTTGTAGGATCTGTTCAGAGGGTCAGGACTGAGCTGGGGAAAAAATGTTCAAGTTTGCTGCTCCCTCTAGTTGAAGTGATCTACATGAAGTACCCCCCCCCCCCCCCCCACACACACACACGTGTTCATCTGTTCTTTTTGGCCAAGCTACACAGAACAAAGGTTTGTGAACAAACCTTTAATTAGTGCTGTAGCGGTGACCAGACCCGGATGTCGCTGTGACCAGACCCGCGAGACCGAGCGCGATCCAACATGGCAGCCTGCTGCTAGACTAGACACTATAAACAAACTTTCTAACAATCTTTCCTACCAACTACTTTGATTTCCCCCGCAACGATTGCTTTCCCTCTCCTCCCTCTTTTTGTCTTTTTTTTTTCTCGCTACACTTACGCGGAACTACAATTCCAATCTGGACAAGTTGGAAGATTTCATCGAGGAATACCACGAAAGAATCTGCATCATGGGGAATCCACGTAAGTCCAAAAAGCCGCGCACCCCGGATTCACCCGCTTCACCTGCAGATTCTTCTCCATCCACTTCACCTAAACCGCCTTGCTGTCCCGAAGTAAGTGAAATACTCCTCTCTATTGATAATAAACTCACCGCCCTGGACACCAGAGTCGTCATAATCGAGGTCCTCCACCAGGAATTCCAACACCTCCGCCATAGCTTAGAGTTCTCTCAAAAGCAGATTGACACCATTACGCAAGAAAATGCGTCTCTCAAACACTCCGTTTCCTCCATGGCTTCTCAGCTCGCCTCAGTCACCTCTAAGCTTGCAGCTGTCACTGAGGAAAACAAAGCCATGAAAGAAAACCTCCTGGATATTCAATCACGGAGTATGAGAGACAACCTCATCTTTTCCGGAATCCCCGAATCACCCACAGACGAACCTGAGACATTAATAAAGGACTTTATGGTTAGGCAACTCAAACTTCCCCCGGACACTGTCAACAGTATCTCATTCCACCGAGTTCACCGCTTAGGATATAAACATGCCAACTCGACCCGACCCCGACCCATCATCGCCAAATTCGAACATTTCAAACAGAAGGAGCAAGTGCAACGCCAGGGCAGGCAGTTGAAAGGCACCAACTACGGACTTAATGATCAGTATCCCCCTGAAATCATCCGCAGGCGTAAAATCCTACTATCCATCCGCAAACAGAAGATGAACGAAGGTAAGAGAGCCGTCATTTCAGTCGATAAATTATTCATTGATGGACAGTTATTTAGAGATAAGGAAATCACACCCTGGCTCTTTTAAAAACACCATCACAACACAATTCATCTTAAACCTCCTCTCACCCTCCTTCTCCCTGATATCAGTTAAAACACACACACACACACACACACACACACACACACACACACACACACATACACACACACAGACACACACACACACACACACACCCTTCACTTCCTCTCTCTTTCTCTTTGCATCTCTCTGTTTCTGTGCCTCCCTTTCTCCCTCCCTCTCTTCTTTGTTCTCTCTTTCCCACCCGCCCTCTCTCTCTCTATGACACTTGATCAAAGAAACTTGGATTGTGTCTATGTATGTATATGTGTATGTGCATGTGTATGCATGTATGTATGCATAGGTATGTATGTATGTATGTAGGTATATATATATGTATGTGCATATATGTGTATATATATGTATGTATATATATATAGATGTATGTTTATATGAATATATACTCGTGCGCACTAGTCTCACAACCCTGTACTGTTATGGCCTTTTGCCTTGCTGCTAGTTTTATTGCTGTTGTTTTTGTTGTTGTTGTTGTTGTTGTTGTTGTTGTTGTTGTCATTTCTGTGTATATGTCTGCTGCTTATTTTGTTGTTGTGGTTATTTCTGTGTATCTGTCTGCTGCTTGCTTGTGCTACTCTGCCCCGTGTTACAGGTCCTGGTATGCTCATCATGTGAGACTCTCAATGCAACACACACACACACACACACACACACACACACACACACACACACACACACACACACACACACACACATTTGCATAGAATCATTTATATCATCACTCAGTTACAAATACTAACCCGATAAACATAACATCACTAACATTTGTAACCTGGAACATTAGGGGTATTGGCTCCCAGACAAAAAAAACTAAAATATTTAATCACCTCAATAAGCTAAAAGCAGACATTTGCTTATTACAAGAAACACACCTGTCAGATACAGACCAGGACAAATTACAGTCACCACAGTTTACTCACAGATTCTCGGCTCATTATAACTCAAAACAAAGAGGTGTATGTATCCTGATCAATAAAAACATCTTGTTTGTCCATAACAGAACCATCATAGACCCTGAAGGACGTTTTATAATCATTAACATATCAATCAACAATAGCCCAGTAACAATTGGTAATATATACGGCCCAAACACTGATGATCCGTCCTTTTTTCATAACTTCTTTGACTCTTTATCACATATTTCCAACTGCCCAGTAATAATAGGAGGTGATTTCAACACAACTTTGGACCCAGCAATTGACAGATCCAATAAAGTTAAACCTAACCGCAACTGGCAATCTATCAGTACCATAAAACAGTTCATGAGTGATATTGGTCTTGGTGATAGCTGGCGTCTACAGCACCCCACTCTCAGAGAATACTCATTCTACTCACCAGTCCACCATTCCTACTCACGCATTGACCTCTTCCTGGCCAGTAACTCTATTATACCAGAAATTTCAAATTCAAAAATCCACCCCATAATTATTAGTGATCATGCCCCAGTAACACTTAGGTGGAACCCTATTAACCAACCTAAACGCTTCACTAAATGGCGTTTCAACTCATCTCTTCTTAAAGACCCAGAGTTTGATAGCTATCTCAGGAGAGAGTGGGCCTCCTTCCTCGAAATAAATGATTCCCCAGAGACCTCACCCACCATTCTGTGGGAAACAAGTAAAGCAGTTCTGAGAGGCAAAATCATATCATTCTCTGTTCATAAAAAAAAAAAGGAAAAGGAACAAGAAGAGAAACTAGAACAAAAAATAAAATTGCTAGAAACACTGAATGCAAGCAACCCAACAGAAGAAACCCAGAAAGAGTTAAGAAAATATCAGTTCCAACTGAATGAGATCATAAATAGGAAAACTCAATTTTTAATTCACAGACTCAGACAAGAAAATTTCCTTCATAACAATAAGTCAGGTAAATATTTAGCTAATCTTATTAAACGAAACAAAGAGAGGACAACGATCACAACTATTAAGAACTCATTAGGGGAGCCTACCAATTCACCACAGGAAATAAATGAAATTTTCAAAAACTTTTATGCTAACTTGTACTCATCTGAAAACGAACCAAAACAGGAAGACATTGACTTATTTCTTAATAATATTGAACTCCCACAGATTGATCCAGAACAGTCCAAGGCACTAGACTCACCAATATCAGAAAAAGAACTCTCCACAGCCCTAAACCTCATGCCAAACAACAAAGCACCAGGTCCTGATGGCTTCCCTGCTGAATTTTACAAGCACTTCTGGCCTATTCTATCCCCACTATTCATGAGAACAATTACTGAAATAAAACAAAAATCTAGATTTCCAGCACATATGAATACAGCTGAAATTTCACTTATCCATAAACCAAACAAGGACCCCACTCTTCCAACAAATTATCGTCCAATCTCTTTAATTAATGTAGATATAAAAATCATAAGCAAAGCCCTGGCACACAGGTTAGAAAAAATAACTCCTTTCATAATTCACCACGATCAGACCGGCTTCATCAAAGGCAGACAGGCATCCAATAACACGCGTCGATTATTCAACTTAATCCATTATGCATCATTACAACAGGAAGACACCATCATAGCAACCTTAGATGCAGAAAAAGCCTTTGACAAGGTAAACTGGAAAACTCTCTTCTCCACACTAGAAAAATTTGGTTTTGGGGATTCATTTATTCACTGGATCAAGACTCTATACACGGCTCCCTCTGCTACTGTCACCACCAATGGATTAACCTCACAAAGTTTTACACTGCACAGGGGAACAAGGCAGGGATGCCCTCTCTCTCCTTCTCTATTCACCATCTTCATAGAACCCCTTGCTGCAGCCATCCGCCAGAATATCCACATTAAAGGAATTCAAACGCCCCAAATGCAGCACAAAATAAGTTTGTATGCGGATGACATTTTACTATTTTTACAAGACCCTCAGTTATCTCTGCAAGAAACAATTAACCTCATCAAATCATTCTCCAAGATCTCAGATTACTCAATAAACTGGAACAAATCCTCAATCCTTCCATTACGCAACACCCGATCGATCGCTGTAGCCCCGGTATCACCCATCCCTCCATGCAAAGGTCACATCACTTATCTTGGTATCAATATTTCCTCCAGGCTGACAGAACTGATAGGGCTCAATTTCACACCTCTATTGAAAACAATAGACAATGACCTCCAACGCTGGATGAACCTACCAGTATCCATTTTAGGAAGAATAGCAACAATCAAAATGACGATACTTCCAAAAATAAACTACCTTTTCTCAATGATTCCAGTTCATCCAATGCTCACCTGGTTCAAGGCTTTAGATTCAATGTTCACTAAATTCTACTGGAAGAACAAAACACCAAGGATAAAACTTACAACTCTACAAAAACCCAAGACGCAAGGAGGCTTAGATGCTCCACACATCCACCACTACTCATTGGCTAATCAACTACAATATATATACAAGTGGACACACCCCATCAAATCAGATAACACCTGGTTAGATATAGAAAAAACATTTTGCAAAGACATAAATATTTCAGACCTCCCATTCCTCAGTCAATCCATCAAGCGCCACACTTGTTTCAAGGCAGCAACAATAGCTTCGACCCTGACAGCCTGGTGGAAATTCCACAAAACCACAAATTGTACTCTTGCACCATCAAATTTTACTCCTATCTGGAATAATCCTGATTTCTTAAGTAATAGGAAACCACTTAACCTGCACACATGGACTGAAAAAGGCATCACACATCTTAAACATATATTTCATAATAACACCTTGGTCTCATTCCACCATCTGGTCCAGAAATTTGGCATCGGGAAAAACAGCTTTTTACAGTATCTCCAAGTCAAATCATCTGTTCAATCCAAGATGAACAATAAAACCATAAATTTGTTCCTTCCCCCTTCATCTGAGGATCTCATTAATATCCTCTCTCCAAAAAAACTTCTTTCGAAGATATATAAAATAATAACACAGTCTGACCAAACTATTGCGTTACCTTCTAATAAATGGGAACAAGAGCTCTCCATTGCTCCGGATGCAGAATTCTGGGCTACAATCTTAAAAAATATCTATTTTATGACCAAAAATGCAAATCTACAGCTCATCCAATACAAAATCATTCACAGAACTCACTACACTGCACAAAAAATGTCTCAAATGGGTTTCGCATCAGAAATATGTTCCTATTGTACACAAAGTTGTCCTGACACCTATATTCACGCCACCTGGCACTGTACACCCATCAAACAGTTTTGGAAAGAAGTCACTCAGTCACTATCCCTCTTCATGGAGAGCCACATCCCACTGTCCCCCTCACTCTGCTTACTTGGTGACTTGTCTTCACTTGATCTTAATGCAAGTAACAGTAGACTACTTCTTGTGGCACTAACTATCGCCAAGAAAACTGTCCTCATGAACTGGAAATCAAGAAACACCATACATCTAGCCCAATGGAAGAACCTCTTCTCTGATTACATCTCCCTGGAAAACTTGGCTTCCCCTCTTATCAATACAACAGAACATCATTGTTCATACTGGTCACTCTTAATTGGCTTCTTGCATGTCTGAATCCACTAGCACCTTTTCCTTGTCTGTCAGCCAATACTCCCCTCCCCCAAACACACACACAAACACACATACATAACCACTAAACTAACTGGCACTGCTTTCTCCAAAGAAACTAATACAGCTCCCCAGGACTACCAAAAGATGAGTATACTCCGGTGAAGGTAGTGGGGGGGTTTCTTTCCACCTACAACCCCAGACTTGACCCACTGCCCTGTGGAACCTGATGGCCTGGCGTCTTCCCTCCCTGAGGTGGGGGTGCTCAGCGATTTGCCGCCTGTGCCCCGGGGCTACCGGGTCCGTGCGCAGTTGTGGGATCTGGAGGGGGATGCTAGCCACTCCAGAACTGGGGCACCTTGGCTGGCCCTGGGGGTTGTGGGATGAGGGGCTTGTCCGCGGTGCGTCCATGCCCCTTCCTCCCTGCCGTCCGCCTTGTGGTCTCCCTCCCTCCTCCTTCCTCCTTGCCTACCCGCCCCCCCCCTTGCCCCTGCGGAGGGACTGTGGGTCCCCGGCTGGCCTAGGGGTCCAACCCTGGGGCCTGTCTCGCCCTCTGGGTGGGGTCACTGTCCCCGTGCCACGTAGGCCCACGTGGCAACGTGGGCCGGGACAGGGCGTCAGGGCAACCGTGGGGTATTGGCTCCCTCATGGCAGGGTTGCCCGATGGCATCTCTGCCTTCCTTACAGGTCGGGGCCCGGAGTGGGCTGGGGGGGACTTGCCGGCTGGGGCCCGGGTGGAGGTCCCGCGGTCCTCCTGTGGGGGGCGGTGCCCTATGGGTGGTTGTCCTGTGATGGGTCTGGGGCACCTGCTGGGTCGGGGGCTCTGGTGCTGTGGTTCGCCGGTGGGGGTGCCCCTGCTGTGCTTGCCTGCTCGTGGGGGGCCATCTTGGTCGTCTTCTGTGGATGCTGGGGCTTGGTGTGGGGGGGGCTTTTCGATGTCAACCCCCAGGCTCCTGCATGGTGTCTTGACAGACGGGGCTGGTCCTTGCTGGCTTTGCCTCTTACTCGCACTTCACCTTTTCACCTTACACTCTTGTACACTGCACCTTTGTTTTTTTTTTTTTTTTTTTTTTTTTTTTTTTTTTTTTTTTTTTTTTTTTTTTTTTTTTTTTTTGTTTGTTTTTTTTTTTTTTTTTTTTTTTTGTGTGTGTGTGGGGGGCACACAACACTCAGGGCTCCTGGAGTTAGGGGAGGTAGGGAGGGGACTACCTCACCCTCCTGCCCTTTTTGTCCTCCAGTTTTTAATTACACCACATACACTAGATTGAGGGAGGGTGAGGATGGGAACAGGGGGCCGTAGGAATGGGCTCCAGTCTGTCACAGGCTGGGGCCCTGCCCTGCCCTGCTCACCTCTCTCCTGCCTGACCTTCCCTCTGTTTTTAATGCAAAACAAACATTCACCTGTTTTGGATGGGCGGGGGAGTGGGGACCGGTGGGCTCCCACTCCGCCAACCTTCCCTCTCCTAATGCACAACTTCACAAGTAGGGACACACTTAGTCACGGTGAAGGGATAATGCATCTTTGTCTGGAAGCAAAGATGCATATTAACAGGGTGGGACAAGGGGTGGAACACTAGTTTAGGCTTGGTAGGGCCGGTGGGGTCTGGCCCTGTCTGGCCACGATTCTATGCGGGTGAGCATGTTTCCATCTGGTGGGTCGGCATCGGGGGCCTCTCAGTGCGGCTGGCCTCGAGTGTCTGTGGGGGGTGGCTGTGGTGGCCCCTTGGGGGCGGGTTGGCCCTGTGGGGTCGTACGCCCCTTGGTGTGCTGTGGTACCGGGTCCCCGAACTAGCTTGCTCTGGTCTCGTTATGGGTGGCTACCTGTGGGGTGCCGCTCTGTGTTGGTGGATCCGGGCGCTTCCCTGGGCCCGTGGGCGGTGGTCTCCTGTGCTCCTCCGGGACGGGTTCCTCAAGGGGGGGGCGGAGTGTGCTCCTGGCCTCAACACTGCATGCCCTTGTCCCGCCCACCCTTGTCCCGCCCACCCTAGGTCCCCAGAGGGCGCTCGGTCCTGGGACATCTGGCTCCTGGGCTGCTGGGGGGCCCCGGTCCAGCCGTGGGGGATGTGGGGGGGCGGCTGGGTATGGGGGTATGGGGGCTGTGGGGTGGGCCGGGTGGATGGGGGGTTGGTTGGGGGTGGATGCTGGGCGCGGACCTTCCTCCCCCCGCGGCCCCCTTAGTGTCACCCTCGGTGCTTTGGGTGATGGGGGTTGGCCCCCCTCTGGGTCCGGGGGCTGTTGCTGGATTGGGTGACGTCCGGGGCCCTGGTGGTGGGTCTTGGATGTCCTGGCCTCTCGGGGGTGTCTCTGGGCCCCTAGGTATTGCAGGGAATGGTCAACCTGGGACTTCGGTGATCACCCCACATACATGCCTGCATAAGTACGCATGCTCCTGTTGGGACTCACCGAAGACAGGTGGTGTGTCCCATCAGAACATGCTGAATCACTTCTGGCACTTCTTCACTCTATCGTGAAACGCATGCCCCCTCCGTCTCTCGTATCTGCTGGTTCATGCACTTCTTTTGGGATCCCACTTCTCTGACATTCCTGAGCTTTCTTACAGTTGTCACTCCTTGAATTTTACTTAGAACAACACAGCACTTGGACTGCTATTTAATATCATCAACATTACCTGTTTGCCCTTTTCCCTGTCTGTCCTTTCCCCCTCTTTGTATCCTCGTCTGTCCTCTTTCCTGTTTGTCTTGTCTCGTCTTATCTGTCACTAATTTCCCCTCCTTCACACTGTGGTATAGCACGGCCCTCCCCTCCAGCTCACATCGGGGAATAAATAAAGTTTAATTTGATGGAGTAGCCTACAGGGAGGGCTGGTGATGGTCACTGATGGCAATGAATCATAACTATCTATGCTTCACTGCAATAATAAAAAAATGCATTGGTCTTTAAACGTTGGCATTGGACACAGTGTTCAACTATAGGACATATGCAGACAAGGGGAAGAAAAAAAAAAAAAAAAAAAAAAAAAAAAAAAAAAAAAAAAAAAAAAAAATAATTAGTGCTGTAGCATCTGCACAAGAGACCCTGAGACCTGATCCAGGTGTTAATGATTTATCGAACCACACAATACTGTTGGCTGTAACCACGACAAAAAATAGCACTTAAGCTCTCAGAAGAACACATCACACAATTCTCTCAGAAACGCATATACACACACATTTTTTAAATTTTTTTTGTTTTCACAAAAATCATATAAACAAAAGTTGCTGATCTAAATGTAGCTTCATATGCAGATGACACTCATATTTACTTTTTTTTTGCAACACAAAGGCCAAAATATAAGAGTCTAAAAAAGACTAAATAAGAGCTGTTTGGGATCCAAAAGAACCGGCTCTTGTTTGGGAGCCGAGCCAAAAGAGCCGACTCTCCAAAAAGAGCTGAACTTCCCATCACTACAGCCTCTGTTTGAAACATTTCATTTTAGCTGCTGTCTCTTTAAGGCCCCCTGCTTCACAAACCCCCTTCACTCTGATTTGCCAGTTCTCTGGAGGCGTGTTGAGAGCAGGGCTTTGAGCAGACCTTGGTGTTTGAGGCCCGCCCCTCCAACAATGTCTTGAGAAGATCTTGTGAAGGTTCTGTGTTTTTTTTTTTTTAAAAAATATTTATTTACCGTGGAGCATTTTGATGAGTTTACAGACAGATTCAGGGATTTCTACAGAGATCTGAAAATCTGCACACGCTCAGTCTGAACATCCAGGATTGGTACTTTATATCCATGCTAATAAATATGGGAAAGCAGAATAGCCCCTCGCAAAACGTGTCCCTGCAGCTTTAAGAAACAACAGGCTGTTTAAAACTTTCCCTGTGAGCTGAATATTCATCGTCACGTCTCAAACATCTCGGCTGTCAAAGTAATCTTAGGAACATGCTCACAGTGAACATAAACAGTTTGTTTTGTAGCGGTGACAAAATGATTCTTTATGTTGACAGAAATGTTATTAAGTAATGAAATCAAAATCAGGTGGCCTGTTCTGGTTGTCTGAACTCAATGACTTCCTGTTGTCTTCCTCTGTACCTGTGTGTGTGTGTGTGTGTGTGTGTGTGAGAGAGAGAGAGAGAGAGAGAGAGAGAGAGAGAGAGAGAGAGAGAGAGAGAGAGAGAGAGAGGAGATTCACCCTACAGTGTTTTCACTCTCTGGAGACACAGTGTGGATGGAGCTGCTCTGAGACAGGCTGTGGTTGCTTAATTGTTGTTCACTTTCCTCTTGAGGCTCCTAAGATGCTAACAGCTCATTAGCACATTTCTCACTGATGTCACCTTTCCTTCAAACACTGAGTATCAAACCCTGGTAGCATCTGTCTTCATTTCAGTGAACTTAGCTCCTAGTTTTTGACGTGAAGCAGTGAGTAAATACTGTGATACTTTCACGGTACAACCTTCCATTGGATAACAATGCACCATCTCCCTCATGGGGCAGGATGTGTGATTGTGGGTCAAACTTGGTAAGAGGAGCTCAGTGTGTTGTTTTAACCAATGAGATTTGACCTGCTGAGGTTTCACATGTTCAGACTGAGTGTGTGCAGATTTTCAGACCTCTGCATATTCATATGTTGTAGACATCCCTGAATCTGTCTGTAAACCAATCAAAATGCTCTATCCTATAAATAGCCCAATATTTTCACCAGACTTGCTGAAAAGATGAGGTCATCGCTTAAAACTTTAAGACATATTGAAGGAGTGGGCCTCAAACACTGAGTCCCGCTCTCAACAGGCCTCCGGAGGGCAGGCCAATCAGAGTGACGGGGGTTTGTGGAGATACAGCAGCTAAAATGAAGCGTTTCAGACAGATGCTGAGATTTTAGAAAACACGAATCTTGAAAAATAAGATTTTTTGTAAAGCTACTACGAAGTGCCAGAGGGACAGGATAAAGATGAGAAAAAGCACAATACCCTCTCTTTAAAGTAAAGACATACTGTATGTCGGGCTAGGAAGTGTTGCTTTGTGAATGTTCTGATCCTTTCATCTTATTGTTGAGCTGTTAATCATGTAAAGCTACTACAGGGTTACCAGAG
The DNA here is from genome assembly GCA_030710495.1 of Labroides dimidiatus. NCBI lineage: Eukaryota > Metazoa > Chordata > Actinopteri > Labriformes > Labridae > Labroides > Labroides dimidiatus. Next base: position 31,437,899 of record CM061153.1, read on the forward strand.
AGAGGGTATAAAGACTAAATATATACATCTTTTAATGCGTACTCAGTTTATTTACGGCTGTCAGATTAAAGCGGGGCTTTGAACCAGATTTTTTTTTTTCTCAATTTGGTTTGTTCTGAACAGAAAGACTATTTTAACGTTAAGGTAAGGTTAGGTTTTGGGTTCCATCCCAAAATTTATGTTCTCGAGCTGATTAGAACCAAAAAGTTTTGTTCCTGAACAGGTTAAAACTGCTCCATGACAGTTTTAGGACTTTAAAGTGGTGGGTGTAACATTAGCATTTTCCAACAGGCTGTAATTTCCCACAACAAACACTACGATTTACCAGGTGAATTACATAAGCTGCTTCACTTGGTCGTTTTAATTTTATGTAAAACACGTCGACATTGGTGACATTGTGATAACTTAGATAAACGAAAACAAGAATAAAATCTTCCAGGTCATTTATTTCCAAACGAATCCCATCAAGCTTTTCACGTTGCTCAGTCTATGCAGCCAGGCAGGATACAACTGCCAGTGACATCATTTAATAATGGCTACTCATAGCATTTTTTAGGTTAGCTAGCTGTTTACATCTTTAATTCAGCCCACAACCACAATGAAATTTGTGTTGATAGTAAACTGGTTTCACACATTTTAAGATTATTGGTCTGTAATTTTTAACATATATATTTATAAATATATTTTTTAAGGGTGGGCTTGGGATCGTTGGGCCCACCCATAACGCCGCCCCTGTAGAGCACTCACCCTGAAGTGTAATAACTGCTTTCCTTAAAATGTTTATTACATGGTTGCATCGCTCCGTCATCTCTCACCCCCCCCCTCTCTCTCTCCTCCCCTGACTCGCCCTCGCTCTCTTACATGTCGTTTAAAGAGGTGATGAAGAGGGAGTCACGACCTGATTAAATTACCTCCCATGATGATAACAGAAGTGAGGGGTCGGCAGACTGAAGTGGGTCCAGTTCTCGTCTGATCCGTTATCGAGCGGACTGACAGGAATGAAGCGAATGTTCAAACCTACAGCACGTTGTCAGGCTTTTATTTGTGAGAGCTGAGCGCCTCTGTTAGCAGAGAGCCTGCTGGGAGTTATCTGATACGGACTCATTTATTAATGCCTCTTTTAGATTCTCATGTTTGTGTTTCTGGGGAATCAAACGTGCCAAAACTCAGAAACCGTTTGCCAAATTCCTGATTTGATGTCAAGCAAAGTCATCCGTAGGAGTGTTTTAATCCAGCAGGGGAACAGGACAGTTCTATTCACACTCATATTTATATTATTATGTAATGTAAGTGTTGTATTCACAGTGTTAATAACCAAAGCATCTCCTGAACAGGTTTCGGGCTGGTTTTAAACAAGCCTTCCACTGCTGCCCCTGCATCCCTCGAGGCTCCTATGAAGGCCTGGAGCTCAAGTCCACCCGCTATCTTCAGACCCAGACCAGCGTCTACAAGGCCAGCCGGATGGAGTCCAGTGTGTCCACCGTCCTCCAAGTCGGAGAGGACATGGAGCAGCCCAAAGACAAGGTGACGGGAACTACAGGGTCGGGCGAAGCTCTGATTGATTGGAGGAGACTGGAGCCGGACCTCATAGCTCCTCTCTAGATCCCACCTCAAAGGAGTCGTCCTCCAGGAGCGTCTCCAAAAACAGCGAGAGAGCTGTCCACTTTCTTCATCCAGCAATAACCTGCAGGAAGTGACTCCAAACACGGCTCTCATTTGGACAGCAGCAGGTAGAGACCGACCAGACGGTTTACTTTGCAAACAGAAGTTCAGCGTGACTTTGTGAGTAGTCTTAACAATTATTTGAAGATGTGACAGATCGGCTGGGAGACCGTATCAGGAAATGGTTGGTGGCGTCATCGACCACGACTCGATTTGATTAACAGGCAGACGACAGGTTTGCTCTGTGCCAAACAGCCTCCGCTCATCACACCAGCTTCCTCTCAGCACAGAGTCGGAGTTCACACCTCAGTTCACACAGAATGTGAAGCTTCACGGTTTATTTTAGACATCAAACCTCTGTGGTGCCAACACAGTTGTTTGTCCTCAGGTTTCAAAATGTTCTCCTCACCCGGGATGGAGGAGCGGGATGCACAAAGCTTTATGAGGAGCGCTCTGCCAGGAGACTCACGTCTGTTAAATCGAATCGTCTCCTCAAGTACAGAAAAGAGGATTAACAAGCAAGGACAACCTGCAGGTGCTAAAAAAAAAAAAAAATGTTTGCCACAGCCGGGTCGTTTCTCAAACGAGTACCGAAAGAAAAGAAAGAGGAAAACATAAAAAAGATGATTCAAATCATGAACGGTGAAGCTGCTCTTACATTTAACGCTCCCCCTCTGCTCAGAGTGCTGAACGCTAAGAAGTTAGTATGCTAGCTCCTGACCCGGCCACCACAGGTCCTTAAACGCTCATTTAATTGGTATTGATAATGTATCTGATTTTGATGTGAGTTTTTGGCATCTTTAGTAGAGTGTGAAGTATTTATCCGGCTCTTCACTTGTAAACAAACTGCGAAAAACTGAAATCTAATCACGTGTTTTCGTCTTATTTTCGGTGAAGAAATCCGTTTTAGACTCACTGAGTCATATTCACCTAACGAGTCCAGAAAAAGGTCTTATAACTAGACAAAAAAAATGAGGTCTGAATTTTTTGTAACGAGTAAAAAGAAAAAAAAAATCTGCCAATGGGGAAACAGAAAAGTCTTTCCAATTTCAAGAAACTTGAGGAGCAAAATGTTTCTCATCGCATTGCCAGTTTTTTTTTTTACTTGTTACAAACAATTCAGACCTCATTTTTGTCTCTTAATGTGGCTCAAATGAAGCATAACAAATTTTTTTTACTCAAAATAAGACAAAAATAAGACAGGCTTCAGTTTCTGTTTTATGTGATTTCTTTGTTTTAAGTCGACACGCTGAATGTGCTGTGGCTCCATCCGTTACCCATGATGACTGCTGTTATTGTAGTTCTTCAGTTATTCATATTCATTCATATTATTGTTACAGCCTGAAACAAACGGCGGCAGCCATGTTGGCTGTGGCCCTTCGGTGTGAAGCCGTGTGCCTTGCTGAGCAGCACAATGTCTGTAAAAAGGAAAGCTCACGCTGTGGGCTCCAGGAAATGGAGGAGAAGGTAACGGCGGCTGCAGAACATGCAGACACACAGTCACCACCGGAGGAAGTATCCAGCCTGGTGACATTTTTAACAAAGAGGGAAAAAAAACACACCTTGACCTTTGGGTGCTTCGGTTTATCAGATCTGATCATATAAAGCAGAGTTTTCACTATCTGACAAAAAAAAAAATGGAGTAAATTCATGGAAACCTGTTTTTTTATCAGGTTCACTAGATGATGAAAAAAAAGAAGGAAATAATTGAGCTGTTGGTTTCACGTCACCTGTAGATGTTCTGGCAGTGTGCGGGTCAGCGTGACCCCTTTAATGAGACACTGAGGGAGAAACAGCACGCCATCTTGGCTCGAGTTTCCTGTAGACAGGACCACTTCTGACGCTTAATTCAAAGTTTAAGAGACTCTGACACGAGCGCTCATCTCACCGTGAGACGAGTCTGGACTCAGGAATCACTTCGCTCCACAGTAAGAGATCCGGCCGTGCTCCTTTAGCCTGCAGCGCGCTGATCAGCTGTACCGTCTGCAGGCTGCAGAGAGCTACAAACACAGCCGTGCTGTTTGCTGCAGACGAGACGTGGACGAAGGGAAATGAGACTCAACAGACTGACAGATGAAGCGGAGAAACATACCTGCTGAGTGAAGAGCAGGAGAGATCCCAACGCACCTGGTGGGCAGGTGTGTGAGCTGAGCGCTCATGCTCACAAACAGAGAGGACTGCTTGATGTTACCTCTGCTTCAGGACGTCTAGGAATCAGAATAAAGCAGCAGTTCAGACACTTTGAGATGCTCACAAACAAGAGTCCACTGCTGCACTGGACTGGGAAGTCTGTTACAGACTCACTTCAGGATTCAGGAGGTCTACAGGAAGACCAGAGAGCTCTATAGAGGGTCGTCTATAGATAATCAAAGGACACTGTCAGGGGACAAATCCAAGCAACAAGTGCAAAAACAAGTGAACGAGAGAGAGAAAGAGAGAGAGAGAGAGAGAGAGAGAGAGAGAGAGAGAGAGAGAGAGAGCTTCCACTGAAGAAAGAAACAGGTTTACAGTCTAGAACAAAAAAAAAAAATCACTTCAGCCTGATCGCTGATTCCTCTGACAGCACACATCGTGTGGGGGGGGAATTTTTCTAACTCAGCAGTTTGGAAGACATTAAGATCATGAGTTCGCCCAATCAGAGGCTCAGCTCGGTTGATTGACAGGCAGGGACCCTATAGCTGTTAGTGTGGAGGACCAAAGCCCGCCACATTTCACGGCTTCTGTCTGTACCTTTGGGTCTGTTTTTTTGTAGTTTGCTGCTCTGGTTTTCAGAAAATGGAACGACAGCTGATGGATTATTTTAAATGTTTGACTTTTTTTTTTTTTTTAAAATAAATGTCCGGTTACATCTTGACATTTCAGTTATTGACATGCAAAGAGATTACCTGATGAAGCATTTCATATAGACTTTAGACTTCCTTTATTTGTCAGTGCACAAAAAAAACACAGCAGTGAGATCTTGGCAACGAAATGTCGATTCTTGGCTTCAAGTTACAGCAGGGATGTAAATGAGATTCAGTTTAAGCATGTATTCTATTAAACTTAAACTAAAAAAAAAAGTACAAGAGCTAAAAATAGTTATCTGTGCGATGGAGTATAAATATTTAAAAACAGAATGTAAACAACAGAATAAATAGTGCAAATAGAATGTCCAGTAATAGACGGTGTAAACATGAACATCTTAGCAGCTGGGGGGGTTCTATGGCACAAATTAGAGGTGATTAGTACCTCCATCAGATATTGCACCAAGATATTATATTTGGGGGGGGGGTTATTTGGCATTGAGCAGTCTGATGGCGAGGGGGAAGTAACTGTTTCTGAGTCTGGCTGTTCTACAGTGGAAGCTGCAGAACCTTCTGCCAGACGCCAGGAGGGAGAACAGTCCATGCTGGGGGTGGGTGGGGTCCGAGAGGATCCGGTGGGCCCTGGATAGGCAGCGGCCGTCTGTTATGTCCTGGATGATGGGGAGCGAGGACCCGATGATGTTCTCCGCCGTCGTCACCAATCTCTGCAGAGACTTCCAGTCTGAGGCCCTGCAGCTCCCAGACCAGACGGAGATGCAGCTGGTCAGCAGGCTCTCCATGGTCCCTCTGTAGAAGCTGGTCAGGATGGGAGGGGGGAGGGAGGCTCTTCTCATCTGCCGAAGGAAGTGCAGCCAAGGTTGTCAGTGATATGCACCCCCAGGTACTTGATCGTGCTCACGACTTCCACGGCTGTGTCATTGATGAGGAGGGGTGTGTGGCTGGGTTTGGATCGCCTGAAGTCTACTATGATCTCCTTAGTTTTTCCAACATTCAGGGCCAGGTTTTTCACCCTACACCGGTCCACAAGATGTTGCACCTCCTCCCTGTAAGCCAGATCGTTGTTGTCGTAAAAAACGTGTTAATTTCCTTGTCAGACGTTGGAATTCTGTGAGGTTTAATTCATCAGTGAAGGTGATTTTGCCTCTTACCAGGTGATTCAACCAGGTAGCAGATATCAGGGAATAAAACATCAGTCTGTTGAGTAGAATTGTTCATCAACTCTTCAATAAGATACAGACAAAAATCTGATCCTATTAGAGCGATTTTTTAATGTAGTTATCCCTCTCAGCATCCCGTAATGAATCAGTGTGGGAAATGTTAGCAGTTAGCATAAACATCTGATTTTGTAATCCCTGCGTTAACAACGCTGCGGCTGAGGGGGAAAGGATTGTTTTCCCCCTCAGAAGGCCCCGCCCCCAACTATGACGCGACGCCGACTGCATCATCACAGCCGTGCTTAGTGGGGAGCGCTTTAAGCAGCTCGTTATTTGGGATCGTAGTAAATGAGGCCCTAAATGTTAACAGGTACACTGCAAAAACTGGAATCCCATCAAGTCTTTACGTCTTATTTTCAATAAATAAAAATATATGAGACACATTCACCCGACAGGATCAGAGAACATCTTATTTCAAGATAACAAAAGACAAAAATGAAGCCGAGTTGATTCAAAAAGTGGAAAAATTGGTAAGAAAAAAAAAAATGTACCTGTCAAGTTTCTTGTGTTGAGACTTTATTCATATTTCAGTCTCGACTTGTTCGGGGAATGTTGCTCATGTTTTAATCTAACAAAACAATTTTTTAAAATCCAAACAAGCCAACTCTAAAAATGGAAAAATCCACTTAAAGTCCAACATTTCTTTCAGTTTCCATCCAAAATAAACTAAACACTCTCTTTTTTTCCCCCCACTGTTCTTTTATTTTTGTCAGCAGAGCGATCGATCCTCGCTCAATCCTCAACCACACGTCAGGATGAGTATTTTAAGCAGTCTGTGAAAACAGCGGCTGCAGAGAGCCGTCACCTGCTGGTCACACACACACTCAGTCCCTGTATGTGCTGCAGCTTCATTCTCAGCGTTCAGCCTTCCCCACACCACCTTTAACCATAAACTGCAGACCTCCAGTCTGACAGTCAAAGTGCTTCTTTACAGTAATCTGAATAAATCTGAAGTCGAGTCAAACTGTGACATGAAAAACTTCAAGATGCCACTTTTAAAATTCCTCTCCGGGTAAATGCAGTTAAAGCTCCCATGGAAAGTTTCCAACTTAGAAAATGTGGTAACCCTAGTAGCAGAGTAGGAACTGAAGTTAGAGATCTGCAGTGAGCATTAACATAAAAAAAAAAATGATTTTAATCAGATTCTGTTAATAAATGAAATAACTGAGTACTTCAGAGTGGATCAGCTGCCCTCCTTCTAATCAGTTCAAGGTCTCGGCCTCAGGCTTGATGGGACTTCTTCTTATTTTTCACATTTCCACGTGCTTGGCTTATTGAGGTGCTGTGAGCTTCCTGCTGGAGACCTCTGAGTTAGACTGATGAAAAATTACAACCAGATCCTAACAGTAAAGTACGTCGTAACACCATCCAAACCTTTTATTTCCATTGTTGATTTTCATGCATTTAAAGATGCACTGAAGGATAAAGTAAAACTAGCTGCTGTGTAATTAAAGTAGAAGAGCGGGAAAGACACTGCAGAGCCCCAACAGAGTGATGGTGTGAGAAGAGGAGCATTAGTCTGATGTCATGAGAACACAGTTATCTGATTACTGTCTGATGGAGACCTGCTCCCCGGTGTCTCCTGCCTTGATATGATGATTTGGAGACGTTGAGCTGGATGGGAAAATGCCCCGCGTCTGCTTCGACTCCTGCAAGTAAATTAGCTTACATAGTAAGACAAGCAGCGTGTAAATGAGTTTGCTCGGGGTGATATCTCCTAATGAGGACCTACAGACGTGTACAGCTTGAAAGAGAGGTTTAAGCACCACACTCGGCCAAATGAGCCTTTTACATGTATCGCAGCCTGTGTGTGTGGTGATACATGAGTAATGAGTCAAAGCCACACAGATGAAGAACAGCCACCATCTTTTCTTTGACTTATTAACATTCACAGTGGAGCTACGAGTTCATCTTTATATCTCAGCAAAGGCAGAAGAGAGTCCTGAAACTTTCACCCTCCCACCGAGCGAAGTGGACAGAAGAGGAGTGTGGGACTCTGGGAAAATTTGAATGGAAGCAGGTGATAAAAAGAATGTATTTGTTTTCTTTAGACAGTCTAATCTCTTCTTAACTCTCCTTCCTGATGTATTTTAGTATCCCTGAAAAAAACTACACAAACACAGCAGCTGTCAATCATCGTTAAACGAGATGTAAAACCTCATTTTTAACGTCTAATAAGTAATTAAAAAGAAATATTTCAGAGGACTTGATATCTAAATATCACCACAGAGAAACATTTCTATGAGGTGTATTTATTTTTTAAAGTTTGACCACAGCCCATCTGGAATGAATAGAGAGGCAGAGTTTTTGACCTATACTGCAGCCAGCCACCAGGGGGAGCAGTTTTTGTGGCGATCTCAGTTTGAATCGAGCGAGGAAACACAACGAAGGCTCTGATGTGTCTTCGTCACTCATACCCCTTTTCCACAGAGCTGGTGCTAGTGCTAGTTCCAGGCTAGTTCCTGGGTTAGCACCAGTTCTTTGCGTTTCCACCAACAAAGCACCAGCTCCAGCCATTCGTCAAAATCTGCCGAGTGAGTCGTCAAGGCTTACAAACACACTGCAAAGGGATCCTGTATTCCAGAATCTTCTCTGACCGCCTCACTCCAGTCCAACAGGAAGTCAGGACTCATCCACACCTTCCTGTGAACTGTTCTTCCTCATCCACTCATCACTCGGACGGGTCAAGTGGAGTCTACATGTGAGAGGCTGGAGCTTAAACTAACACATAATCATCTTTGTTCAATGAGTGCTCCTTTAAATGAGCATGTGGCAGACTGCCTAGATTTCCCTGTCAAACATGTACAAACACACAAACACACACACACACACACACACACTGCTGATGAGAGCTGTTGCGATGGAGACAAAAGATACCCGCTCGTTGCCGAGGAGAGGCGATGAGCAGACTACACAGCGTGGTGATTTGCCTCATCATCTCTTCCTGTGTCACAATCCATCTCTCACTCTCCAATCATACTAATTACAGCAGAGATGCACAGAGACCAGCCAGCCTGGAACAGAGGGACACAAGTGTCTGTTCTGACAGGAAAAAGACTGAAAAGACCGACAGGAAGTGCTTCACAAGCTCCAAATATAAACAAAAACAAGATTCAAGTTTGTATAAAACCATGCAAACAGAAAACGTTGGATCATTTCCAACATTTCTTTGTTTATGACTCAAGGTGACAAATCTGGGATAAGACAGTATCAGTGGAGGCGAGATAATTTAAGAAACAGCGATGTCATCAGCTAAATTTATTATTGTCGATCATTTTGGATTGGCCTGTTAGTGTTTCGCCATTGCAGGAGGTCGCTGCTCGCTGTAGATAGCAGACATCACAAACCTCAGTACTAAAGAAAGGTTCCAAACCGAGCGTCCTGGGAACGTTGTTTGACTCTTTTTCTCTAGTTTCCTCAAGGCGTACGACTAAACCACAAAGGACAACCTAAATAGAAGAGTCGAGTAGAAAAACACACAAACAAGACAATACTTAAAAAATGCAATAGTCATATGCTGTAGCAAATCCCTGAATCTGTCTGTGGACGGATCAAAACGCTGCGTTCTCATAATAGCACCTGATCTCCATGAGACTTACTGAAACGATGAGGTCATCACGTCAGGATCTCCAAACAGGTTCATGACACGTTAGTGGGGTGGGCCTCAAACACCAAGGTCTAACTATAGCTCTTCCTCTGACAGCCCTCCAGAGGTCTGACCTATCAGAGTGACGGGGGTTGTGGAGCAGGGAGCCTTAAAGGGACAGCAGCTTAAAATGAAGCGTTTCAGACAGAGGCTAAAAAAAAAAAGAGTTAAAAAAAAAACAAAGCACAGTGCCCCTCTTTAAAGTCAGGCAGAAGTGTTGCTTTGTGAATATTTTCTAAACCTTTAGTTTCCTTCATCTTGAGATGGAGATGATGATGATGATGATGGTCTGGTCTGGTCTGGTCTGGTCTGTTTTGTACCTCTAAAACAAAACCACCCCGGACAGAAAAACTGCTTTTTTTCTTCTTTTTGTAGAATCAAACGTGTAGCTGTGTGTGTGTGTGTGTGTGTGTGTGTGTGTGTGTGTGTGTTTATGGAACATTAAGTGAGCTCATGGAGGGAGATGCCAGCTGTGTGTCGATAACAGATTCTTCCTTTCTAACCAGTGCCTGCTACAAATAGTCACATACCGCTGACTCACAGCGCCGTTTGTTTGATCTGAAAACAGTTTTCCTTTTGTTTTGCTCAGCCTGCCGCAGCGGAGGGGAAACGATGAAGCTGTGGCACATTAACAGAAACTACAGATCTGTGTGCAGAACTGATTCAGGTTTTGGAGTTAGTACGAGGTCCTCGTCAGTGGTTAGTGTGTGACACACAGGACGTGCCGGTCACTTTGGCTCCTTTTGGTGCATAAAGCAAAGCTGCAGCGGGGTCAACCCTACCATGTGACCTGGCTAATATAGAGGAAACTGTTGCTGTCTGTCAGCCACTGGTGACCTGTTGTTCCATCATCTCATTCACAGTTCACACACCTGAGATCCCCTCTGCTCCTCACTTACAGCCAGATCATGACGTGGATGTGTTGTTTTGTTACATGTTATTGACTGAAGTAGGCCATCTAGTGTCTGGAAGTGGTTACAGCAACGCTTTGAGTTTTTGGAACCTTGAGCTTGCCGTAGTTTTCTCTTCCTGTTTGTATTTTGACATTTAGAGTTTTCAGTTTTGTTCACAAAGAGTAACTGTGATATGTTTCTGTGATGAAAGATGAAATTCTGTCTGAAAACCAAAGTTATATCCATGTATGCTAACCGTTAGCATATCAATGCAGTTTCCCATATACGTTAGCATGGAGCTAACTCTGTGTTTTCTCTCTGGTTTTTGCTCCATTAGGAGATGCTTAACATGTTGAATGTGTTGAATATGAATCTCTTGTCAGAGAGTAATGTTCATTTCTTGGTGTGTTCAGTTTTACAGTTTAGCGGCTAAGCTAAGCTAGTTGGGGAAGAAGAGTTGACGTAAGGTCCGGAGGTTATCGGTTAGCGTAAAGGCTAATGATGTAGATGGACTGAACCGTTTCTAATGGATTCTTAACAGGAACCAGTTATACAAGATCAAACTGCAACATGAATCAGTCCAGAAGTTTCTCTCTCTCTCTCTCTCTCTCTCTCTCTCGGTTGTTTTCGTTGTTGTTCTTTCAAAGCCTGCAGACCCAAACGGCTGATTATTGCACAGCAGAAGTTCAGATGGCAAAGAAAGGTGCAGAGGAAGCGTCTAACTGGAACATTAACATCAGCTAAATGATGTGGTGGAGACGACCTCGTCTGCAGCGGTTAAAAGCCCGGCCGTGATGATTCTTCAGCTGGTTGTTGATCAGTGGGGCCAAGCTGAGCGGGGCCCTCTTACACTAACTGCTGACAAGTGCCTCATTAAACCCCACTTTAAAAAACCCACCCCTCCTTCCATACATCTATTACCAAAGTATAATTTGCTGGAATATAAATCTAAATGACCTTTCTGTGACTGAATGCTACTCATTCCTCAGACGTTTTTTTCAGCTGTTCCGTACTCATGAGACTGTTTATTAAAGGGATATTTCAGCTTTTTTTTAAGGGGGATTAAACAGCTAATCAGCGCGCTGCAGGCAGGAGGTCACGTCTGGGATGCATCTACAAAGAAAAGTTCCCACAATGAAAGAGGAATGCGCACGCGGAAAACAGAGCATGACGTCAGCTGACGTCACTGAAAACTCCGGCTTTGCGTTTTAAGGCGGGTAAAATGGCGCTTCCGGGTAAACAAGAGGCCGAAACGCAAAAATACTTTTGCATTTCATCTGAAAACCGTTTTGGTGTAAACACCACCTGAAAAAGAGCAAGGAAACCATGCTTTGAGAAATCTTATTTGATCATCTGTGCACAAAAACAAGACAAGACAGAATGTGATCCAGGTAAGTGCAGACCAGCGTAGAAATCGTCTCACTTGTGTTCAGCTCAAGATTGTTGAGAAACTGACTAAATAAATCAGATCTAAATGGTTGATCAGGGTTTTTTGTTTGTTATCCATGTTTTCTGTCTTTAAGCTAAGCTACTTTTAGCTTTGGTTTCACATTAATCATACAGATTATTGAGTACTAAATGTGGTATTGGTTTCTCATACAAACAGTTTAACCTGCACCACATACGCCTCCATGAGTCTCTGCAGGGCTTCATCGATTTCCAGCCAGGAGCAGAGACCTGTTTATTTATTTATTTGTTTATTTATTTGACTCACTTGGAGAAGTGAGGCTTTGGCTCGACTTGGCCCTCTGCTCCTCTGTGCTGATTTTTTTTTCTGCTTAACTTACCAGCTGTTGGCTTCAGCTGCCATTGGACAGTGAATACCTCTACTGAGACCAAGCAGCTCCATCGATCGACAACTGATGTAATAATAGGATGAAATGATGTGCAGCCTCACACAACAGAAAAACACTGCCGTCTCTGATCAGAGGAGAGATCACCCACAGCCAATCTATGATTATTAACAGGCGGTCACATCGGCTAGATCTGCTCCAAACCCTGCACCGCACTCAGTCTGTTCCAAGTACGTATATATCCAATCTAAGTAAGTATATCTGCAGGCCAGCAGCTGTTATTCTGTCCCTCTGGTATCTTCACATGATTTACAGCTAAGAAAATAAAAAAAAAAACACTTATTTTTCTCTCCCTGCTGTTTTAGAAAACCCTTATTTCAATCTGATATCCGAGCTGAGACGGTGTGTGAGGTGGTATACAAGGAGAAGAGTAGGGGACCGAGCACTGACCCCTGGGGCATCCCTGTCGATCGTCACACGTTTAGTCTGATCATCCAGCATTTTTACTTTGTATCCATGTTTAAAACATGGGAAAGCAGAAAAAAAAACCATCTTTAAATATAACACACCATGAAAAAAATGGTTACACTTGGTGATACTGGTACCCTCACAATGCCTTTAACTAATGATTCATTAATACCCAGTTAATCTTGATTAATGAGCCAGCCATGCATCAATAACGATCATCACATCACCAAGCCGTGAAAGTCTATATGATTAGCAGACCGGCTAATTCATCAACTGTTATAAATAAAATCTGCAAACACTGATTGATTTTCCATGATTACTGGTAATTTGTGTCTTAATTACCACATCAGGATGAAGCCTCCAACTGAGACGTCCCTTTACTTCATCTTCCAGCTCAGATTATATCTTTAGTTTCACCTGAAGCAGGCCATTAAAACAGATACCTGCACACCATTCATAACTTTGGATATTATTTCATTTAGATGTTTCCAAAAATCGGACTGTATTTGAAAAGAAGTGTTTTTCTTGGCTTAGTTTTTGTCTTCAGAGCTGCTTTAATTCTTGGTGTCGTGGATCCAACAAGCTGCTGAAACCTTCCTCAGAGGTTTTCCTCCATATTTTCATGTTGGCTTCATTTGTGGTCTGAGAATCTCCCGTTCCACCACATCCCAAAGGAGCTCTCCTGGACTGAGGTCTGGGGACTGTGGAGGCCGTTGGAGTCCAGGGAACTCATGGTCATGTTGAAGGAAGCAGTTTGAGATGATCTGAGCAGTTTGTGACATGGAGCGTGATCCTGCTGGAAGTCTCCATCAGAAGACGAGTCCACTGTGCTCAGAAAGGGACGGACCTGGTCAGCAACAAGACTCAGGTTGGCTCAGGTGGGACTAAGGGGTCCAAAGTGAGCCAAGAAAATCTCCCCCACACCATGAGACCAGCAGCAGCAGCAGGCTGAAGAGTTGATCCAAGGCAGGATGGATCCATGCTTTCATGGTGTTCACTCCAAATCCTGAGTCCACCATCAGACCAGGAGAGGTTTTCCAGTCTTCTATGGTCCAGTTTTGGTGAGCCCATGTGGATTGTAGCCTCAGTTTCCTGTTCTTAGCTGACAGGAGGGTCACCCGGTGTGGTCTTCAGCTGCTGTAGCCCGTCCGCTTCAAGTTTGGACCTGTTGTGGGTTCATTCTCTATAAACCCTACAGGTGGTTGTGGGTTCAAATCCCAGTAGATCAACAGTTTGTCAGATACTCAGACCAGCCTGTCTGTCTCCACCAAATGTTTGTAGACATGGTCTGCAGACTTGAGGGGTTGGAGACAGGTGAGTGGGTACATCAGGGGAAAAGGTGAGGAGAGCCGTGGAGGAAAGGACCACGAAGGGGAGAAAAGTAACTTAAGTAAGAGACGAAGTCAGCATTGATTGTAGCTGCCGTGATATAAATGTGCTTTGCTTTCTGCTTCACTGCAGACACACAGCTGTTTTATCTCCTGTTTGTGAACGTTAGCTTACAGCACCTCCTCTCTCTCTGCTGCAAGTCCACTTGCTCTTTCCCCAACATACCGTGAAGCTCAGAGGTGAAACATGTATTGGCCTCTTTCTAAGAGACAGCCAATAAGAGCAGCATGTCCAGGAAAACATACTGAGCTCATCCCTGAAGAAGCTGCAGGCCGTCTCCACACAGCGTCTGTGTTACATGCTGGGATGGAGACCAAATCATCCACTGAGAGGGGCAAAGGCTATCACGATCAGGGAGTATTATGATTGTTAGAGCTCTGACCAAACAAACAAGTAAACAAACAAATAAACAAACAAGCTTCAGGTTTCACAAACCATAATAACCAGAGCCAATCAGAAGAGAATACGCCTCATTTGTGATCTTTTAGTCATAGAATTGAAACGCGAACATGTTTAAGCTCCAGCTGGCGATAACGAGCTGTTGTGGCTTTAAGTTGATGATTCGAGACACTGAAGATGATATTTATGATTTATCATCTGAGCTGGAAGTGAAGCTGGTGGCTGGCCGAAAGCAGGGCACTGGATGAAAGTGAGAAAAACAACTTTAATTCTCTGGCAAGTTGCAAAAGACTCAAAATAATCTTGACTTTAAATCAATCAATCAATCTTTATTTATATGGCGCCAGTTCATAACAAACGTTATCTCAAGATGCACTCCAAAAGCGTTAACAGGTCTAGACCTGTAACTGATAGATTTAAGCTAGCGACTATGAAACACTTGGTCGTAGATGGAAGGCCCTCATCCGATGTTCTGACAATCACCTGCAAACGACTTGAATGAATGATTATGCAAATGAGGCGATGGCGTCATTAAGTGACTTCATGGACAGCCAACAGCAACTTTCCTTTCTGAGGAGTTAACATGAATAAACACAGCATAATTCATTCAATAAAAAATGTTAACAGTTTGGGAACCGTTTCATCCAGGGCTCTAAATGAACACCCGCCAACACGCCAAATGCGCGTATAAAAAAAAGACTCACTAGCCAACTTGGCGGGTGATGAATGAAGCTCTTTTTATCAACCATTTCGCGGGACATGCAAGCTTGGTTTCCATGGGAACGCTTTGTCACACACCTCGGGTGGGGTGGGATGTGTCAGTCTCAACTTGTCAGAGGAGCGTGGCCCTCTCCTCCCCATCATTGCTGCTCCATGAACGGACAGGAAGCTCCTGGGAGGAGATGCGTTCTCCGTGTTGGACCAGCACCTGTGGGCCTGGCCTCTGAACAGGAACGTCTTGAGAGACTAGTGGCACACCAAAATCAAATGTTTACTTTTTTTTTTTTTTTTTTGAAAATGCCATACAAACATCTTAACAAAAAAAAGTGCTTAAAGGTATGATCAATTTATTTTCCACAAATAATAAAAATGTTAATATTAACAGTCTGACGTGATCTGTCTTTTTCACAGGGGAAAAAATGGCTAGTGAAAATTCTGATTGGCTGGTGACTTTAGAATCTTACCAGCCACTTTGGCTGGTGATCAAAGAGGTAATTTAGAGCACTGGTTCCATCCCGTCCCTGTAATATTTTTGGGGAGCTGGGAGGAAATTCAAGAGTTCATCACCTCCAAAAAGAATCTAGAAATGCTCATCTACGTGTCAACTGGGCGTTTAATAAAAACATCTTATAATATTTGTCATTTGTTACTATTGGGACTCATCCTCATGTTCCTCTAAAAATCAACGGTCATTAAGCTCTCCACCTGTCCATTATCATCATCGGGCTAACTTTAAGCACATTAGCACTGTCATTTTTAACATATTAGCATTCTTATGCTAGCAGTTCAGCGTCAGCAGCCTGACTGCAGACCTTCCTCCTGTGATCTGTGTTACTCGTATGCTTTTATTCCAGCCTCAGCTTGATTTGAATCCCCTCACAGCGCAGGCAGACTTTTCCTCAGTGTTACAATAGATGGTCAAATGATTGTGCATGCTGCACTCTCCAGTGAAGTGTGTGTGTATGATTGGAGTGTGTGTGTCCGAGAGCTCAGGCAGGTGGTGGAAAGCGGAGCTGAGTCTTACATCCCATTTGACGTCCCTCTGGAGACGAAGAGAAGGAGCATTATTTCCCCGTCATCAGCACTGCTGCCTCCCAAATCAAGAGCTTAACCACCAGCCAAGTACAACACTCCACACTCGCCAATGCACACACACACACACACACACACACACACACACTTACACTCGCTGCTCCACAGCCTAGATGGATCCACTGACATACTTTCAGAAATGCTCATATAATGATGTATTCAGATGTTGTAACCACAAGCTTTAACTCGGTCCAGTGGGGCTGAAGCGGTTTGTGCTGTCGTCTCAAAACAAGAAGCTTCTGTGGAGAGTGTGACTGCTTTTCTGTACCGATTAGCCTGTGATGGTAAAACGACCCGTCCAGGGTGTACCCACACTGATCCACATTCACCTGACAAAATCCAGAAAATGTCTTACTTCAAGAAAATAACAAATGATAAAAATATCAAAATAAAATCTGCTCATGGGAAAAGCAAACTGACTTGTTTAGTTTCTTGAAAAGAGAAATTTCTTATTTCCAGGCATTTAATATATTAAAATGACACATTTTTCAGATTGAGTCTTTTGTTTAGGACCGGCAACAAGATGCTGCCAAATCAACCTCAGCAATAGCTCCGATTTCTAAAAGGCTTTCAGAGTACACGACAGGTATGTACCTCAGCTAGCAGTGCCATGGTTGAGGTAGTTACCAGGGAGCTCTCGTGGCTGATATACATCAGATGCGTCTCTGGTCTGTCTCTGCTCCGTCACGGCGCTGGATCAGATGGTTTCCATTCAAGTCAATGTGTCAGCTTACACTGGATCTGCCCTGATGTGGCCCGGCTGCGTCCTTGCTCCAGCAATTTGCAGCAGGTAACACAACTGTCCAACTTTTGCTGGATGCTGGAGCTGTGATGCCTCAATTCATCATAGGGAAGATCAAGAGAGACAGGAAATAGTGCTCGGAATCTACCTAAAAAGAGCCTGTGACCTTCAAAATAAAACAAAGCATGTCATAACCAGATCAGGTTAAACTTGACTATAACAACAAACCAACAAAATGTTATTTAACATGCCATAGGTTATAAAAGCTGGTCACACATTGGCTAAAAAGACACTCAAGTTACCCATCATCATTCAAGGGTTCTTCTCCATATGAGTAAGTTGTTGGTTCTGCTGGTGGTTGTTCAGGGAATAAAGTGGTTAATGGTTCGGCTCCTCTCCTGTTAAAAGAGTTCATACCCCTGTGTGCAGATGGTGGAAGAACAATTAAAGCAGCCGTCAGAGGTGACCGCTCAATGTATCACAGATCATTATCAGAGTAAACCAACTCTCTCCAATTACCAACAAGTAATTACAGAGTGAAATCAGAGAGCACTGCAGCTTTACAGAGTTTAAGTTGAGGGTGACATGGAGGCTCAGTTTTCTCTGAGGATGTTCCCAAGCACCTGACGTGGCAGAGGCATCTTCAAAACCTGTTTACTCTGTTCAGAGAAAGATTGATGGAGTTATGCCGGGAATACACCAGGTGTGTCTACGGCATAGTCTCGTCCTACTCCACTCTGTTGTGTGTCGACTATTTGTTCTCTTATCCGTCAACTCACATGGGCTACAGGACCTCCAGACAGATAGAGTCTCAGACCTTGGATTCCCACCCCAATGATGATCCTCTCCTCGTTCATGTTGGGCTGTAAAACCTCAAACCTGTTGACTCCTGGTCTGGTTCCACTCATAATGTCCATTTGTTGTTGTAGTCGAGTTCCACATGATCTGGTTTTGACGTGCTTCGTTTTATTTTGAAAGTCACCGGGCGTTTTTAGGCAGTTTCTGCACACAACTTCCTGTCCCGCTCGATCGGCTCTACGATGAACTTACGCCTCACTGCTCTGGCATCCAGCAGAAGTTGGATGGTTGTGTTTTCTGCGGTGACCTGCTGGAGCAGGGACAAGCCGGACCACATTGATTTGAATGGAAACCAACTGATCCAGTTCAGTAATGGAGCAGAGCAGGATCAGAGACGCATCTGGTGTATTTTCAGCCGTGAAAGCTTCCTGCTATCTACGACACTGCTAGCAGAGGTACATACCTGTTGTTGCACTCAGAGAGCCACATTCACCTGACAAGTCCAGAAAAATGTCTTAATTTAAGATGTTAAAAGACAAAAATGATGCCTGGATTGCTTGATAGGATTAAACGGTAAAACAGTGAAAATAAGATGAAGGTATGTTTTTTTTTTTATGAATCAATGTATTGGTCCTTGCTCTTTTCCTCCTGATGTGTGGGTTTCACTGTCTGAACAAAGTATGGGGGTCATTGGACTCATTCAGACCCCCTGCCTCCTGCTCTTTGTGTTTGTGGAGATCCAGGACGGCATGAACAATAAAACCAGCCCTCAGCACGGGTGTATTTTTTCTGCCTGTGTTGACACCTTGCTGCATAGCTTGGCATGCAGTCTTCATCTGTTGATCAGAGGTGATAAAAAATGATTGTCATTACTGAGCAGAATATGTTGGAAAAATTACTGCCAACCAGACGAGAAATAAACAGAGATGGATTCAACGAAGCGTCTGATGGGTTCAGCTGGTCAGGGGGAACAATAATGAGAGGCGATTTCCAGATTGTCAATGTTAATTTTGCACAAATGAGATAAAATCAAAGCTAATAAACCATTCTCCACATTATTAACCTCACAAGCCTCACAAATGAATGGGCTGCTTTAAAGCACAGTCACACCTCTGCAACAGATCTCAGATATCAGCAGGTTTCAGCTGATGGCAGTTTATCAGGACACATCAGTTGTTTTCTACTAAAGACACCGAGTGCTTTTTCTCCTTGATGCCGAACGTTCACAGTTTCAGGAACAGACTGATGAAAAAGAGTCAAACAGAGAAAATCACACAGTAGCACAGGCGCATCTCAACAAACCTGAACATGGTGGAACAGTTTATTTCAGTAATTCATTTCAAAAAGTGAAACTCATCTTATTAAGATTCAGTTCACACACAGAGTGAAATGTTTCATTTCTCTGTGATGATTATGGCTCAAAGTTCATGAAAACCCAAACTTCAGTGTCTCATAAAATCAGAATAAAGTCAAAAAGCTGAAGCTGTGAACTAATGGAGTCACTCTCTGATCACCTGCTGAGGTCTCCTGATCCTTTAAACGGTCTCTGAGTCTGGTTCAGTCTGTGTCACAATCATGGTTCAGACTGCAGATCGAGAACCCGCCAATAAATCCAAAGAAGAAGAAGAAAAATGTGACACAGTGGACTGTTTGGCGACGCCATTTTTCAAACAGAAAGTTCTCTTCAGGAAGTCAAACTGGAGATTTAAACATGGCGAGTTATGTGTTGATCTTTATTACCACTGTCGCACAGGAAGTGACGATTCTTTCCACCAATCAACGGACTGCAGCGTCTTTAGCTCCACCTTCTGGGGTTGGATCAGTATGTCTGTCACCCCAACAGAAGGGAACCAAAAAGTGGAACAGTACGGGTCGGTTATTTGAGGACCTGTCCTGGTTTTAGTCAAAGGAAAATGCCGTGCTGGCAAACAGAACTGAACCGCTTGGTGGAAACGGGGCTTACAAACACATCACTAGAAAGAGGAGAGGAAGTGGTCACAAGGAGCAAACTGAGTCTGGAGTCAGAGCATCAGGAGCCACCACACACAGATGGATCAAAGAGTTTAACTTCTTTCATTCAACCAGGTAAAAGCCTCAATGAGATCAAAATCTCGTTGAAACAAGAGTGACAGACGGCAGCACTGAGTCAGTTACAGACGGTACATTCGTACCCGCTCAGTTTGAGAAAACAGTTAACGATAAAAACGCAAAACATCACACCAACAAATCAGACAGCAGAACGAGTAAAACCAGGCTTTAAATAAGACGCATGTAAAAATGGGATAACAAAAGACTGACTGTTTATATTCATCATCTTTTAAAAGAGATTTAACTTCTCCTGGGGCAGGTTGGTCCAATAATCAGGAGCAACATACTTACAAGCCTTTCTGCCTCATTCAGTCCTCACTCTGGGGACCAACATCTGAAGAATATTTGACGGAGCGGGTCGTGATGAGTATTGTTTCGACTAAAGTAAATACAAAGATAGGATGGAAGCAGACCAATAAAGGATTTATACAGAAAGACCATGACATGTGGAAAAGAGGAGACTAAATATTGAGAAAATGGGGACGGGACTAGATAAGCTCTGCGTCTCCCGTCTTCCCTTTCGGACATGTACAAATTGATTAACTATTGACAATGTGTGATGTTGTATGTGTGCTGACGTGACCGAAATAAATAAATAAATAAATAAATAAATAAATAAATAAAGACCAGCCAACACCAGGGTCTGCAGAGATACAGAGAGGGCCACTCAGCAGCAGCACATCAAGAGCAGTGATGCACAAGACGACCACGGTCAGTAATGAAATGCAAAGCGCACTGGGGTGTCTGTGAATCAAAGCGTCTTTAAGTTTCCACATGCTGGTTTCATTTTCCAGCAGGACTTGGCTCCTGGCACCGCCAAATGTACCAAAACCTGGTCCAATGACCCTGATGTTAACGTGCTTGATTAGGCCAGTAAACTATCCAGACCTGAACCCCAGAGAGAACCTCTGAGGTATTAGCAACAGGAACATGAGAGACCCCAGACCCAGAAACACAGAGCTAAAGGCTGCTATCAAATCAACCCAGGCTTCAGTAACAGAGTTTCACTTGGTTTTTATTCAAGGAATGAAAAACAAAAACTTGATATGAAAAAGATTTTATATGAAGTTTTTCAGCACATCCTGATGTATCAGGATGAACTTGAATATTTGTCTAAATTTAACTGCTACTGTCTCCTTAATTATCATAATCACAGCCCCTCTTAAAGTGACGTCCATTAGCTAACAGTATTCAAACCATAGCAGTGTGTTAATATGCTGCACAGTGCCTGTGACCTTCAGCTGGAGGACCGATGAATATTATTAAAAGAACTCTGACTTTACAGCTTGAAGAGGAAGGTTCAAGCTGTTCCATATTTCATGACAAACACATCATGTTATAAAAAGGGCACAACAAGACGTGCTCTCCTCTTACATATTCTATATTTGAATGAGAATGTAAATGTTTACATTTCTTATGTAAAATCACTTCATATGTATGAAAAAAAATCTGACGAGCGAACAATGTTAGAGGCTGAAAATGACAAAGAGTAGAGACGTCTGGTGATGGACAAAGAAAACAAACAAACAAACCCAGTGCTGAATGTAGGATGGTAGAAACACAACAAAGCTGCTGATGTAAGTTGGGATGTTTTATAAAATGTAAATGAAAGAACTGCTGCGTGTGGGTTGGAATGAACACTATCACAAACAGTTTAGCCCTTATTTAAGCCTTTAGCTTGTGTTTAAGCCTTTAACTCGTAGTTTAGCCTTTGGCTTGTGTTTTGGCCTTTGACCCACATTTTAGGCTTTAACTTGTGGTTAAGCCTTTGGCTTGTGTTTTACCAGATAGCCTGTACTTTAGCCTTTAGCCTGTGGTTTAGCATTTAGCTCATAGTTCAGCCTTTAGCCTATGTTTTAACCTTTAGCTTTTAGTTTAGCCTTTAGCCTGTATTTTAACCTTTAGCTTTTAGTTTAGCTTTTAGTCTGTGTTTTAGCCTTTAGCTTGTGGTTTATCGTTTAGCTAGTGGTTTAGCCTTTAGCTAGTGTTTTAGACCTTAGCTCACAGTTTAACCTTTAGCCAGTGTTTTAGCCTTTAGCTAGTGGGTTAGCCTTCATCTCCTTGTTTTGCCTTTAGCTTGTGTTTTAACCGATAACCTGTACTTTAGCCCATAGCATGTGGTTTAGCCTTTATCTTATGTTTTAGCCTGTACCCTGTGTTTTAGCCTTTATTTCTTGTTTTAGCCAAAAGCTCGTGGTTTAGCCTTTAGCTTGTTTTAGCCCAAAGCTTGTCATTTAGCCTTTGGCTCGTGGTTTAGCCTTTAGCTTGTTTTAGCCTGTAGTCCGTTTTTAGCCTCTAGCCTGTTCTCTATCACTCTCTTTTTTATCTCTGTTCTTCTTTTCTGTCCATTTTTTTGTGTCAGTTCAGCTCCAGTGTCTAACATCACTACTTAATTAATCACAGAAATTGTTTTCAGCAGAGAAAATCACAGATCTCTCTTCTGTCTTCTAAACTTTGTCAGTCGGCGTGGTGTTTGGCTCTAAATCAGCACTGCATTAAAAACAGACATGACTGCACCATGGGATCAGGAACACTTCCACAAACCATCATGTGGGAACACAATTTATCCACACATGTAAGTTAAAGCTCCGTCATATGAAGAAGAAGAAGCTGTTTGTGAACACGCTAAAGAAACGCTGCCGTCTTCTCTGGACCAGAGCTCGTCTAAAATGAACTGAGTGGAAAACTGTTCAGTGGTCAGATGAGTAAATTCAAGGTCACAAAAAAACAACAAAAATGACAAAAAACATAATTATTCCCAACATTAAAATCACTTGAGACACTATAGCTGGAAACCCAAATCTTAATCTTGGCAAAGTGGGAATAAATAATTTCTTTAGTTTATCATCAGGAGAAAATTCGGATCTACTGAGTTCAGTTTAAGCTGAAGGGGCTTTCGGAACTTGCCAATCAGAAGAGCCAGCTGTGAAGGAGCCAAACTGCTCTCCAACAAGTTTTTATAAGATGAGGAAAGCAATGCCAAAACTTGGTGGTAAGAATGTTAATTTGGCTTAAAGTATGGCAGGGAATTTTAAATCTGTCATTCATGAAAACAGATATTTGTACATTCTCAGGGTCAACATTCCTGATCATGGAGAACAGCACAAGTTTTGTTTTACTTTATTTAGTACAAGTAAGTAATTTGAAGTTTTCAGCGGCTAATTGTAAAGAATCATCAATACCGTAAACAACAGCATCATCTGCATAAAGATGAGCATAACGACCATTACAACATTAACATGAACCAAACAATGTCATCGCTGTAAACAGTGAAAAGCACCCAGAACAGACCCCTGTGGTACACCTCTATGGATGTATAAAAAATAGTAATGCAAGAAGATAAATATTCAAACTCCATGAAAAAATCTCATTTTGTTACCAAAGCAGCAACAATCTTATATTTCACATTTCTGCACTGAGGAGCAAACACAGCTTCAAACCACGAACTGAAAGGAGATCAAATTTTCTTTTCTGCAGCCGTCAGTGAGCCGGCTGCACTCTGAGGCTGTTTTTTTCCACAGGAAACATCTCTCTGCTTTATCTCACAAAGAGTTTTGTTATTTTTTTTACCTTTGTTGCTTCTCACTCATGAATAATTCATTACTTTCAAATGGGCTCTGCTGAACTGCCAAACGTTTCATCAACCTGTTGAAACTTAATCGAATCACCTGCTTTTTCTCTCTTTGAAAATGGGGGCTGTGACGAAAACACCAGAAGTGGATTAGAGAGGGGAAAGGTTAAGAAACCGCAGACTGCTATGAGCTGAAGGTAAAGTAATGAGAACAGGCCCAGTGTCGTGTAACTTCCTGTGAGAAAACAAATGAACCATGTTCTCTCCTACCCGTACGTTCCACTGCAGAACCTTTTCCCAGGAGGTGTCAGGTCCAGGTCTGGATCTGGGGTTCACTGTTTGTCTTGTCCTCTTTAATTAAGTCCTGGTTCTTTATTCTGGTGTCCCTCACATCCTGTCTCATTCCAGGTCACTTCACTCCTGTCTGCTCCTCCTCACACCTGCTCGGTATCATCGGCCCCTCCTCCCTGAGCTCCACCTGTAGCTTGTTAACGATCACCTCCCTGTGTATGTCAGCCTCAGTCCCTCTTGTGTTCAGTGTCAGACAGTTTTTCTAGAACTTTTCCTCCTGTGAGTTCTTGTGTTCTTTTGACCTTTTCCTGTTTCCTGGATAAACTTTCTGCCTTCAGTTTTTGGACAGTATTTTTTTGCTCTCTTGGCTTTTGCCTGTTTTCTGCCTGCTTGTTGAGCTGTCAGTCTCTGTCGTGCTTTTGGCTCCTTTTTCCTGGTCCCTGACAGTTCTTGTTAAAGTCCCTAGTTCCAGTGTGCTTTTTAACCACAGGAACCAAGATTTAAATTTAGTTTTAGTCCTGGGAAGAAGATTCAGAGGGCAGGGCCTTTAACGCACAGCTGTGATGGACTTGGTTCAGTGGTCGTCTTTGAGTCTGATAGTGTGAATATGTCTCTGTTAAGGTTATTATTGTTAACTGAAGCTTTTTTTTTCCCCATCCAAGATGGCGGCGCGTACAGACGCAGCAGCCCCTCTTTCTCCAAGCTTTGTGAGCAATAATGTAAAAACATTTTCTTCAACTGAAATAAAAAATAAACAAGGCTTGATAACCATCTTTAACTGTATTGTGAATTTTCAAAAGTAAAATAAACCAAAATAAATGAAAGATGGAGGGAATGAAGGGATTTTAGCTTCGTGTCATCCGTCTCATACATAAACTCACCGTTTTGGTCGGATGTGAAATGTTTCTTTTATTTCTGGCTGGTTTCACACCAGTTGGAGCAAGCGCACAGGTGAGAAGGTGTGATGGGAGCGATGGTTGGGAGAAATCAGCAGAGCCTCATGTGGGATTCCTCTGAACACGACCGTGTCTGATAGGAGCAAGTACCTCGCAGTGGAGAACGTTTCTCAAGGGGACAAAATCCCACTCATCTCAGAGTCTATTTGAAAAGCTCACATGAGGAGGGTAACCTAGCTTACCTGGTTGAGGTGAGGGAGAGCGCACAGACCCCCCGGCCTGGCAGCACGATGGAGCACCAGACACCTGTAGGACGGACACACTGATGCAGAGCTTTCTGTTTTAGGAGGATGGTTGAGTTTTTATTCCCCCCCCATACAACAGGAAAAGACTAAAAACTAATAAAACGAATCTATTAAAACCTCACCCACCCACACAGACACAAACACAAGTCTTCATTCATCATCTCAGCAGGCTGTCAGACAGATTAAATAATATAATCAAAATCTGCCTGTGGCCATAATTTAACTTTCCTTTATTTGATCTATATAAACAAATGGTATATTTAAAAGAGAAGAAAATTAATTTGTTTGTTTTCATTTCTAAAAGGAAAAAAATAAACAGAAAATGAAACGTTTTCAGTGTTTTGTTTTTTTATTCATAATTGAAAACCACTTGAATGAATGATGCACAGATTTTCAACGTGTCAAATTGTAGCACAATGAAGAACAATCTAAACCAGCACAGGCTGAATATCCTCCATGCTAACATGCTAACAGGCTAACTGCAATGCTACACATAATGCTGCTCATTCTATGTTGTCATCTTTGCTTATCGGCTTCATCGTTGTCTTACAGCCCTCTACTGGCCGGGTGGTGTGGTGCAACTCCTTTTTTTTTTTCCCCACCACCTGTCTCTGGTCTGATTTCGATCATCTTCACAGGACTTCAGGCCTGCAGACAATAATGTGCAACAGAACCGTTTATTTCCTGGAAGAGTAGTTCCAGGAGCTAAAGAGACATCTGATCAAAAAGCACCAATAGACTCGCTCTAAATGTATAACACATAAGCTCCCTGCTCAGTCAGGGGGCTGCGTTCCTGTTTGCAGCGGCTGTGTCGTTTGCATGCAGCATCAAACATGAGAAAAAAGTGGCGGTAACGTCATGCACTTTAGACGGCTGGCGGGAGAATAAGAAGAACTGTTGCGGACAAACTGAAAAGATGTGATGCATCATTGATTTATTGGGAACAGATGCTTTGCCAATCTTATTTCCTGGCAGTGATGACCGACAGCTGCACTCTCATGATGAAATTCATGCAAATGTAGGACTGACCAGTACAGGAGCCAACGAGTGTAAGAGCAGAGCTTCTGTGTGTTCAAGAACAGGGTCTGAATGTGAAAAAATACATAATTAAAAAGTGTTTTCTGTTGTATATCTCTTTAAGAGTCCACAGTGCTTTAAGGTGTCAAATTCAGCAGTGGTGAACATCCTTTGTGCATTTGCACAAATCGCGTCCCCTTGTGCAAATCACTGAGAGCGTGTATGAAAACTTAAAGGAGTTAAAAATATTGTTTTAAGTTTTGAAAAATAATAAAAGTCCAGTACAGAAAGTTTGGGACCGTCCTCCGCTGCGATCACATAATGAGTCAGTCTGAGAAAGCTTTGTTTAATGGTCTGGGTTTAAAGGGAGCAGCTCCTCCTGTAGTCCAGCAGCCCACTCTCCTGTAAATGATGACCCTATCAGTCCGGTAAAGGGCCAGCATTAAAACTGCATGAGTCCATCCATCAGCGACCAGCAAACTCCAAAACTTTCTCCACAAATCCACAGAACCACAAGGCCAGCCATGAAACTCAGCTCCCACCCGGTCTGTGGAGCAAAGCAGCACTTTGCCCTTTAGTTCTAGCCGGTGCTAATGAAGGAGAGCACCACGCTGTGACGCACACACATAACTAACACCTGCCAGGATATTCTGATGGCGGCGTTTACTCTGCGTGGATCACAATGCACCAACCATTACGACTCCATGGGGCTGCCAGTTACTGGTACAAAGACCAGAGATGGTTAAAGACCTCAACACACGCAGATACCCCCCCCCCCCCCCCCACACACAC
Organism: Labroides dimidiatus; assembly: GCA_030710495.1. Taxonomy (NCBI): domain Eukaryota; kingdom Metazoa; phylum Chordata; class Actinopteri; order Labriformes; family Labridae; genus Labroides; species Labroides dimidiatus. Next base: position 31,464,479 of record CM061153.1, read on the forward strand.
ACACACACACACACATCTCCTCCACCACCTACTCACACACCCACAGAGACGTCACTGAGCCTCTACCAGTCATTATCAGTCAGCATGCTGAAGTTAATTGTCAAAGCTCTGCGGGTCTTTTCTTAATGAGAGGAGGCTCTGCGGGCCCACATGGAGCGCCAGGTCAGCTGATCAGATAGACGGAGGTTTCAGCATCCAAACACAGGCGGGGGTAGCAAGGTGCAAGGAGGCTCATGCCACAATAATATTAGACATTTTGCATTTTATCGGTTGGTTATTTAGACTCGGGGCTCGTTAGTCTTACCGTACGTTATGGAGCCGCTCAATTAGCCGTAGCGTTAGCCGCATGCACGACTTGGGTCTACCTCCATTAAATGTAACGCTCTGTTAATAACTGCTGGATTATCTCATCTCTGTCTGTAAAGCTCGAGGCATCAAGGAGACAAGGTCAAACTCTAACAGACAGACTGTCCAGGATGCTCTCAGGGAGAGAAAGGAGAAAGGAGTCCTGCTTGGACTGACTCATACCGTGGGTCCAGCGGTGAGCGGAGGGTGAGCTGAAGTTTGAGTTCACGCAGAGAGGCACGGTGCATGTGTTCACATGACCCACAGTGCTGTAAAAGCATTTATGATTTATCGATCCAGACACGCTGACAGGATCAGTCAGAAATGAACTGTTTTATTTTTGTTGCACGTCGATCAGAGTCCACACAGTCGCTCCAGCCTCAGATAAAGAAGAGAGGGAGTGAAGCAGCGCCCCGCTTTCTGATTAATGACTGTATTGATCATTAAACAGTACATGGACTGGATTCATGTCGCGCCTTCTCCAGATTTCTGACCACTTTAAAAGCTTTTTATAAAACATGTCACATTCACACACTCACTGATGGAAGAGGCTTACACAGCAACAGCACGACCACGCTCGAGAACATCTGGCATGTAAACAGTGAGACCTGGGATCGGACCCCAGACCTTGTGATTGAGAGACAAATGGATGTATCACTGAGCCTCAGGAGCCTCACAAAGTTTAAAGAATATACAACAAAGATCTGACTCAGAGCTGGACCTCCACTATATACTGTGTTTGTCACATGACCCTCTAGAGATCATGCTGAATCTGGTTTTTGCAGACTTTCTTGCAAGGATCAACTCGGCCATTTCTCTCCACAAAATGAACCTAACTCTCTGAAGACATTTCTCTCTCAGTCTGAAACACATGTTTTCATATCTATGGGCGAGTAAAGCTTAATTTCTTATCATTTAATGTACTTTGTTTGCTAACTAATTAATGGAAGCATGTAGCCCTGAGGCAACACTGTGCCATTACAGATTCACCATGACAACAGTTTGGTTTTTGTGTCTGCAAATTGACATCCTGTTCCTCTACTCTCAGTGAACTCACCTTCTCTGTGGGGCACATGCTTTTATTTTACAGATGATTTTCCTTCATTTACAGAATGAACGTTACATTATTCTCTGGCTTATCAAGGGTAAATGACGGTAGAACGATTATTCTCAGCTGATGGGAGTGAGGATGAAGAAGGTCAGAGTAGTGATGAAGGCAAAGAGCTGCAGGCCAACTTGCAAAAAGAAAATGAGAGTGACTGTGAACCTGAGGACGATGATCAGGAGGAACCTGAGGACGATGATCAGGGTGAGCCTGAGGACGATGATCAGGGTGAGCCTGAGGACGATGATCAGGGGGAACCTGAGGACGATGATCAGGGTGGGCCTGAGGACGATGATAAGGGGGAACCTGAGGACGATGATCAGGGAGAGCCTGAGGACGATGATCAGGGTGAGCCTGAGGACGATGATCAGGGTGGGCCTGAGGACGATGATCAGGGGAAACCTGAGGACGATGATCAGGGAGAGCCTGAGGACGATGATCAGGGTGAGCCTGAGGACGATGATCAGGGTGAGCCTGAGGACGATGATCAGGGGGAACCTGAGGACGATGATCAGGGTGGGCCTGAGGACGATGATAAGGGGGAACCTGAGGACGATGATCAGGGAGAGCCTGAGGACGATGATCAGGGTGAGCCTGAGGACGATGATCAGGGTGGGCCTGAGGACGATGATCAGGGGGAACCTGAGGACGATGATCAGGGTGAGCCTGAGGACGATGATCAGGGGAAACCTGAGGACGATGATCAGGGAGAGCCTGAGGACGATGATCAGGGTGAGCCTGAGGACGATGATCAGGGTGGGCCTGAGGACGATGATCAGGGGAAACCTGAGGACGATGATCAGGGAGAGCCTGAGGACTATGATCAGGGTGAGCCTGAGGACGATGATAAGGGGGAACCTGAGGACGATGATCAGGGGGAACCTGAGGACGATGATGAGGGGGAACCTGAGGACGATGATGAGGGTGAGCCTGAGGACCATGATCAGGGTGAGCCTGAGGACCATGATCAGGGTGAGCCTGAGGACGATGATCAGGGTGAGCCTGAGGACGATGATCAGGGTGAGCCTGAGGACGATGATCAGGGGGAACCTGAGGACAATGATCAGGGTGAGCCTGAGGTCGATGATCAGGGGGAACCTGAGGACGATGATCAGGGTGAGCCTGAGGACGATGATCAGGGTGAGCCTGAGGACGATGATCAGGGGGAACCTGAGGACAATGATCAGGGTGAGCCTGAGGACGATGATCAGGGTGAGCCTGAGGACGATGATCAGGGGGAATCTGAGGACGATGATCAGGGGGAACCTGAGGACGATGATCAGGGTGGGCCTGAGGACGATGAGGACGGTGAGCCTGAGGACGATGATGAGGACAGTGAGGTAGAACGTGCAGTGACAGGTATTATCTGTATAGGACAGGATGTAAAACCCATTGATACATCATCTTGATGGGGCTTCAGAATGGACCCAACAGCGGATTGACACTAAATTCTGGCTCACACCACAGGATTTTAAAAATCTGTGAAGATCCTGAAATCGGGCTGAATCACACACATCAGGAGAATCTTCGTAGATGATCTTCTCTCAGATCTTAAACACTCACTCACTACAAGAGTTAAAATAACGACCAGCACACACTTCAGGATTTCAGTAAGACTATGGGACCAGAGAGCGACACACCACGTGATCTACGTCATCTCACGAGGAAGGGAATGGAGATGAGCAGACTTGGTAAAAGGGGCGGGGTGAGTCCACATCCAGGTACTCTGGTGAACTTGTTTTAATGTGGACTTTGAACTGTAAACTTTGGCTTTGATTGATGACGAAACACAAGTCTGTCCAGAGGGATGCTGAAGAACGCATACTGAGAAACAGCTAATGTCTCTGATAGCTTCCAATCATTTCCTGTCCCTCATGGCGGCGCTCTCTGATTGGCTGTTGTCATCCTGAGTGAAAATAAGTCACATAATCATAGCGATCAAACATGTTTGAAACTCATCGGGGCAGCTCCGACCAGTCTGGGAGCTGATTGTGGGGCTTCAGATTGATCCATCACCTGCTCAAACCAGGAGGTAATCTGGGCCGAACATTGGGGTCCACTTTGGTCTCAGACTACATTTCTTCCCTGATTGTCAGGAAGGCTGAATCAGGGTCAAATCGGCCTGAGAATCCTGTGATGTGAATCAGGCTTAAGACAGGAGACATTTCTATAAACACTTCCAAAAAAAAAAGGCAAAAACACTCCGTCAAACCAAAAACCGGTCCAAACAGGCAGAGGAACAAAAATCAAAAAGTAAACCCAAAACCAGGTAATAAACAAATAAATAAATAAAACACCTCCAAACATTTTTTTACCCAAATGGCATCACAAAGTGTACCATAGAGGGAGGTACTACTATGAAGAGAAAGAGAGAGAGTGAGAGAGAGACAGAGAGAGAGACAGAGAGAGAGAGAGAGAGAGAGAGAGAGGAGTAATCATGTATCACACCAGGGAGTTTTCAGACTCCAGTGGAGCAGTCAGGCAGGCAGCGCACCTCGGTCGCAATTCCAGCAGCAGCTGATTGGAGCACAGAGCCTCTGTGGTTTACTTAAAACCAGACAATACGGTGGCCCTGAGGGCTCAGAGCACTGCAACTTAAGAACACATCTTCATCAATTTGACAACACATGCGCAGCATTTAGGAAAACACACTGCAAATAGACCGCAACACAACACACCAGACACACAGTACACAGTACCTGTGAATTAGTATCTCTGGTGTTCCACGTATGCATGTGGAAGGGCAGGGAGCTCCCAGAACAGAGCCACAGCGCCATATTTAAGTTATTGTATGCAAATAATTACATCTCTTGGCACAAAGTGGTCTGAATTTATTTGTTTGGCTCCATCAGACTTTCATCTGTTTGGGTCAGATGATGACGTCACACATGCAGTGGAGGACTTTCTGAATGGTGAAGAAAAGGACGTCTTTAAAAGTGGCGTCGAGGCCCTTAAACATGGCTGGAAAAAGTGTAGAGATACTGAAGGGGATTATGTTGGAAAATAATGAAATATGTCCGCCAACAGTCAAACCCTTAAATATGAGGCTCACAGCTTATCAATCAGCCCTCGTATTATCCCGTCTCCTCTGAAGGTCGTGTTGTAACCGCAGAGCTTCATGCTCCATGCATCCTTGTCATAACGTGTTTACAATGTCGAGTGCATGACGCACGCAAGCGCAGCTCCTGATCGCCACTTCTGCCTCGCTGGCTGCTCTCTCACTTCTTTTTTTCTGTTACCGCAGAGCTCCTGTTGTTCTGTCGCTGGCCTTCTCCTTCCTGTTTCTCACAAATCGCTCTACCGGAAAACACCAATTTCTGCTCCACAGAGAGTGCAGGAGAGTGGTGACCCACAACCATAATGGGAAAGAATATTCTGGAAGATGTTGTCTCACCTGTGAGTCTCATAATGTACCTGTGGTTTAAAGGACTACACATGCTTGGCTGAGACTGTCCCTGAGGGACGGATCATTCAGTGGATGCTGAATCGTAGCCCGGTCCTAAAAGGTTCCCTGAAGTGAGGGGCTGCATACAAACCAGCTGTGCGACCGTTTCTCCCTCGCTCTCCCTCGCTCTCCCTCGCTCTCCCTGCAGCATTATGTCCAAGACAGTTGCTCTTTATCCCCCTCGTTCCCAGTTTGATGTGAAAATGTGGGTGATTCATCTCGGGTGTATCCCACACGTTTATGGATGTGGGATGGCTTTATTTATTTATCTCCCCTTGTTGCCTGGGAACAAATTTTTCCTGATGCACTGAGGGAACACCTACGTCAGAGCCTGGTGTTCATTCATATAATTGACCCTGGTTTCTGTCTCTCTCTCTCCATGTTTAGAGTGACCACAAGTATCTGTCAGAAGAGCAGCACGAGTCTTTCTCTCTGGATAAAGACGAGCATAAATTTTCTGATTCTGAAAAACAGGAAATGGAGCGCAAATTACGTCTTTAGCACCTCCCATTTCCCATGCAGAGAGCGACACCGGTTCAAACCGCCAGCCCGGTTATCACAAACACTCGAGGGTGCTTCAGTCCTCCGTGTGATCTTGCATGAAGCATTTTTAGAGGCAGAATTTCAAGCTAGGCCTCAGATAAGCTCACATAAGTTGTGCTAATGGCGTTTCGCCTCAAGATCAAGTAATTGCATCAATATTTAGACTGTCACCACCTGCCTTCCTGTCACGCACCATCAGTATTCATGGCTTCACTCAGAGCTCACTGAGGGGTCGATGGTGCCGTCACACAGCGTGGACGGTGTTTCCTCAACTCTCCAGCAAATATTTGATGCTTCAGTGTCGTGAAAGTCCTTCATCAGTTTTTATACTTCAGGGCTGTAGACAACATTTAAAACACACTCACTGCTCACCTCATCAAGTTCACCTGTTCAGCTGCTCGTTAACACAGGTATCTAATCAGCCAATCACAGCGCAGCAGCTCTGCAGCGTTTAGTCATGTAGACGTGATGAAGACGAGCTGCTGAAGGTCAAACTGAGCATCAGGATGAAGAAGAAAAGGGGATTTAAGAGACTCTGAACGTGGCATGGTTGTCGATCTACTGGGATTTGAACCCACAACCGTCTCTAAGGTTTACAGAGAATGGACCCATATAGGGCTGGGCGATATGGCCTAAAAATAAAATCTCAGATTTTAATCCCCACAATACTCGATTTATGATTTTAATTTTTTTTTTTCCCTCTCAAAAAACTTCAAAAAAAAATCAAAAAAATTAAAAAAAAAAAATCAAAAAAATTCAAAAAATCCCCCCCCCCCCAAAAAAAAAAAAAAAAATTCAAAAAAAATTTCAAAAAAATTTCGTGAATCAAGTTTTGCTTCTATGTTGTCAAAATATTTCCCAAACCAAACACAGTTTCCCTCTTAAAATTAAAGTGTGTGTCATAAAATGTTTCTTAAAAAAACAAAACAAGCCTTTAAAAGTCTTTGTGCAAAACCTGACAGGGCCGAGCATCATGAAAACTGGACATTTTTTTAAAACATTGCAACAACTTACAATGAGACTAAGGCAAAAAAAAAAAATCTCCATTTTTTATTTTTTTAATCAAAAAAAGAAAATAATTTGAATTAATTGATTTAATGGATATATTGCCCAGCCCTAGTCCCAAACAGAGCAAATCTCCAGGTCGCAGCAGTTCTGGGACTGAAGGTCTTGTTGAGTCCAGAGGTATGAGGAGAATGGACAGACTGGTTGGAGACGATAGAAAGACAACAGGAACTCAAAGAATCGCTGGTTCCAACCAAGGTCAGCAGAGGACCATCTCTGAGCAGCTCAGTTTGGGTTTTATTTCGGGTTGTTGTTACAAATCGAGCTCTGACTCTGTGTTTTTGAGACACGCAGAGATGCAGAGACGTGTTAAATTGAATAATCTCTCTCTCGTGTTTACAACATCCTGCAGAGATGAAAAGTGAAAATCTGTATCTGAAATGAATCTCCTCTTTATTTTTGATGAATGATTTAAAGAGCAAATATTTTGGTTCATTTGGAGTCTTCCAGCTCCAGAGGAAGGAGTCATCCTCCAGCCCACCAGCCAGAATCCTGCTGGACAGTCACTGCTTCTGTTGGAGGATTATTCATGGTTGGAGCCTCCACCCGCCTCTAATCGAGTGTCCGCTGTGCTGTCTGCAGCCGAGCACTGCGATGCCAGCTCCTGCAAAATATCCAAACTACCCTGGCAGTGAATTGTTGAAGTTATTACAGCTCATTGTGGTTTGAATGCTGATCCTGGCAGAGCTGAATATCAATGTTTTCTTCCTTGGTGAGCCAATCAGCGTCACTCATAACACTGAAACGATCTCAGTCAGCCGGTGCTCAGCTCGGTGGGAATCCTTCCTGTAGAAAACAACTCCAGATCAACCACCTGTTAATCCTGGAGGGAAAAGAAACAACAGTCGGTTAGAAAAAGCTGTTTTTTTTATTTACAACTGAAGCACAATCGAAGCTGAGGCCCAAACCGATGAAAGAGCCCCTGAATGAAACGAATGAAAGGGCAAATAATACAAATAACTTTAGGTAAGAAATGTGAAAGATTGTAATGAAAAAGGGGAGAGAGAGCAGAGAAAGATTGAGTCTCTGAATCCTCCTCATCATCGCCCATCAATGAGCAGACGAGCAGCATCAATCAAACAGCTGATTAAAAACATGCAGAGCTCGCTGCTCCAGAGATGGATGCTTTCCATTTGTTAGGCCCTGCTGCACTTTTATATCCGTGTGTGTGTGTGTGTGTGTGTGTGTGTGTGTGAGTGCCTTCACATGTTTATGTGGTTACATAAGGTTTAATATAGTACATGCACATGTTACATACACTGAGTGGTTTTAGTTTTAATGCCATAATCATAAATCACACAGAAGAGCTTTTTCTTGGATGTAGAAGAGATTCTCACACACACACACACACACACACAATGTTGTAATCAATCCTGTGTTCAATCTGCGGCACAAGAGAAGAATCCTCGTCGAGTCAGATGTGAGTGCTCATTTTTATCATTATGTGCAACAAAGGGAGGCTTTTCTACTCTGAACCGCTGAGTGTGAACCAGGACCAGGCAGGTCTGAGAATATGAAGCCAAAAACTTCACCTCTTCCAGATCCCACTTGAGGCTGGAAACCTTGGATGTGGAAACACAAATTCTTCTATCAGCAGTAGATTTGCTCTGAGTGACGGGATGAACTCATGAATTCAGGGATCACTGAAGGGCTCAAATAAACCATAAAACACCTGCAGCTCAGCTGCTACCAATCAATGATCCAAACCAAACAAACATCTTAACCCCAGAACTGAAACCAGTCTATGGCTAAGCCCCGCCTTAAACGCAATGAGCCAATCAGAGTGCATATAACAATCCCATAGATACAGTCGGCTTCGTGTTACAGTTGAGTCATAGCTAGGGGCGGGGATTTCTGATGGGGGGGGGGAACAATCCTTTCCCCCTCGTCCGCAGCATCGTAAACACACCGATTTTAAAATCAGATTTTCATGCTGATTACTAAAATGTTAAACATTGATTTACTGGAGTCAGTTCAAAAGTCTAGATTCTTAAAAAAAAAATCACCACAAGTAGGTTTAGATTCTCCTCTGTATGTTATGAAAGAGTGGAGGAATGATCCTACTGAATGGCCTGATGTGTCATTCCCTGACACCTTCTGTTACCTGGTTGAATCACCTGGTAAAAGAGACAAAATCACGTTTACTGATGAATTAAAGCTCACATCATTTTAATATCTGACAAGGAAATTAACACGTTTTAATGAGTTTGTGCTCCACTCAGTGGTTGGTGTTGCTCAACAGCCCCCATGAGCTGCCTATATACAGCTTATTAATGACCCGGTATATCACACAGCAGCCTAAAGAACCGTCGCTCCCTGAAGGAGAAATAACTTTTTTACAAACGGTTTTTCCTGGAGTTGTGCTTCATCACAAAATACCTGCCTCAGATACCTACCTGTTCAGGTGTGATGCTCTTAAAACTGGCATATGAACGTTCTTGTGAAATACAAAACAATCTGACATTGATTGAATGAGGTGAAGATACTGTTATCGTACCTGTAATGAAGTGCTGACTACAGACGTACATGTTTTGATTTTAGATCTCAAAGGTGATCAAACTCATCCTCCCGCCAGATCGCTTGAAGCCACTCCCCTCAGTTCTGTGCTTCGGTTTGGTAAAATATAAAACTTGAGATCAGATTTTGGTACAAAAGGGCAAACAACAGCTACTCGGCGTTGTGGAAAGCAGTTTGTTTTCCCCCTCAGTGCAAACTGTATATGATGTTTTGTGGGCGTTCCTCTCAATGCTGACTGTACACTCGGACATTCTCTGCCCGGGCGTCCATTGAAATGCAGAAAGTTGGTTTTCATTTGGTTTTATTATGTTTTTCTTATCTGGGATTTCGAGCTTGAAAATGGTCACATGGTGTTCATGAGGCTGAGCAACGGGGTGTTTTTTTTTCTTAACCCTTTCCTTAAACCACATCTCAACCAAGAAAAGTGTCTTCTTTGAAAAAAATGAACGAGGATGTTTACGTCTGTTCTGAGGTAAGTCAACATCGTGTGTGAGGCGACATGTTGTCACTTTGCTGTAGAGAAATATAAAGTTATTTTTAACACCAGAACCGCCACAGCAGTCTAACAGACAGTTTGGGATTTTCTCTAACGTTAGCTAATGTTAGCTCCTAGCGTTAGCTCCTAGCTGTGTTGTTCGTCATGTCTCTTTGTTTGTTGGAGCTCATTGGCCTGTTTTGTTTTTTGGTGATCGTCCATCATTGTTAGCTGTTGTCCAAAGGGCTCTAGTTATGCTAACGTTAGCTTCTGGAGCTTAGCTTCATTAGCTTATCTGAAATAGCCCAGATAACAAAGGTTGACAAACGTTCTGCTGAATGATTCAGTGTAAATACTGTAGCTCCAAACTAACAGAGACTCTCTTGGTAAAGATGATAAAAAGGAGGTTAGATTTTCCTCCTGACTGATGCTGATCCTCTGTCCTGTTGTCTGAGATGCTGATGGGAACCAGATGTGGTTTATCAGGTTTGCTCTGGGACCTGGAAGTTTTGGCTCGTGACTGAAACAGCACATAAAAGCACACACAAGCAAAGGTGTCGTAATCGTAATCGGTGTAAAATCAGAATCCTGCAGAGGGGGTGGGGGTTAGTGTATTGTGTAATATAAATGCAGTAGAGTGTATTTGAAAATATAATGAACAGTATTTCAGTCATACAGGTAATGTAGACCTTAAATCTGACTGAATTAGACCTTTATATCTTACTGCCATCTAGTGACCCTCTCCACTTTTCAGTTCCAGACATTTTCCAGTTGCTTGGGCAGAAACGCTGAAGCATCAAGCAGATCCTGATTGTTCTGCAGGCCACAATTTCATTCATTGTTTTCCCACATGAGCAAACAGTTTGGGGCCTATCAGTGTCATTCTGAAATATCATTATGAAAGTATCGTAAACAAGTATTTTTTTGTTTCTCTTTAGGGATCTTTAATCAAAACACAGATGATACTGGTGACACTTGGTGCTGTGTTTGGTGGCTTTAAGTTGACTTATGCAGTACGAAAGTGGTTTTATGGTTTATTTAGGTTCATACTGAAGTCTCAGTTACATTACCAATGAAATAAGAGAGGCAGTTTGAAATCAACGTCTAAAATAATTACAGAGTAAATGATGGATTATCAGTGTACACAGGAGGATGAGTAGACTTACCAAACCATACAGTAAAATCAAAACCCTTATCAAACAGATTGAGGGAAAGGTGGAATAAGATGTGACCAGAGGAAAATTTTACACAAGAGAGTACACAAGATTAAATAACTCTTTATTTAGAATAAGGAAACATCCTATGGTAAGGTCAATTAATCAATCAACAAACAAATACGATACTGTTCAAAATGCTTTACAGTGATTGAAAAAATACAATAAAAAAATACATATATGAAATAGAATAATGACAAAGAATTTTTTAGAATAAATATTTAAGAGCATAGCTATAAGAGATATTAGTTAAAACATTTTAACAGTTAAAATAAAGCTAAAGTATTAAAATTAGCAATATGGTTGTTGATAGTAAAATAAATAAAATTAAAGGTAAGGACAAAAGTTCAATTAGCAGAAGCACTTAACATACCAAGATGCTTAAATAATAAAAAGAGAATCAAAAAGGAATGAGATAATATAAGATTAAAACAAAGAATCAAATTTAAGATTCTAAAGAATTAAAATTAAAGTTATAACACCGACGCTGCATACAAGAAGGGGATGCGCAGGCTCTACTTCCTGAAGAAGCTGAGATCCTTCAACGTGTGCAGCAAGGTGTTGGAGATATTTTATCAGTCTGTGGTTGCCAGCGTACTCTTCTTTGCTGCAGTTTGTTGGGGCAGCAGCATCGGAGCCAGAGACACCAACAGACTTAATAAACTTATTAAGAAAGCTGGCTCCGTTATTGGCTGCAAACAAGAGACTGTTGAGGCCATGGGGGAGAGGAGGACACTGAAAAAACTGTTATCCATCATGGACCATCCTGACCACCCTCTCCACCACACACTGGACAGACAGCAGAGCACCTTCTCAAACAGACTGTTGCAGCTTCGCTGTCGTACGGAAAGGTACAGGAAGTCTTTCCTTCCACAAGCAATAACTCTGTATAACAGCCACCTCTGACTGAAATCCATATCTTCATACTGTTTTTACTTTTTAACCTGGTCATTGTAATTGTCACCTATCACCTCTGAAGTTTGTTGCTGCTTTTCTGTATTTATTTATTAGTTTATGGCACATTCTTATTGCACTGCACATTACATGTAAATGTTCATTTTGCACAATTCCTGTACCTTGCAATTTGCATTTTCTTTTTTTCAGTCCAAAACTAGACCACATCTTTTTGCACATTCTGTTGTAGTTATTGTATATATTTTTTGTATTTTCTTCATATTATCATTTTTATATTGTACAGTGATTTTATATTTTCTATATTTCATATTCTGTTTGCTGCTGTTACAAAAGAATTTCCCAGCTTGGGACAAATAAAGTACCTATCTTATCTTATCTTATCTTATCTTATCTTATCTTATCTTATCTTATCTTATCTTATCTTAAAATGATAATAAGAAGAACTTTGTAAGAAGAAACAATAGAGTGCATAATGTACTGTCCAAGATATGAGCATAGACATATGAAGCTGAGAGAAGAAGACAAGAAAAGTGAGAGAAAAAATGTAAAAAAAAAAAAAAAAAAAAAATCTTTTCTTCTTCTTTTTCAATACACACTCCATACCGTTAGGTGGCAGTAGTGCTCCTACCTCCTCCTTGTCTGCCAAAAACTCCAACAACAATAACTCAACGTCATGACGTAAGAGTGTTACGTAAACCGTCCGGCGCTAAATTCAAACGCAGCACAGGAAGGAAACTTACGGCTGTCTCTGTGTTTTTCGTCATACTGAAGATAATAACGGGATAACAACGATCTTAAAAACAGAACATTGGATTTCTTACGACTTATGGTATGTTTGTCCGAACACACACATCCTGTGTTTTTCTCTGTGGGTCCATTGAGCCGGTTAGTGAAACAATGAGAAGACAGCTAACTGATGCTAACAGCGGTGTTGTGCTAACATGAAGTTAAATGTGATGCTAACGAAGGTAACCGCTAATTTTAAGGGATGATTTATCTTTGGTTGTTGTCTTGAGAAATATTCTGTGATAAGATCACGTCTTTGCTATTCCAAATAAAAAGATCTTTTTCCCGCGATGACTCTACGTCACTGTCCGGCGAGAAACTTTACAGTATGTTCGAGCTGAACCGCTAATGCGAGTCATCTCAGGAAAGACAGGATCTGCGTAAATCCGCATTTTGCCTGTTTCTGTGCCTGTGTGTATCACAAGTCAGGGTGGAAAAAATGAATAAAGTAGTAAATGTGATTATTAAAGTTTATCGTCTTTTTTGCAAAATTAACCGGTGGAGCAATCAAATTTTGAGAGTTATACCAATACTGATTCAATCCCCGATTTTTTTCCCACAACATTCGATTTACGATTTTATTATTTTCTCTCTCTCAAAAAATGAATAAATGATTTGATTTAATTAATTTAATATTACCTTTTCCTTAATATGAAAATGAGACTGAGAATTATATTTTGGCAACTTCAGGTGTTTTCTAACGGTTTAAACTAAAAAGAAATAAAAATCTATTTAAACTGACTATTATTAATATATTATGGGTTTATAAAGGTGTAAGTTGAAATGAGAAGCATATCTTGCACATATTTTAAGTTGATCTTCAGAGTTGTTGATGGAACAAGTGTGAAATGACACTTGCAAAAATAAAAAATACATCCCTACCTGTATTGAAGACGTGGTGCATGCATGTTGTGGTTGTAAACAGAGACCATGCTCAGCATGATCCTGCCTTTGTTTCTCAGAGGTGAAGCTTTGACTTGTTTTGACATGATGCTTCTACTCTGGTTGTATGTTTGTCTGTCTGCAGCAAAGATGAGTGCAGCCTCAACACCCGTCTCCAGAATACAAGCAGGGTGGGCTTCATCGGCTTTAAAAAATAAGGGCCTCTCCCCTGCAGCCTGCAGCACCCCACTGCTGGCAGCCTTCCCTGGCAATGATGACGAGCAGGAACGGCGTCAGCGCAGAAGGTCAAGGGTCATTGACCTCCAAGCTGCAACCGACTCCTCATTCAATGACTCTGCAACACATAGGTAAGCTGAAGGGATCAAGATCTGAAAGCTGCTTTGGTGAAAGCCTGTCAGGCTAAATTTACAATGCAGATAAGATGATTTTGATGTATGAGCACGTTCTAAATCACAGCTTCAACCGACAGTTCTGTACGTTTCAACACAAACATCTTGTGGGATTAAAGGTTATCTCTTTTTTGTATGCAGCGCTGCAGGGACTCCTGCTGCCGTGCCCAAGCTGTCAAATGCTCAGATCTCAGAGCATTACTCCACCTGCATTAAACTCTCCACGGAGAATGTAAGCGTGTGCTGAGTGTCCATGAATATATTGTGCTTGCATCACTGACGTGTCATTCATTGTGCTGTAGATCTTTTAAACTGTATGTTTGCCCTGTTGGAGAGAAAATGAAACACTTGAACCTATTTTCCCCTTTTTGCAGAAAATCACGACTAAAAATGCGTTTGGTCTGCATCTGATTGATTACATGGCGGACATTCTCAAACAGAAGGACTCTGAACTCACCAATTTCAAGGTCTGGGAGCTTTTTATGAGTTTATTGAAGACAGATTAAATAAACTTAAAGTTAAATAAGATCTGATCTTCAGGTTAAATTACACTAACCAGAAGAATAATCTGGATTATTGTCCGGTTTGGTGTTAGAGTATTTTGGCGTCATATGAAATCTTTATCCAGGTCTGTTGATAAATTAATAAAATGGAAAGGACAACAGGAGTTTAAGAGTCGCGCAGTCGTCCCTGATCTTTCCTCATGTTCGTTAAATAAGCACGTTGTGGATGATGGATGTGGTTCTTGTCTGTGTTATCTGAAGGTGGCAGCTGGCACTTTGGATGCCAGTACAAAGATCTACGCTGTGAGGGTGGATGCTGTTCATGCTGATGCCTACAGGGTGCTGGGTGGCCTCGGGGCTGAGACCAAACCTGGAGAAGGTAAAAACCTCAGAATGTATATTTTTAAACATTTTCCTGTTCAATTTTCCATTGTTATTGTTTGCTTATTATTAGGGCTGTCACTTTAGTGCATTAATTCGATTAATTAATTACACCACAAATTAATCGCGATTAATCATAGCACACAAACATTTAGATATTGGCCAGCTGGAGGACCCGTACATGGCAGTGGCACATCAATCCACACATGCGTCTCCAGTCAAACCAAACAAAGCCCAGGTGACAACAGGAACGGCATATTTAAGACTCAGTCTTATTCTGTTTTTGAATTTATTTATCTATATTTGTACTACATTCTTTAATAATCCATCAGGCCTGATTGGTTTGCTGGACGTCCTCGACCTTTTTCTTATTCTGAATTTGATTTATGAAACGCACTTAAAGTGTAATTTGAGTCGTCTGATTGAGTTTAGAATTTTCTGGACAAGTCGCCCTGACTTTGGTTTTATTTAGTCACCAATGAAAATGTGGATTTACAAATCCTCACTTCTCAGTGTATTCATTTGATTAGTCATGCACTACAATTTTATAATATCCTAGAATTCAAATTCTTTATTTTGGTACTTTAAGCAGATATGAGATTAAAATGAGATTAATTAGATTAATTAATTATAAATAAGGAAATTAGATTAAAATTAGATTATTTTTTTTTAATCTTCTGACAGCACTACTTATTATTTAAACACAAAGGGTTGGCTGTCATTATGATTTTTCTCTCTATCTGTACTGATTCTGTTTATTAATACTGATATTGTTAGATATTACTCCCCAGCATTGGCTGCAAAATATACACGATATTAGAGGAATAATAATGACTCAACTCGTTTGTTTGTTTATTAAAACAACTGCAGAGTCACTGGTGACTGAAGTACCGTATTGGCCCGAATATAAGACGAGCCTGATTATAAGACGACCCTGATTATAAGACGACCCTGATTATAAGACGACCCCCTCTTTTTCAAGACTCAAGTTTAAAAAAAAGACTTTGAAGAAAGCTTTTCTCTGACTGTGAGCATTTTTTAAGGCGATCTTTTTGAGCTCTCCATCTCCGTACATTACACTCTGTGACACCATATTTCACAGCCGCTTTGCGATTGTTTGAAGACTCTGCCTCATTTATCACCGTCAATCTTGAAGTTTGCGTCATAACTTCTCAGCTGCCGGTTAACCTGGCTGATCTTCGACCCACTTTTCTCCAGATTGTCGCTACGTTTCTCCATCTTCTGTTCTCTCTTCTCTTATTTTCTTCTCTTTTCTTTCTTACCGCTATTTTTTTATTTTTCTTCTTGGTGACAGGGGTTCGCTTTGGCCTGGGGAGTTAAGTTCTGCATTTGCTTTAAAGATATCTGGCGCCATCTAGCGTTGTGAATGGGTGTAATGTCTAGACCCCAAATGTAAGACTGCCCCCACTTTTTCAGTCTTATTTCAATGCTAAAAAAACACTGTCTTATATTCGGGCCAATACGGTATTTTTACATTTTTTACAACACAAAAGAATCTCTGTTTTTCTTAAACTGCTGTTTTAAGAGGATTAGAGCCATGCTGGATAAAAAAGGAAATTTTCCCGAATAAAGTCGAATGATCTCCTAAATTAAGGAGAATAATCTGGTTATTTTAGTCCGTAGCTTGTCTATCTGAAGAGGTGTCGCCTGTTAAAAAATAAGGAACGTGGAGCATCTTGTGAAGTTCTGCTTTAGTTTAGGTTTTAACTCGGCTCTAATCCTCCATCATAATAAGGCAGCAACCCTGACTTCAACGCTTTGTTTCTGAAAATCTGCATTTTTACTTTATATCCATATTTAAAATATGAGAAAGCTGAATACTCCCTCCTCAAGACGTTTGGTCCACAGCTGGTGTAAACAGAACTAAGGTTTGTATTAAAGCAAAATGTTGTTTAACGCTGATAGAAGCAGCGTTTGTCCAGGAGCTTAACTTCAGATGTCGTCTCCGTCTCTGTCCACCCACATATATAATTTAACAATGCTTTGTTCTTTTTAAATGAGGTTCCTGCTTCATGTTTCCCTGACGTTTGTTGTGATCGTGCAGACCACGGACCTCAGGAAGAGGATGGAGGTGAAGAAGTTTCAGGAAGTGAAGCAGCCGCCAAGCAGCCGAAGAAGAAGAGGCCTCCGAAGAAGACGGTGGAGCAGAACCTGAGCAACATCAACAGCGCCGAGTCTGAGAGGAAGTGTGAGGTACAGTCTCACTTCAACGCTGCTGTCTGCTTTTATTGGTGCCACTAACTCTGTGGGTCTGAGAAACAGATGTGTGTGTGTGTGTGTGTGTGTGTGACCAGGAACTAAATCTAACTTGTTTGTTACACTAAAGAAATTACCATCACGACAGGTGACGGAGACGTTGTCCTGATGCTCCTGTTTTCTCCTGAATGATGTAAAATGATCACTTTGTGTGCAAACATTTGTTGACATATGTGATCTGCTGCCTTTTTTTTTTTTTTACCTGTCCAGGTGGACCCAATGTTTCACAGAATGGCTGCATCATTCGATGAGAGCAGCACAGCGGGCGTCTTCCTGTCAGTTCTCTTCAGTGAGAGCAATCGCTGCGAACTGCTGTTTCCCTCCTACATGACCCTCCTGCAGTCCAAACCCTCTTATTCTCCCCCGTCCCCTCAGGGAGTCTCTGCGTCCCCGTTCACAGGTAAGACTTGAGACCACTGTCTGAGTTTCTGTTGTCAGAGCTGCTGTGTCTCGTCATGTGAGCTTTTCAAACCGCCATCTTTCTCTGCTTGTGTTTCTGAAAGCTGGACTTCAGCGTTCCCAGGAGAAAAGCTCCATCTGCCCGTCCCTGCAGGACTTCTCATTCACGAGCTGGAACCCTGAGCAGGTCAGGAGTCCTCTGCATGGTATCAGCTCATAGATCAAAGTCTGTGATGGTTTGAGGATGCTTGTGGTCAGCCTGCGTACCTGGAAAGACTCCTTTAATCCTGCACAGTAGGATCAACATGTGCTGCCATGCTGGCGATCTTTTTCCATGGCAGACATTTGGTGCATCACGGCACAGAGAAAATGATGAAAGTAAAACTTATCAGCTGACGTCCTTTATCAGAAAACATTCAGAGCTCTCAGACATGTTGATCTCAAACATTTACGAATGTGTTCGCTCTGAACTAAATACTCTCTCTGCAAACCTTCACATCCTGGTTTTATTAACATCTCAGAGTTAGTTTAAACGTTGTTGTTATTTATGTTGTTATTGTAAGTGTGTGTTTATGCCTGACTGCGTGGCCTCTCTCAGACCATGAATCAGCTCTTGGAGAAGATGAAAGAGGGTGAACACGTGTTTGACGTGAACGCCGAGCCTGAGCCCGAAGAGGACGACTGCCCGGACTTCGATGCAGACTACGAGGACGGACAAGGTGACTATGAGGAGGGATCCAAGGAGCACAAGGAGGGCTGTGAGGCCTCTGGTTCCGGCAAAGGACGGTAAGATTGTTCGGATAAGTTGATGCTCATTTCCAGCAGCTGAGTCTCTGGTTCGTTCAAACTGAATTATTTAAACTCTTCAGGGACGTGATTCCCATCGGAGAGGGAGATATCACCACCATGTGTCTGCAGCTGTCCTCAGAGCCCAGGGAGTATTCATACTTCAGCCCCAGGACCATGGCCACGTGGGCTGGACCGGGCTACTGGCAGTTCAAGCCAAAGCACAAGTGTAAGTTTAAACCACGGTTAATTCATGAAAAGGAAAATGTGTGTTTTCAGAGAGGGGACTGAAAACAGAGGAACTCCTCTGAGGGTTGATTTTTCCATGTGTGGCCCTGAACACTTCCTTTCACGTATCCTGCTGTCTGTTCCAGGGGAGGTTCATGTTTTGGTCAGACCATTGGACGGATAGTCATACATGTTTTTATTAGTGGTGGGACTTGATTAAAAAAATTAATCAAATTAATTATGCCACTTGTAATTAATTAATCGTAATTAATCGTAATTAATCGTAATTAATCGCATTTTAATCGCATCCATATTCAACATCAGAAGCAACACTTTTCAAACAGATTTTGTAGTTTAAACTTCTGTATGTGACTATTCAATGATTTAGTCTTCTACCAAAATCTGTTTATTTTGCTCAAAAGGTTTTTTTTTTTTTTTTTTGAAAACGCGTCAATCTCCACAGAGCAGATCGTACCAAACAGGAAAACAGACACGAAAAACGATCAGAGTTTCCGGTCTTTTCAAAATAAAGCTCCATGTTCAGCCTGTCGATCGTAAAATTATCCTCGTATATTAAAACTACGACACTGGCACAGGGCCAACAGTCATCAGCGGGTCAGACCCAGAGGAAATCTGACGCCATGGACGAGGAAAAGTTTATATTGGAGGCGGAAAACCAGATAATTATATACGATACAACACATCCTTTATATAAGGACACCAACAGAGACTAAAAGGGAAGGACTGAATTAATGAAGCTCTGGGAGGGCAGGTGAGTTTAACATACTAAATATCATGAAAGTAGTTGTCATGGGTGTGATTCCTGCAGGAACATGTGGTTCTCCTGTGATCTTGTGTATCCAGCTGCTATGAGTACGCTGAGCTGCGCTCCGCTCCTGAGACGGATGCACTGTGAGTTGGCTCGCGCTGACGGACCGCGGCGACTGTTTTTTAAAAGTAAATTTTCCATCCACCGAGCTAAGCAAGCCGCTGTCATCAGTGTTATCCATCACTCAGTGCGTCGCTATAATCCGTCTGCCAGAAACTCGTGCACTGAGAACCGTTCTGTGTGATAAAGACTATAAAATAAAATACGATAAAATGCGTCATTTTTTTAACGTCGTAAATTTCCCCCCGCGTTAATTATCGAATTAACGCGATAAAGTCCCACCACTATTTTTTATGCTTATTACTTTTTATTTTTCTAAACCATCACATAATTTACAGACTTTCTTATTTTCGAGGAATGTTTTGATATGTTGATGTTCTGGACCTGCTGAATGTGTGCAGAGAAACAATCACCTCTTCCAAATTCATATCCTACAGTGGACCATTTACCCGACAAGGAGACGCGTAAAAGAAAACCCAAGAAGACCTTTGAGATCGATTTCAGCGATGACGTCAACTTTGATACCTACTTCCGGACCACCAGAGTAAGAACTCCAGCGTATCAGATTCAGCCTGTTTTCATGTCTGTGGCTGAAGATGAAAGATGAAACACAGAAATAAACTTGATTTGAACTGAATCAGATTGTTTTCTTGTTCTTCACAGGCTGCCACTACCAACACCAAGTCTGCCCTCAGCGCCAGCAACAAGAAAACCACTCTACCTGCTGACTTCCGGTTTGCCCCAGAAACGCTTTCACAGCTCAACTTCAAGCCGTCCAGCTCGGTTTGTTTTTCACTACTCCTTTAAACAGCCCTGCTGCTTAACACACACGAACATTAGGATACTTAAAGAGGGGGTGGTCTGCTCTCCCTTACTTTAATCATGGATGTAAAGTCATAATGTTAGATGTTCACACTGAGCGTGTGCAGATTTTCAAACCTTTATTCAGATGTTGTAGAAATCCCTGAATCTGTCTGTAAACTCATCAAAAAGTAGCTCCAGATATGAACAACAGGCCTCCAAATCTCGATCTTTAATTTTTAAAATCTTCTGCAGAAAATAATTCAAATTAATGGATTTAATCGATGTTGCCCCGCCCTACCTGGAGCTGGAACAAACTGTTTCAGACACACCCCTTTTCCCCAGCTGCTGGTTCGGTGCTTGTGCCTGAATTAGCACCAGATTATTTTTTCGTTTCCACCGACACAGAACCGTCCCGAGGTGCAAGAAACTGGTGCTTAGCTGGCCCCACTTCCTTGCTGGGTCAGAGCAAAGCCCTGACAGTGCCAGGGGCCGGAGGCGGGAGGCGGGGCCGGGGTTACTGAGACCAGCAATCAGCGCAGAAAACAACCATTCATTAAAAGAAAAGCTGCCAAGCCAGCTGTTGTTTCCTCATTCAAAACTTGAAACAAGGTGAAATTGAAGCAGCAACACATCACATCTCCAATAGATCAGGTCCACACCTGATTTAATTTAACACACACACACACACACAGGTGTGTGTAGCAGATAGAAAAATAAACAATGTCACAACGACAACAGGTTATACAGATAAAAAGAAAATCTCTGCCTTCTTTTAAGCGCTCCCAGCGCCGTCTATTACCGCCCCCAGGAGCTCCATCATAGCTCCTTGCCAATGGAAATCCAGGATCAGGATCAGAACCAGCTGAGCACCAGCACTGGCGCCAACTGGGTGGAAAAGGGGGTAACAGAGGCTGAAATAAGAGATTTTCACCAGTGTGAAAAATCATGCAAAGATACTTCGGGGCTTCAAACAGAATAAAGCCTTAAGACAAGCAGAATCCCCCCTCTTTAAGTAAGCTGAACCATAGCACCACTGTACCTTTAAGACGGTTTGATGTCATCAGATATGATGGAGAAGTGTCCATAACTGTCCATAAAGACCAGATTCTATCTGAGCTCCATAGAAACAAAAGCTCAGCTGGTTGTCTGTCAGATCCTCATCACGTGCTGAGGTGTTCTCCAGCCTTAACGTCAGGTACCATTATCAGATTAAGGTGATGTGCTCTGAAATGTTTCTGTTTTATCATCTTCTAGCTGAGTAAAGAAGGTCAGAAGAGGCTGTCTGGAGAGATCGGGGAAGGTATCGGAGACTACGACTACAACAACCCCAATGACACGGCCAACTTCTGTCCAGGTCTTCAGGTCTGAGCTCCTTTGTTTCATCCTGACTCACTTCTATTATCTCTGTTTGTCAGTGTATAAATGTCTTCATGCTCTTGCGTTAAGCTCCTGTTGGCTTGATGAGTTTTACTCTTCATGTCAGTCTGGCCACAGTCAGCAGCGTCCGCCTGTCTGAGATCATCAGGCCTCTGCAGAGGTGTTAAAAACTGTTTTTACAGCAACATAAACATGTTTACAGCCTGGTTCAAAAAGGCGCTTTTGAGCACATTACTTTTTATATCTGAACTCAATAAACTTCCAAGTTTTGCCCATATATGGTCATGGCTGACTTGACTGATGGGTGGGCCGCCTGTAGCTGTCTGTGAAGAGGCTGAAGCCCCGCCTCTGCACCTCATCGTAACAAAACTAGGCTGAGTTCAGCGACTCCAGTAAGGATGCACGATATCGTTGGTATCGGCAACTATCGGCTTATTGGTTTTTCTTCTTGTTTAGATTCTTGCTTGGGTCGTTAGTCGCTTTGGAAAAAGGCGTCTGCTAAATAAAATTGTAGAATGGTGGAGTAAAATCCATCGTCATAAGTTCTAGTGATAGACCGATATGCTTTTTTCAGGGCCGATACCGATTATTAGCCGTGAAGGAGGCCGATAACTGATATTTGCAGCCGATATTCATTTGCAGTAAAAGTGAATATATTGGCATCAAAATTTTGAATAATACAAACTCTGATACTAAACTTTGTTTAAATGCCTTTCAGCACATGTTTATTTAACATTTTCCAGGCTCAGCAGCATGTCTTCTAAAGGTAAATAAACATTTAAACAAATAAATAGCTCCCTTAAGTTTTCTACAGTATATAAACTGTTTCAAAATTTCAATACAACTAAAATGTTTATCTCTTTTTTTAACTTCAAACAATAACAATAACAATATCATTTTCAAGAGCCAAGCAAGCTGTGAAAGTTAGAATAAGTTCATAGACTGTGAGATAGTCACGATGCTAATTTCGTTAGCCGGTCAACGGGATTTTCCATTCATGTTAGCATTAAGCTAGCGGACTGTCGCTAACCGAAGCAAAGTAGTTAAGAATAGCTTTCCTTTGCCAAGTTTTGAAGTGACCTATTATCGGCGTCGTATTAATAAAAAAAAGGCAGATGCTGATATGGGTCAAAATGACAAATATATGCGCCGATAATCGGGCCGGCCGATAATCGGGCCGGCCGATAATCGGGCCGGCCGATAATCGGGCCGGCCGATAATCGGGCCGGCCGATAATCGGGCTATCCCTAATAAGTTCCAAACATGTATCAGGAGCTGTATCTCAGAGATGAATCCTCTTCTTTAGGGTGGCGACAGTGACGATGACGTCGAAGGGTTCCCCAGTTCAGATGACACACAGGCCTCAGGTGACCCTGGACTCCCACCTGCAGAGCAAGAGGGCATTTCTACCTATGGGGAGGATGATCTGGTACCAGAACCGTTCAGGGTGAGATCTGAGTGAACTTATTCTGCTTTATCATGTCTGACACTGAAAAGTTCATCTGAACTATCAAAGCCTGTCTGATGTCACGGTTATCTGACTGTTTGAAGGTCAACAAGATTGAGATCAACTACGCTAAGACGGCAAAGAAAATGGACATGAAGAAGCTGAAGACCAGCATGTGGACTCTTCTGACCGAGAGCCCAGAGAAACCTTCAGAGGTGACTGATCTGATCTGTGGCTGCAGCTTGAACCATAATGAGCCGATAGGTTCTACATGAACCCCTCGTTGGGGTCATTTCTGACACACAGCTGGTCACAGCTGGATGTTTTCATGCCTGTTTTTGCTTTTAATGATTCTTTTATTAAATGTGCCCAGCAGGAGGCGCCAACTGCTGAGAAGCCAGACGTGTGCGGGGAGAAAGTCTTCAGTCAGACCACAAAGACATTACTACAGAGGTACCAGCTGACCCCCCCACAGGCCTGCTGAGGAATTTTACCAACTGAACTCTTTTACTCCATGATATCTTTATTCTAACGTTTAGCTGTTAGCTTATATAATAACTCTGTGATCAGTGTGATCATAAACCGAAGTGCTTGTTTTACTGGTCAGTCGGACTTAAAGAGTAATTCTCAGCAGGCATGTTCAGGGCTGGAAACGGCAGGATGATGGGATTTAAAGGAACAGGGTCGGACTCTTTAACCTGCTCTCTCTGTTGTCATGGTGCTCCAGGTTGCCCAACACGATGGCTCAGAACCTCTCGGTGCCCCTGGCTTTTGTTGCTCTGCTTCATCTTGCCAATGAAAAGGTGAGTTGATTTATTTCTTTTTTTTTTTTTTTTTTTCTTTTTTTTAATTAATGATTTTTTTTTCTGTCCTGAAAGTGTCAAAGAAAAAAACAAACATTTAAATTCAAACTGTCAGCAACCGGTGTTTTGGAGTAAAGAACGACCGTGCTAACTGGTGACTCTCAGCTTAACGTGTC
Source organism: Labroides dimidiatus (assembly GCA_030710495.1). Taxonomy (NCBI): domain Eukaryota; kingdom Metazoa; phylum Chordata; class Actinopteri; order Labriformes; family Labridae; genus Labroides; species Labroides dimidiatus. The sequence goes on from CM061153.1 coordinate 31,488,251, forward strand.
AGTGATGGTCGGCTGAGAGTCTCCAGTTAACAGGGTCACACTTTCCACTGAAACACCAGCGCCGTCTGCAGCTGTGTTATTAAATGTGTCTTCTTTATCCAACCTCAGTTAAGCAGGTTTGAGCTCCAATAATCAATATGAACTGCTGATGTTCTAAATCCAGTTTTTAGGCCTTTATTTGTAATTCTGTGTTTTGTGCTCAACAGAACCTGGAGCTGGTGAAGGTTGACGACATGTCAGATATCATCATCAAACAGGGCCACTGAGGAGGAGGAGGAGGAGGAGGAGGAGCTGAGTGTGTTCAACAGACTCACTTCTTTTCCTCTCTTTGTACAATATTTGGTTTTTGTTTCTGTCACCATTTTTATTCACTTTTGTTCACTTGTCTTGTCGTGTACTCTCGAGCTCTTTTAAAGGCCTTTGCCTTCTGGGTAAAGCCAGAGGAGGTCTCTTTTTTTTATCTCCTCTTTTAGCTTGTCTTGCTTGTTGTGAGTGAGTGTGTGTGTGAGTGCGCGCCTGTGTGTGTGTGGATATTTGACCCTTCTGCTGCTGGAAAGAAAAGTTTTAAATTGTTGCGACAAATAAAAGCCTTTTTTCTAAAACGTGCTGCGCAGGTTATTTACCAAACAGGAAGACGACGTTTTCACCCGCTGTGTGAACTGAACTGTGAAATGAGATTCAGCGGCTTCAGTTCCAGCTTCACCTGCTGAATCTGACTTCACAGCAGGTAATGACATCAGCGTTGAGGCTCTGTTGCTTTTACACTGAAAAGAGGCTGAACCGGTTTATTCCGGGCTGGAGGAGCTGAGTGGGTGGGGCCAGGATGACGTCAGTCCTTAAAGGAACAGGGAGGAGTCACATTCAGCTAAGACGCTACAGCGTTTGGCAGGTTTACCTTTCTGAAGCATAACGTTGTCAGAGACATTTCTGTCCTAACAGCAGTAAGCTGCATGTGGTCACATGACTCATTAGCCTGTCATTAGTCAGTCATATGAACATACAGGGCTCCTCTGGTTATCATGATGGGTGGAACTAAAGTAAACAACATGTACTATGTTCTATTTTTGGCTCTTTATGTGACATATAGATCCTGTTTTCAAACTCCAGAATTAAGTATCAGAATAATCAATAAATCTCATTTTCAGGAATCTACGGATCCATCATTTGTCAGATTTTGCACTTTGACATTTTTAGACCCTGTCTTTGAGAACATTCGAAAACGTTCTCTTGTATGAAACTAAAGTCTCCATGTGTCTCTGACGTTCATTTTAATTAGTATAAGGATATTATAATTTAAAAAAAAGAACACATGAAGTAGGAATGAATTTAAAATACAGATGAGTTTTAGGTTTTAAAATATTGAAATAATAAATGAAATATCAAATTATTACAAATCTGGAACTTTAGTAATGAAAAAAAGTCCTACTTCGTTGGTTGTTTATTTTTCAGTACAGCTGACGTTTTGGGTAACTTAATAATCCAGATTGTATACAAAATGCAGAAATAACCCTCAGTTTTCCTCCAGTTCCTTTAAATGAGTCAGTTAACTCTGGCAGATCAACCATCATTAACAGACCAATGTAGCCATAGTCAAAGGTCGTGACCTCCGTGTTTTTCATCATGGGATTAAAGGAGATCTTTGCTTGGTTTGTCCTGACCCTCATGATTTTCCCCAGTTTATTCTCATGTGTGATTTCAGCAGGACCATACTGACATACAAAGCAACTACAGAGGATATTTCAAATAAACAATTTATAAAACAAGTGAGAATTTTCTTGTCCACAAATTAAAAAAGTTCCCTGTCTTATGTCTGTTCTTTTGAAATTTATGAACAGAATAAAATATTTATGCTTCAACTCCTGACAGCAGAGCTGAACTGGTTCACGATGTTCACGTGTTTTAAGGTTGGTTCCCTCCTCAGCATTTCTCCGTTTATCTGCATCAGAGCTTCAGATTCAGGTTTGAGGAGAACAACATGATGTCGAGCTGTTAGTCTGATCTTCATCAGGTTCTAAAACCTGAAGTCATATCGACGTAAGATCGGAACACCTTGGTGTGACGTCATCATTTGGCTGAACAGGTAACGCGTATCAAGTAACTCAAAGTTACAGTAATAAGGACAAAACCGGAAACTGGCTTCAATATAAAAGCATACACTTGGAAGCGAGATCAGAAAAAAACCTTAAAAATATACAAACAAACATGCAACTAATAGGTTAAAATAAGATTTTCAGCTAGCATGTGCTAATAAACAAAAGTTTATAAGCATGTTTTAAGTAGTTATGATTAAAGTGGCATTTCTTTTCCTAGAAAAAAATAAAATAATATTTATTGATCTTCCACAGGGCAAATTTTAGTGTCAGAATAGCAACTCACAACAGTCAAAGTGCAGGAATGTAACAATAAAAATGTAATAATAATAATAATAATAATAATAATAATAATAATAATAATAATAATAATAATAACAAGACGAAGAAGAAGAAGGACTTGGGACAAGAATGTGGAAAATGTTCTAAAAAGTTTAACTTTTTTTTCTTGTCGTGTTTTGTTATAATTGTCATAAACAGGCTTCCGTTCAAGTGTTTTAAAGTGTATAATAAGGGTTTCGCCTCGTCCGATAACTTCATTATGACTTTTTATTTCCTTCACAGTTTGAAAGGGTTTTCAGGAAACATCAGCGGTGTTGATGTTCACTTCACCCTCCAGCTGAGAGGAATTTCACCTCGAAGAAGGAAAAAAAAAGAAAACCAGGAAGTTTAAGGGAGGAGGAAACAGCCGCGTCGGTGGACTAACAAACTTTGGCGGCCTCAAACGGACTTTTAAAGGATTTAAACAACAGCGAAACCTGTAAATACGTCCATTTGTTTGCTGTCGAAGGGTTTTGACTTTATAAAGATGGACATCGATCAGGTAGGAGATGTTTTTTTTACAGTCTGTTTTTGTTGTTCAGAAATCGTCTCTTCCGTCATTTTATGTAACGTCAGAGCGACAGGTAACAGGTGATCCAGAGCTGGAACACCAAACACAGGACTTAAAGGTGTTGTTATGAAAAAGAGGCTGATGTTAGTGGGGTCATGAACTTTAAGAAGTGACACACTGTTCAAACACAATGTTCCAATAACCCGACAGCTCTCTGGCCGAGCTATAGATGGATTTAAAGACACTAAAACTCAATCCAGTGGGACTTTTCTGTGTGTCAGCATGGCTCATTGATGGTCAGTAATCTGTACCTAATGTTGGGTTAAAGTGTCAGTAGTTTCCAGATTTAATAAATGTCCTTTTTATTAATCAGAAAACAACCCAACCTGCCTGTGTGCAGGCTGAGCATGGCGCCTTTAAGTAGGCCTAACCCCGTATAACAATGCAGCGACTTCATGCTAACATGCCTTACCTACCAACACAGACACAACAATACCTCTGACTCATTCTTCAGATCCACATCTCTCTCTCTCTCTCTCCTTAATCAACCAGTCCAGAGAGATCATCACATAACACACACACAAACACATTTTATTTATCTCTGAAATCTGTGGCTAAAACTCATTTTGTGCTTTTATTTTGAAATCTGCATAGAGAAGTAAAAGTATATATATATATATATATATATATATATATATATATATATATATATATATATATATATATATATATACTAAAAGTATATATATATATATATATATATATATATATATATATATATATATATATATATATATATATATACTAAAAGTATAAATAAATATATATATATATATATATATATATATATATATATATATATATATATATATATATATATATATATATATACTAAAAGTATAAATATATATATATATATATATATATATATATATATATATATAAACAAGGATTTACAAAGTGCTAAAAACATTAAAACATTAAAGCAGGTACAAAAGCAGTGAGGCCAAGGAGTACTTAAAAAATGAAAATGTCTACTCTGAAAATGAGAAATAAAAATAATTAAACAACAACAACAAAAAATCTATTGACAAACAAGATTCAGATCATAGAAAACAAAACAAAAACAAAACAAAAACAAAGATTTAACTTCTTTTACATTTTAAAAAAGGAGAAGAAATAAGTAAAAAAAGACGAAAAATTCAGTCAGCTTACCACAAAAACATGTTTATATAAACTATACAATATAATACAACATATAACTATAAAAGAAAATAAAAAAATATTAATAATGTATAAATATTAATTAGCCATTATAATTATATAAATTAATTAGTTATAAATCTTATTTATACTTGTCTTAATATACTAAACCTGTCACTTATATGCCTGCAAATATATATCCTATATCTATATAAATATTTAAACACCCAACATATATACACTCAAATTTATAGATGTGTAGAGAATACATACACATATGTACATACGGTACATTTTTTTGCATTGTCGCACAGAAACGCACACATACACACACACACACACACACACACACACACACACACACACACAACTTAATAGTAATGGTATTTTTAAAAAGAAAAAAAAGATGAAGGAAGAGACGACGTCAGATGAATGCATGTAGATAAAAACAAGTTTGAAGAAGAAGTTTAAAAGCTGAAACTGGCTCTGCCCGCCTTATCTCCCAGGACAGAATATGAAAATACATCAGAATGAATCCAGAGCTGCAGCATCAGAGCAGCAGGTCTGCATCAGGTAAAGAAGATCAGGTGATACTCTCTGAACCAACAACATTGAAGAAAGAAGGGTTAAAGGTAGGACAGAAGCCAGTACACAAGGGACGTTTAAAGACATGAGGAAAAAGAGAAGGAGTGGGCACGAGTGGAAAAAGATCAGGGAGAAGGAGGCTGAGAGGGCAGGCGGAACATGACGCAGCAAAAACCAGCTCCGTTTCCTAGAGACACGTTTGTTTACAGTCTGCTCAGTCGGCTCTCGGTTTGGAGACCAGCACAAACAAACTTCACACTGCTTCTGATACTTTTGCTTTAAAATGACTTCATCAGGCGAGTAAGATCCTAACTTATCCTCACGATGAGCTCAGACACTTTCACTCAGAGGAGTAAGAGGAGGCGTGTGACAGCCAGCAGGTTGTGCTGTCAGGGGCAGCAGCTCAGAGGACTCTTAAAGCCAGCAGCAGTTGTCAGTACCTCTCTCACCATCCTGAGCGTCCAATGTGATGAAGCCAGACTGTTAGATGCACCAGTACTCAAAAACAGAGTTGTTTTTTTTTTTTTTAAGAAATGCGACTTGAATAAACTTCTTATTCTTCTTATTCACTGTTCAAATTGTAAAATGTTCAGCACGTTCAGGAGAAGTGTGCTGGTACTTTTCACATTTCTTACCCATATGCTTTTTAAAATATTCTGCATTTTCTAAATTTTGTTGGCCCATTGAAATGGATGGAAATGATCTGTCACCATGGAAACCGTACAGCTGATGATGTCATAAGGGGATCAGAGGTTATTCTTTAAGGATTATTCTTTACGTACTACAGAGAAATGAAATAGCTTAAAGAGCTTTTCTTTTTCTTATTGGAAGTCCTTTTTGAGACTGTAAAAACTATAGGAAACGGTTTCAGATCAGGTTCTTAACTTGACTTTCTCTCTATTCTAAGGAGCGCGGAGGTGTGACACCAGAATCAGAGCCAAAGGACAAGGTGCAGACTTTGAGGGATCAGGTGGATGGAGTTAAAAACATCATGACACAGAATGTGGACCGGATCCTGGCCCGGGGAGAGAGACTGGATGATCTAATGGACAAGTCAGAGGACCTGCAAGCAGGGGTCAGTCGTAACTCAGGCTTCCCTGAATATTTTCAAAAGTTACTGCATTTTATCCTAAAGATGTCTTGTGCCAGTGCAGCTTGTGGGTAAGATGTTTTTCTTAATAATAAGTAAACAAGTATAACAAGTCCGACCACTTTACACCCAAAGCATTTAAAACACTTGAAATGTAGTTTTTAATTTTAGTCCGACGTCCTGTGAGGCAGCAAAACACCGACAGAGCATGAAGACATGCTGTTGTAACACTTCAACAATTTCTACTTGCCATGTTTTTTTTGGTGTTTTTCCGCCTCTGCATCCCTCTGCACCTGTCATGAAAGTCGTGAACTTTCCATGGGAATTTTGGGGAATTCATATTAACTGCATTTCCCCGGTCTTATACATGTATAAATATTAAACATTTCGGTTTGTTTTCAGTGGTCATGCATGCAAACATGTCTAATGTGATATTATTAAATGATATAATAATCTGTACTATCCACTATTTTATGGACAAATAAACAGAGAGGTAGATGAAAGCTGGTATTCAAGCTAGCTAACTAGCAACATAGGTTACGTATTTAACTTAAGGTCAGGAACTGACTAAATGTTTTTCTTTCTAGCTAGCTAAGCTAGAGGGGCTAACATAATTCAATGCAAGTTTCCCAAAGTTCAGTTAGCTAGCTATCATTACAGTTCATTTATTAACCAATGTTAGCTCACTGCAATGCTAATTACTTACGTCTGTCAGTTGGTGGGCTAATCTGGCTAACAGACAGAAAACATGCTAGCTAACTGGCTAGCTAGCTTCTAAAAATGATCCACATTTTGATGAGTATTTGTTAGTTTAACTTCAATGTGTCCATCACTTAAAGTTAAACCATCAAATATATTTACCTCAGTACGATCATCAGAACTTCACCTGACAGGACTTCTAGAGTCCAGATCCTGAAAGGTGGTCTCAGAGGAAATGCTGTAGGCTAGAGAAGCAGAGACTGACGAGGATCAGATGAGACTCATGGGACACGGTTGAGTTTACATTCAGTCATGTTGTTTTAAATGAGATCATTTTTGAAAACCTCATCAAGTTGAGAACAAGAAGAAAAAAAAGTCCAAGCCCAGATTTTCATGAACATTTTCTGGAAACTTTCTGGAAGTTGACCGGAAATTTTCATCCCCTTTTCAGCCCAATTTACGACATGATGAAGGACTTTAAATTGTGAATTGTAAACACAAAAAGAGGGCAGTTATAGATTTTTATGATCACTTAGGACTGAAGAAGAAACCTGTTCTGCCTGTGTGTGTCTTCTCTGTTGGTGAGATGGTGGTTAGAGTAAGTTGGCCTCTCGAAGTATGTGTGTGCATGTGATATCCTCCTGATCATGATCATGATCAGGCACCCAGTAAACCTTCTTAACCTCCATGACTGTAATGGCACTCACTCTCCCTGTGGAGCCAAATCAGAAAACAAATGGCTGCATTAACTTCTGATGGGGTTACAGAACCTGGGCTAAACCTTTAAGGTCCACAGAAAAACACTGAAAAACTGCAGATTTGTTATGCTTTTTTTATTTCTCTGTGAGAAAAGTGACCAAAAGGTGCTTTTCAATCCCATGAACTTTCATCAGGAACTACAGACTTTTTGAGGAACTACAGAAGTATTTCAACAACAGGAATTTTCCCTCAGGCCTATGTCCTTTCCAACCAGAGGAACTATGGTCTAAGTTTAGTTCTGGGGTGATTGGTCTACACTCACTGGTACTTTCAAGAGATCCCCCATATATGCGGGGTGGTTTCTGATTGGTGGAACAGCTACAGTTTTTTGTCTCCCTCCCTCCGTTCGTCCATGCTCAGATGATGCCCAGCTATGATGGACTTGGTTTAGTTCCTCCTAATCAATGGTCTTCTTTGAGTCTGATGGTGTGAATGTGTCTCTGTCAGCTCCCGGTGTTCCAGTTTAAAGAGTGACCCTGTAAAGTGGTGACCTTCAGCTGAACGTGTCAGTGGATATCCAGTTTACAACAGCTGTTCAAACACAGAAGAAGTCCTCTGAATGCATCAATCAACAGAGTCGCTCTTTAACCCAGAACACTGGTTCATCCCTTTGTCTTCCTGCTTTAAACGGCAGAGATCGACTGAGCTTTGATCCGAAATGAAAGAGACTTCAGACTTTCTCATAAACCACAAAATAACACATCCTAATAACACTCCACACGGCGTTCGTTCCCAAACTGTAGGAAGCCGTGTATCGCAAACACACGTTTACCACAGTACTCAACTAGAGAGGAAGAGGTTGTTCACACTGTTTACCCATTTACTCACAAATTCCTCTTCTCTGCAAGGTTTGGCCGCAATTACACGCCAGGAATTGTTAACCAAACGGTTACTAGGGTGATCTTTTGGAAAGGGTCTTGAGATAACTTTTGTTATGAATTGGTCAATCAATCAATCAATCAATAAAGATTGATTCATGTAAATAAAAGTGTTTATGGTCTTTCGGACATGAGTAGCCCTTGCTTGAAGTCCACATGAAGCCACGCTGACTTCGCGGACGCGTCAAGCATAAATCAGGCTGTAGAGGAAACGTTACACAGCGGCTTTACGAGGAACTCAGCACCTTTACCAAAACCTCTGGATGTGTCGGTTGTCTCATTGAATTTGTCTCCTCTCTCTCTCCTCGCTCAGGCGCAGCACTTCAAGCAGACGTCTCAGAAAGTAGCTCGCACCTACTGGTGGAAGAACGTGAAGCTGATCGTGGTCATTGTGGTGGTCGTCCTCATAATCGTTCTCATCATCATTCTGCTAGCGACCGGAGTGATCCCCGTCAGCTCTCCAGTGCCGCCTATCACTCCAACAACCCCCAAACCATAAAATCTCTCTCACCAATAAAGAACAAATCAACAGAGTGAATCATAAACGGGGGGTGATCACATGACAAGCGCCTTTCATTCAGTTTTTATTTAGACTCAAAGACTCAGACAAACCGTAACCGTCTGGTGAAATCTTAATGACCTCTAGATTTGTTTGTACAGATTTCTGTCCTGCTCTGTAACTTTAATGACTTTTGGCACAACAAAGGTTTATTGGAACAAAATAAAATCAAAAATCATTTCCGCTGCTCTCAAAGAGGACCTGATCACTCCTCTGTCAGTCCTGATTGAACTGTTACACCATCCACGGTTATTTCATCCAGACAGATGAACTAACCGGAGCAGGACAGAGTCTGACCCTTCAGTTGTTAGAAAGACAAAAAAAATACAGGCTTCAACTTTTCCCTCTAAAACTGGAAAGGAAGTGCTTCGATGTGAAGGAGTTTAGGTCACAGTTTATGTTGAAATGGCTTGATTGTGTGTTGTTTGTTTCAGTTTTATGGGCTTGTTACTTACTTTTCTTTGTAGCAACACGATGCAGTGGTTCTCATCTCACACAAACTCTGCAAAAACCGAGATCTAATCAAGAGTTTATGTCTTATGTTTAGAAAAATAGTCCTTATAGACTAAATATGAGCCACTTTCACCCGACAAGTCACGAGGAACGTCTTCAGATATTTAAAGAAAAAATGAAACACTTAAAAAAAAAAGTAAAAGAGAAAAAAGAAACTACAGGTTGTTTTTTTTTTACCCCATTGGAAAACTTTTTACTCTGGAAAAGATTCTCAGGCCTCATTTTTGTCTTTTAATATCCTGAAATAAGACGTCATCTGGACCTCTCGGGTGAATGTGGCTCATATGAGGTCTAAATTTCTCTGTCGATAAGACAAACACCGGCTCAGATCTCAGTCTTTGTGGTGTATTTCCATTTGGAGTTCATGCACTTAGCGCTACTTTCATCCACCTGCCAGAGCAGAGAGGTGTGTCTACATGCTGCAAACAATACACAGAAACAGCTGCTTTGCACACGTGTCTCTAAATGTACATCGTTGAACTGTGGATCAGTCAGTGCTACAGTTTCATCCGTGCATTTTACTGATCTTGTACAAATTTTTCTACAGAGTGTTTTAACTGTTGTACAATTTTAAATGTGTGACTTTTGATACTTGGTAAACAAACCAGCGTGTTCCTACCAGCTGTGAAAGATCTCTTACAGCGCCCCCCCTCCATGGCTCACCCTGATTCAGTCATGTCGTAGTTGATCCCTAAAGTTACATTTTATCAATATTTACAACGTTTATCTCTCAGAAACAGAGAGCGTGCATTCCTCAAACGCTCAGACTGGAGCGAAGCTTTTGTGGTGTTCTCTCCTCACATTTCTCCGTCTGATAAAATCCCACCATAAACTGTAAATATCCCGGATATTTCCCTGTAGATGTAACATTGAAGCAGCTTGTTGATTAAATTATACGTTCTGTCTATTTAATGCTTTATATCCTGGTGATTTCTGTATAAATAGGTTTAATTGTAGGATAATTAACCATTAAAAGGAACAGCTGTTTTGTTGATTCTGATCCAAATGAAGGCGTTTTTTTTTTTTTTCAGCTGTGTCGTGTTTTTATCACAGCTCTGGGTGCAGTAGTCCTTTACTCTCTGTTTCTTTTCTCATTTGGATTATTTACACCTCACACACGCTCAGACTGCAGCAGGCCTTTCATCCTATTAAAGGATCTCTAACTGGAGTTACTTTGAATTCTCAGAGCAGATCTGATCTGCAGTATGATGTAGCTGGATGTTGGATTAGCGGGGTCTTATTCTGACGATCATTTGTTTTAAATGTTTGTTGTTGAATAAAAACAAGTATTTACCTCTGCTCTCATGACGTGATTCCTTTCTTTAGAAGAGATTTAAGATCCATCTCCTCTGATAATTTGTCTCTGAATCCTGACCCCAAGAAGAGTGTGTGTGTGTGTGTGTGTGTGTGTCCAGCTGACAGTTTCCAAGGAGGTAGAAATGTATTTTTATACGTCTCAGAACAAGTCAAATTTAAAAATCTGCATCTCAGGTAAAAGTCGTCTTTGTGTTGTTCTCTGATGTTTACATCTGCACATCAACTGAAAATAAGTTTTTAAAAGTTTTCCCTCTCCAGTTTTTCTTACCTCTCTCTCTCTCTCTCTCTCTCTGTTAGCTCAGCTTGTTCAGCTACACTCAGTGTTTACATTCAGACTGAGCTCATTAACCTGGAGGCTCACCTGTTAAACAGAAATTCAAACAGTTTGCTGCCTCACTGCCTTACAGTGTGAACCCGGTTAGTGTCTCTGCTTTTAGTGGTTTCGACTGACTCCAGAGTCCGTATTCACAAAACATCTTAAAGCTAAAAGTAGCTCTGAACTTGCTGATTTAGGAGAAGCTCTAAAAATAATGGTTGTGTCAGTCCTAATTTCAGGACTCCTAAATATATGGTCTAAAAGTATTTCACAGAGAATTTTAGCGCTAAAACCTGTGAGGAGTTGGAAGAAATATAATGGACTCATGAGTCAGCAAGACCAGTTCAGAAAGAGTCTCAGCATGGCTGCTGCTGGAAATCCAGCTCATGATCATGTCGTGTCTAAAAACAGTTTGTTTCAGTCTTTCTTTTTCTCCTGTAGTTTTTTTTTTTTCTGCTGTGGTTATTCCAGGATCTTTCCAACTTTTTTTCTGACTACCCCATTGTTCATCGCGATTGCCGGTTTTGCTCTTCCCGCCGAACGTTCTGTTTATGTCGCCATGGAGACCACGAAGCTAACTATATTAGCCTCGCTGTCGTACTCGCTCTAATTACCGGCTTTAAACAGCAAGAAAGCGACAAAATGAACAAAAATCAGAGATGGAGTCATAGTGCGGATGTTTTAAAAATGTTTACACTGAGTCCTGTCGAGCATCAATGATTTAACGCGAGTTGTTTTTAGCTAGCTTGCAGGTGGCGGCAAACGGAAGTCAATAACCGCCGGTGGAGAAACCACCCATCGGCTTCTGAAGAAACAGGTGGATTATAAGGTTAGCTGAATACATATTAGGTTGCTCTGCTGATCTGTCCCCTTAAAGAAATCATAAAGGTTCTCATGTGAAGTTTTTACTTTTTCTTTTTAAAGCAGATTTAAGTATTTCTTTTTAGTCTTGTGACAGGACGTAACAGCAAGCTGCTGGTGGCTTGTCAGGACCATGAAACAAATGAAACCTAAACTGAAGTCAAGCTCTATAATTATAACTAGAGAAATTGCATTTCCTTGCAGAAAATGCGTTGAAATGCTGACGCTGAAGACTTGAAATCGTGAAAAAAAGCTGAAAATGTGGAAAAATGTAAAATAAAATTGCTGAAAGGTGTAAGAAAAAGCAAACCATGGAAATGTGAAAAAAAGTGAAGAAGAAAGAGTGAAGCAGTAGTAGTGAAGAAGACCAGGAAGTGAGGTAGAAGGATTGAAAAAGAAAGAGTGAGTAAAAAAGTAAAGAGGAAGATGGAGTGTAAAAGACGTGAGAAATAAACAGTGGGGAAAAGAGTGAAGAAGCAGTGAGGAAGAAAGTGAAGCCAGAGTGATGAGGAAAGGAGTGAGGGGGAAGGGGTGATGAAGAAAAAGAAGTAAAGGATGTAAAGAAGAAGGAGTGAGAACAATTAAGAAATGAGAAAGTTGTATGAAAAGAAGGAGCAAAGAAGAACTGAAGAAGTCTTTAGACTGTTTAAACAATAAAATGTTGAAAAAATGTAAATAACAGCAAAATCTATGAGTTATGTGTAAATAGCATAAAGTCATGTGAAGTAAAGAAGTACACACACACACACTCACCCAAACATACACACACACACATACACACACACACACATACACACACACACTCACCCAAACACACACACACACACACACACACACACACACACAAACGCACACAGACACTCACACAAACATACACATAAACACACACACACAAACACAAAAACACACACACACACACACACACACACACACACACACACACACACACACACACACAGACATAAGCATTACGCGCACTTAAATGTGAGGGGGTTTTGTGTGAACTGATGTACCTTTAACATCATCAATACACACACACACACATACACGTTTGAACCCTTTACATGCCCTTTCAAGGATAAGAAAACCTTTGTGTGTAAGCTTTCATTAAAAATACATGGTTTAAATTGAGTTATTTGATTCAAAACGAGTCCTGACTCTGTGTGTCTGTGTGTGTGAGTGTGTGCTTGTTTTGATAATATAGCCAGGCTCTCCCCGAATGCCCCAGAATGTCCTTATGAGTCATCATTCATGAGCAGCTGCATGGTTTCCATGGTGATGGGACTTCAAAGGACAGCTGCTGAGTGTAACGGTCACTTCTTTGTGACTGCTGCTCTCAGGCTGGATTTTGGGGTGAGAAATGGTCCGAACAAACGCTCGCTGTGGCCAAACCGTTATAGCTACCAGAGAAATGAGCGCACCGTGGGAATCCAGAGGATCGGAGGAATCGGCCAATGTCAAGTTTATATATGTAGGGCCAAGAATTTGCCCTCACGGCCGAGTTGAAAATTAGTGACCCTTTTCTGAAAAACCAGAGAGATTCAAAATGCAAGTAAATACAGAGAGGTGGTCAGGTTTGGCTGACAGTTGGCCCTTTCCTGACTAAGAGCTCCATCCTTTGACTTCAAAGGCTGCTTTGACAGAAGCGCAACGGAAATACCTACGTTTTGATGTAATTTTTATGACCGTGGAGTGAAATTTGTGGTCCCACGAGACATTTGTTTGGGAAATTCCTTGTGTGTCATGAGCTGCTGCTCCCACTCTAACTGACGATGTCACGCACTCAGAGAGCTGAGTTTTTAGTGGAAAATCTGAAAAGTTTGTGTTGTTTAAGGAGTGAAATCTCAAAAACAGTGAAAGATAGTTAAAAAGTTGAAAGATGAGTGAAAAGTGGAAAGATAAGTGAAGATTTTAAAGCAAGAATGGAGTCTGTAAGTGGAAGTATGATGAAGTTTGAGGAGCTCAAAGTTGAAGGAGTTTTAGGAGCAAAAGTCAAAGTTCCCCAGTCATTTCAGATGGGAAATTTTTTTTGACAAAAAGTGAAATAATTCAAAAATTTTAAGAGTTAGAGATTAGAAAAGTCATAGCACACATGTCCTAAAGTAGCTGAATAGTTTAAAAGTTGAACGGTGAAAATCGGTGAAAAATTGTGGAAGGAGATAGGTGCCAAAAAACGTACGGAAGAAAAAGAAGAAGAAGAAGAAGTGAATAGAAAGTCGAAGATCTATAAGTTGAAATGCTGACTCAGCATTTCAACTTAATTATTATTATTATTATTATTATTATTATTATTATTATAAGAAGAAGAAATTCAGACCATAAACATGAATAAAATAACATTTTATTTACTGAGATATTCATCAAGACAAAGTCCACAGTTTGGAGTTGTAGTGATGATCATGGAGAAACCGTAAAAAGCCGTAGCAGCTGGAGTCTGGCTGGTCCATGGCAGCAGGCCGACCACAGCAACAATCCAAAGGAAACTAACAAACTCAGAGACTCCCAGAGACATGTCTGCCTCCAGAACCTAAACCAGTCCTAACAGTCCTCTGATTCTCAAGGCATTATGGAAATGAAAGAACGCTGTCCTGGAGACCTGTGGGATATGAGAGTTAAAGGACAGGTCCTGATCCAGAAGAACTCCCAGGTGGTGCCGGATGCCAGGCTGACCCTAACCTGGTTAGAGAAAGCCTCTCTGAGGTGTTCAGGACCAAAAAAGGCCGAAAAAGGAAATGTAAACCTTTTGTTTCTGAGGTCTCTTCAGTCAGATTACCGACGCTGTGCAGAGGGATTGCGTCAGCAGATATGATGATGATTAGTGCCTCAACAATCATACAACCATGAGCATGTAATAAGAGTCTTAAATTAAACATCTGCACATGGTAAAGATGACTACCTGACCTGTCGGATGATGGTTGGTTAAAAACTGTTTCATAAATGTGCACACAGAGCAGACTTTTTCCAGAAGGTGTCTTTACTTCATCAGAGTTTAACACTGGTGTAAATCTTCATGCAAAGTAACAGAACAAATTCTATCAAACAAAGTAAGCTGCCAGGGCGGCCATTTTGTCTTTGGGTTTTTTAGGGTTGCCGCGGCGTCCTCTGCCCCGGCCTCGGCCTCTTCGAGCTCCCCCGCCCCGATGCATGGCGTGCCTCATGGTGGCGTGTTTGAGCTCAACCAGATCCTGGAAGATGGGATCACAGAAAACACATCCGGTGTGTTGGGTCTCTCCTGCAGGGAGAGGAGTGCGAGTCTTGTTGAAGTCCACGGCAACCAGAGAGGCGTCGCAAGCGTCACAGCTCTCCTGGGCGACCTGAGGGATGAGAGGAGACCATGACGGTGAGCTGGACGGTTTGATTCACCCTCTGCCTGCTCTCTCTCTCTCTCTCTTTATCATCCTGTTTGTCTAAACACAGGGCGCGATGACGGCTCTCTCCTACCTGCACTCTGTGCGCGTGTTCAAAGAAGTTCACCACCACGTTGCACTTGTTGCAGGCCATCCTCCACTTTGGACCGGAGGTGAGGTCCAGCACCAGAACCCCGCTGTCACACTCCACACACTGACCGATGCCGAGGGAGTTCAGAGAGTGCTGACAGGACGGGTGGGTGCATTCGTTACAGCCCATACCTGAGAGAGGCAGACAGAATTTCACACTAAAGGTCACAAGACAAATTCACGAGTCCTGACTCCACAATCCCAAAACAAATGAAGGATCTAAGGACCATTTTTCTTTCCAAAACAGGTCAGTGCACAGAAAGAAAAGAGAAAAGGAACTTTACAAAGACTGACTGCAGAAAATATGATTATATAACAACAAACTTCCTGATACGAGGAAATGATGTTCACACGCCTCACATCAAACCTGGGTGGAAGACAGCGTGTTTGGGCCTTTCATACCTTTCTTCATGTCCCTGAAAGGCGGGTTACTAAAGCAGTACGGGCACAGAGGGTAGCTCTTCCCCCGGGCCCCCGAGGTCCACAGCACCAGCTCAAAGTCATCCAGCGGACAGCGGAGCTCCTTGTACAGCTTGATGGCTCCGTTCTGAGGAAGACTGTAGGTCTCATCACAGTGAGAGCAGTGGAGCCGACTGGGCTTGGCCTGCAGAGAGAGAGAGAGAGAGAGAGACGTGTTCAATGAGGATAAGATGGTACAGACAGGGACAGATGGTGTTACGGCCCCAGCCGTTCAGGTTTTGTTGTGTGTGTGTGTGTGTGTGTGTTTTCTTTCTCCTGCTCTCTTCTCTCTCCTGCAGGTGCAGCCCTGGCCTTCACTGCAGGTGACTTGGCTCACCTGTAGCTGTTTTGTAATCAGGAGGTTGAGGATAAGAGCAGGAGAGAGGAAGCAGTTGAGCCAGTGGGTCCTTGACTGCGTGTGTGCATGTGCTGCCATCTTGGTGAAACTGATCTCTTAGCTGAATGAGTGGTTCAGCCTTATTTCTGGATTTTTCCTTTGACTTGGTTTAGACAGGTGATTCATCTTTGGTTTCCCTTTTTTGGTTAGTGCTTGTTTTCCTTAATGAAAGCTTGTTTTCTGTTAACATTTTTCTTGTTAATAAATCCTTGTCTTTTACTTTACAAATCAAACTATTTTGTCCTGGGCTCAATTTTTGTTACTCCCCTTTTCATACCCCACAAACATCTTCAGGGACGTAACAATTGGGGGCTCGTCCGGGATCTTTCATTTGAAGTAGGAGATTGGATGTTCTTTTGTGTTGTTGTTAAACTGTTTGTGATTGAGCTGTTTTTCTTTGCCTCTAGTTGGCTGAAGCCAATGAGTTTTGTTTGTTAAATTTTGACTGCTTCCTCAGTCTAGGTAGAGAGTGTCCAGCTGGGCTGATTACAGTCCTTCCTTCGGTCACTCCTTTTTTGTTTTGCCTTTTTTATTTTCGGGCCGAATTCTGGGTTGGGACTGCGTTCCCTGTTGGGGGTTGATTACCTCGAGCCCGGCAAGGTCCAGAAGACTAGGTAGGTAAGTCTTGTTAGGCAGGAACTGAGGAAGTAGGATATATTAAAGTTAAATGCTTTGTGAATAAAACCTGTCTGCAGAAGACCTGAGATCTCTTCTGGAGTGGAGCACCCGTAAGTATGGCAACTTTTTGTTTGGAGGAGTTTGTGGCCAAACCCTCCTTTGCACAATTTCATGAGTTAAGGAAGTCTGACATATGTGAAATTGCTAAACATTATGGTATCTCGTTTGCAAGCACACTGCGGAAAAAAGAACTAAAATTAACTGTGTTAAAGGGTTTGGTTGATCAGGGCATTTTCTTACCATCTGTGCTAGAATCTCAGGAGTTGTTGGTGCTGCCGGTGGAGGTCAGGCACCCAGTGGACAGCCATGTAGTTTCTCCAATAGGTGCTGGAGAAAATCTGCTGCATGATGTCACTCCGGGGTTTGATGTGGGTAAAGAGGGAGACAGGCCGGTCACCTTGCCGCCGTTTGAACCCTTTTCTCGTGAATCCTCTGTCAGTTCGAAATTGGATGCACGATTAAAAGTGCGCTTAGCCCGTCTCCAGATGGAAAAGGAGGATCGTGAACGGGAGTTTCAGCTTAGAAGGGAACTTGAGATACGTAAAGTAGAGGCCGACACTGCTGTGAGAATGAGGCAGCTGGAGTTAAATGCACAGATGATTCCTTCTGTCACCCCATGTTCTCCTGTCTCTACTGCCACGTTTAATGTTAGTAAAAACATTGCTCTTGTCCCTGCATTCAGAGAAAGTGAGGTTGAGTCCTATTTCGGCGCATTTGAGCGGATTGCTACAGCTCTGCGTTGGCCAGTGGATGCATGGTCTGTTTTGTTACAATGTCGTCTTTCGGGTAAAGCTCAGGAGGCATGTTCCTCCCTTTCAGTGGAAGAAAGCCTTGATTATGATGTGGTTAAAAGCACGATTCTCAGGGCGTATGAGTTGGTGCCTGAAGCTTACAGGCAGCGCTTCAGGAGCCAACGAAAAGCAGCTGACCAGTCATTCAGTGATTTTGCACGGGAGAAAGGGATACTATTTGATCGGTGGTGCTCAGCATGCAAGGCTGATGATTTTACAGCCCTGCGGGAACTTATCCTGCTTGAGGAGTTCAAAAATTGTGTACCTGAGCGAACGGTAGTTTATCTTAATGAGCAGAAAGTAGCCACTCTGCAGCAGGCTGCTACTCTGGCAGATGAGTTTGCACTAACCCACAAAAATGTCTTCATTAAACGTGACTCGACACCTGGTGAAGGTAACCAGAAAACGGCAGACTCTCATACTCGACGTAGTAAGGTCTTCTCATCGTCCTCCAGGAACAGGTCAGATAAACAGTGTTTCTTTTGTCAGAAGAGTGATCACCTGATTGCTGACTGTGCAGCGTGGAAATGCAAACAGCAGGGGTCCACGTCTAAACTTCCCAAGGGTGTGGGCCTAATAAAGACTGTTTCTGTTGTTGAGAGTGTGGTTCCAAGTGGTCTTGATGCATGTTTTAAGCCCTTTATTTCTAGTGGTTTTGTGTCCCTCACAGGAAAACCTGAGGATCAGCGACCAGTAACAATATTGCGGGATACAGGCGGCTCGCAGTCATTCCTTCTTTCAAAAGTCTTGTCGGTTGGGCAAAAGACTAGCTGTGATTGTAGCACAGTAGTGAGAGGCATTGGGATGAGCTTTGTTCCTGCTCCTCTCCACAGTGTTCATGTTGATTCTAAGCTGGCCTCTGGGGTTTTCCCAGTTGCAGTGTTGGAGTGTTTCCCCATAGATGGAGTTGACTTCATCATGGGAAACGATATTGCAGGAGGTAAAGTTTATCCTTCCCCTGAAGTTGTTGAAGAACCCATCTCAGAGTCAGCAACGGATGAGTTAGCTTTGAGTCATCCTGGGGTGTTTGCAGTCAGTGTGTTAACTAGAGCTCAGGCTCGTAGGCAGGCAGAAAACATTGATTTGTCTGACTCTTTTCTTGCTTCTACCCTGTCTGAAGATAGGTTGTCGCCATCTGCTGGTGTTCCCAAGAAATGCAAACTGGAGCAGAAAGAGTTAAAAACCAATGCACCTGTAGTGTTGCTGCCCCTAACCAGGGAAGCTCTCATCAGTGCTCAAAAGGATGACTCCTCCCTGTCAAAGTGTTTTGTTGCTGTTAAGGACTGCAGTGGGGGTAACAAGAAACATTCTTTCCTGTTGGATGATGGATTGTTGCTGCGGAGGTGGGTGTCACAGTTAGAGACTCCTACAAATGAGTCAAGTGAAGACTGGGGTGCAGTTTACCAGATTGTTGTTCCAGTGGGGTACAGACAGCATGTGATGGCGTTGGCACATGAACACCCGTGGGCTGGGCATCTGGGGGTTACAAAAATGTATGATCGTGTCCTTAAACATTTCTTCTGGCCAGGTATGAAAGCTGATGTGGTGCAGTTTTGTAATACCTGTCACACCTGCCAGGTGGTGGGAAAACCAAACCAGGTTGTGCCTCCAGCACCGCTACATCCTGTTCCAGCAGTGGGTGAGCCTTTTGAACACGTCATTGTGGATTGTGTGGGCCCGCTGCCCAGAACAAAGTCAGGTAATCTGTTCATGTTGACCATTATGTGTGTCTCCACCCGGTACCCTGAGGCAATCCCGTTAAGGAAGATCACTGCCACAGCCATCACTAAAGCGCTGGTGAGGTTTTTCACAACATTTGGGTTGCCAAAGACTGTGCAGACAGACCAAGGAACAAATTTCCTCTCTAAAGGCTTCAAGCAGATGGTGCAGTCTCTGGGAATAACACATGCAGTGTCCAGTGCTTACCACCCTGAGTCCCAAGGTGCTCTCGAGCGCTGGCATCAGACGCTGAAGTCCATGCTCAAGAAGTACTGTCATGACACAGGGAAAGGTTGGGATGAGGGGGTGCCATTTGTTCTGTTTGCAATTCGTGATGCCAAGCAAGAGTCCACTGGTTACAGCCCAGCTGAACTGGTCTTTGGTCACAATGTGCGTGGTCCAATGAAGGTGCTCAAAGAACTGTTTTTGTCTAAGAAATCTTTGAAAACAAATGTGTCAGATTTTGTGTCAAAATGTAAGAAACGGTTGCATGTGGCAACTATGTTGGCAAAAGAAGCCCTTGGTGTCTCTCAGGACAACATGAAGAAGAAATTTGACAGGAAAGCGGTTGAACGGCAGTTCCATCCTGGGGATAAAGTGCTGGTTTTATTACCCACGCCTGGTTCTGCCCTGACTGCTCGATTTTCAGGTCCCTATGTAGTGGAGAAAAGAGTGTCCAATACCAATTATGTCATCCAGACGCCAGAACGGCGGAGGAAGAACAGGCTGTGTCACATCAACATGCTTAAACCTTATCATTCCAGGGAAGCCTTCACCGGTGAGCAGGGAAAGAACCTGGAGACTGCTGCCCCTGTACAGACTTCTGCTACCATGGTTTCTGTAGGTTTAGTGGCCGATGATGGTTTGGGGACTCTTTCTGATGGTCAGCAGAGTGGTAGGCTGTTGAATTCAGATTTTCTGTCCTGTGTGGATGACCATTTGTCATACTTGCCTGTGCAGCAGAAAGATGATGTCCTTTGCCTGCTCCATTCATACCCAACTCTGTTTGGAGATGTTCCCTCTAGAACAACTGTTTTAGAACATGACATTGATGTTGGAAGTTCAAAACCAATAAAACAGCATGCCTATCGCTGCCCTCTAGTGAAGAGAGAGGTAATGAAGAAGGAGGTAGACTATCTGTTAAAGAATGGGTTGGCAAAGCCCAGTCGAAGTCCTTGGAGTTCTCCATGTTTGCTGACACCAAAATCTGACGGTTCTCCCCGTTTTTGTACAGATTTTAGGAAGGTGAATGCTGTAACTGTGCCAGACTCATTCCCACTCCCCCGCATGGAAGACTGCATCGATAGCATAGGCCCCGCTACGTTCATCACAAAACTGGACCTGCTTAAAGGGTACTGGCAGGTACCATTAACATCCAGAGCAGGAGACATATCAGCTTTTGTCACCCCAGATCACTTTATGCAGTATACTGTAATGGCGTTTGGCATGAGAAATGCCCCAGCCACTTTTCAGCGTCTGATGCACTTGGTGTTAGGAGACATTCCAAATTGCAATGTGTATCTGGATGATGTAGTGGTCTATTCCAGTGACTGGTCAACCCACATATCTCAGTTAAAGGTGGTATTTCAGCGGCTTGCTGAGGCCTCGCTAACATTAAACCTTGCTAAATGTGAGTTTGCAAAGGCAACTGTAACTTACCTTGGCAAGCAGGTAGGTCATGGTCAAGTTAAACCTGTGGATGCAAAAGTTGAAGCAGTGTTATCCTACCCAGCTCCTACCACCAGGCGGGAACTGAGGCGTTTTCTGGGCATGGCTGGGTACTACCGGTGTTTCTGTAAAAACTTTTCGGTAGTTGTGGCCCCTCTCACCCGTCTGTGTAGCCCTGCTGTGCCATTTCTGTGGACTGATGAATGTTGTTGTGCATTTGATGCTGCTAAATCTCTCCTCTGCAGTGCTCCTGTGTTGGCTGCCCCCGATTTCTTGCGTCCCTTCAGGCTTGAAGTGGATGCCAGTGCTTCTGGAGCTGGTGCTGTGCTGTTGCAGGATGGGGCAGGAGATGTACAGCATCCTGTCGGTTACTTCTCGACCAAGTTCAAGCGGCATCAGCTTAACTACTCCACTATTGAGAAGGAGACATTGGCCATGATCCTAGCCCTCCAGCATTTCGAGGTGTACCTGGGTTCCAGTGTGGCGCCTGTGACTGTGTACACCGACCATAATCCACTTGTATTTTTGTCTCGGATGTATAACCACAACCAGCGTTTGATGCGCTGGGCTCTACTTGTCCAGGGTTTTAACCTGGAAATCCGGCACAAGAAGGGGGCTGACAACGTGATGGCCGATGCCCTGTCTCGTGGGTGAGAGAAGTTTTTTTTGTGATGATGGTTGCCAGTCTACTGTAAGGTATAGGATAGACTGGCTTAATGATAAATTTGAGTGGAAAGCAATGAAGTACTGTATGTTGGATCCAAAATCTAGTTTGGTCTTATGGGGGGAGGTGTTACGGCCCCAGCCGTTCAGGTTTTGTTGTGTGTGTGTGTGTGTGTGTGTTTTCTTTCTCCTGCTCTCTTCTCTCTCCTGCAGGTGCAGCCCTGGCCTTCACTGCAGGTGACTTGGCTCACCTGTAGCTGTTTTGTAATCAGGAGGTTGAGGATAAGAGCAGGAGAGAGGAAGCAGTTGAGCCAGTGGGTCCTTGACTGCGTGTGTGCATGTGCTGCCATCTTGGTGAAACTGATCTCTTAGCTGAATGAGTGGTTCAGCCTTATTTCTGGATTTTTCCTTGGACTTGGTTTAGACAGGTGATTCATCTTTGGTTTCCCTTTTTTGGTTAGTGCTTGTTTTCCTTAATGAAAGCTTGTTTTCTGTTAACATTTTTCTTGTTAATAAATCCTTGTCTTTTACTTTACAAATCAAACTATTTTGTCCTGGGCTCAATTTTTGTTACTCCCCTTTTCATACCCCACAAACATCTTCAGGGACGTAACAGATGGACATGAACAAGTTCCTACGAACTTTTTCAAATCAACTTCAACTTTTTAAAGATCAAACAATTATAAATAAAACCAAAGATAAATCGAAGGAAATCCACACAGCTGTGATTTATCAAACTACAGTTTAGTTTGAAAATGTTTGAAGTCACCTCTTAATCATTGTTTGCCCTGCCTGCCATCCATCCATCCATCCATCCATCCATCCATCCATCCATCCATCCATCCATCCATCCATCCATCCATCCATCTTTCATTTTATTCTCTTGCTTCCATCCTGTAAACTTCTCAGATGGCGGTTCATGAAAAGAAGATCAAGAAGCAAACACTGGGGACAACGAAGCTACAGACCATCAGAGGTCAAAAACCACTGAGCGGGGTGACTACCAGCTCATTCACACGTCACTCAATAACCACAGGATGACATCATGACCTCCAGAAGAACAGCCAATGGCAGCTGGGACGAAGTGCAGAGTGAGAACGGTTCAAAGCAGGTTTGGACTCAAGTCCTGTAAAGCTGGAAACAGGTCCTTCATCACTGAGAGGCAAAGACGAGCCAGGCTGAGGTCTGACCAGGACCGTGGAGGACTGGACCATAAAGGACTGGAGTCAGGTCATCATCTCTAATGAGTCCAGTTTTTGGATTTTCCCAACACCTGGTCATCTAACGATTGGATGGAGACCTGGAGAGGCCTTCAAGCCACAGAGCCTCACAGCTACTGAGGCAATTGATGGATGATGATACACTGAACTCTGGAAACATCATTTTTTATCTGTCTCTGCTTCCTAAATCAGACTTTACCATCAAATAGAATCATTTAAATCCTTCAGAAATGTCACATTTTTACATATTTTTGTTCCTCCTGATCCCAACTAGACTTTAAGTTTTTTTTCTTTACAAAAAAAGAAAAAATCAATTTAGTATAAATTCAGACTTTAGTGGCGTCCCTGGTTTTGACTCAGTCCTGTTTCTGGTATTTGGCAGGTATTTCAGCAGTGACAACAAAGACAAACCTGTAAACACATTCTGAACATGTGAGTCACATGGAGCGCCCGTACCACGGTTACCTTGTGGTAAAATTGGTATGACGCAAATCACCACACACTGACTGAGAGTCAATGAATGGGAGCGTAAGATGTGCAGCCTCATGACTGATTCATGACTTCAGAAGTGGCTCTGTGTTCGGATGGAAATGGAAATGCAGGGAGCGCGGTGACCTCAGCATTTGAAAGCTTGATCTGAACTCTGAAGGCCAGAGCTCAACAACCGGACGTCACACTGTCCAGAGAGAGGGACACAGTGTGATGAGGGTTTGAGGTCACTCTGTGACAGTCAAACATTATTGTCTACAATCCTTCAAACTTACTTTTCAACCCTTGGAAGCAGAGGAGCAGAAAACCAGCCCATATTTAAGACGATAATGAATAACAAGCCAGAATCTCCAGCTGAAGGAAACAGTGTTCACAGCAGCCACCCACTAAGGCCAAACATGGAGCTCTGACTGTTCCTCTGACCTGGATGTACTTCATGAAGCGGTGACACTTCCCACAGCGGGACAGAGGCTTCCCAGAGGCAGCGATGGGTGAGAAGGAGACCTCCATCAGCTCATCCATACCTAGAACAGACAACACAGAGATCCGAATAAAACAGAGAGATCACAGCCATTCAAGGTCCAGATTCATATTGCACCCAGCTTTCAACATCTGATCCAGATCCTGATCCTGATCCTGCCTTAAAAACCTGCTAACATAATTGTCCCATATAGCCCCCTAATGGAGAACATGTTCCTCGGTCAGAAGCAGAGTTTGCTGATGTTTACTCAGCAGGTAACACTGCAGAGAACTGACCACTGATCATCTGGGATGAAGAGACACCTGAGGGACAGGTGAGACGCCTGAGGGACAGGTGAGACACCTGAGGGACAGGTGAGACGCCTGAGGGACAGGTGAGACGCCTGAGGGACAGGTGAGACGCCAGAGGGACAGGTGAGACGCCTGAGGGACAGGTGAGCTCTGATTTTATCAGTCTGTGATGAAGGAACAAGGTTTGAGACACTTAAATGCTGATTTTTTTTTTTACAGAAACCACTCAGAGAAAGAGATCACACACTGTTTATGTGTTACCGTATTGACCTGAATATAGGATGACCCTGATTATAAGACGACTCCACTGTTTCTCAATATTTTCAATAGAAAAAACCTGGTCTTATATTCCGGTCATTACGGTACTTTGAGGGTAAATAAACATGTCAGTGAGAGCTGCTGGTTTCTGGCTGTTTTCTCTCAATCAGATCTGTTCCTCTGTTCCTCTGTTTCTCGAAGGCTCCTGTGTCTCTGAACTCACTGGTGATGGAGTCGACAAAGTAGTGAAACTTCCTCTTGAAGATGTCGAGCGCGTGCTGCAGGACCTGCTGGAAGTTGGCCTTCCCCAGAGCGATGAGGTTCAGCTGCTTCTCCACAGCAGAGCGGATGGTGGGCAGCACCAGCTCTGCATCTACACACACACACACACACACACACACACACACACACTCTGTAAGCCTTGTCACATCTTCATGATAATGTTGCTCATGTTTGTCAGTGAGCTGGTCTACGCGGGGTGATCGTCTGGTTCAGAAATGTTCTGGAGGAGGTCCGGTGTGATGAATCATGGTACCTGTCTTGTAGTATCCATGCACCAGGACGATGCCCAGGTTTGTTGGCTTCAGCTTGCGCCCGTTCTCCACCGTCACATAGTTCCTCTGGCAGATGTTGTTGATGTGGACGGGGATGCTGGCGTCAGTTCCTGAAAGACAGAGGTCATCACCTGAAGTGTTTAAGACCCTGATCAAGCTCAGGGACGGACTGGAAAAGACCGGAGAAGCAGGTAAAGGTGCAGCACCTGTCAATCATTAACATCATTCCAGCCCTGATGGGGCTCAACGCTCCCCAGGAAAGGTCTGATTTCCTGTTTACTCAGCAGCCTGATGCTAAAGCTAAGAGGCGGGGCTGGGACGTACCGATGCCGTGCTTCTCCATGAGAGTGATGAGCTCAGCCTCCGTCAGGTAGTCCGGGGGGTTGGTCTGCTTCTCCACCAGCTTTATCTCATCCACTGTGAAGACGTCTCCACGCTCACAGGCTGGCATGGCCTCCTCCAGAGGGATGCCCTGCCACGGCATCACCGCCGTGTACCCTGGGAAAAAAAAAAAAAAAAAAAAAAACGGACACTTCGGATTGGGCCTCAGCTTTTCGCTGAACTTTAAAAGGGCTGGGAGGATTCCATGATGAGGACTCCACTTCCCATGAGCCCTTGCTCCTAACTGTTGTGAAGACTTATGAAGGCATGTTTGTTTTGAATGGAGAGTTTTTAAGAGACGCCACTCCAACCACTCCAAACTCCCACCCTGTGATCTGACTGTCAGACCGGCTCCCTGTACCTGCAGATATCAGCGTTTTGCCGCTACACGAGAAGGCCTCGGTGCCGACGCTGAAGTCGATGGTGGTCTGGAGGTATTTGCAGTCCTGGCTGACGGTGGCGATGAAATGTCGTGTGATGTACTCGAACAAACGCCAGCCGTCGCTTCCTGTAGAAGAGATCAGAGTCAGAGAAGGCTCAACACGACCGTCAGGTTTTCTTACATCAAATTACACTGATGTATACAGCAGGACTTCACTGACTGAAGAGTAAAACAGGAGGGTTCAAACTTTCTGTTAGACTGGCAGATAACTGGGAAACCTTCAACCATCAGTGATGACTCAAGCATTGACAGATTTTGGTTATGAACGGGCAAAAGTATAAAAATTAGAGTATTTAAAGATCACTTTTGTCCTCTCAGGAGCTTTAAGTCTGACAGATAAAGTGCAGTACAGACAGACATGGTTTAATAAGCACTCATAACATGAGTCATGTTTGTTTTATTTGCTCTAATCGTTTGGATCCTCCAGACTCGGATAATTTAATCTTGATCTTTTAATTTTCTTCTCTGGTGTTTATCAAGCTAAAAGTCTCACCCAGCTCCGCCTCTGATGCTGAACGCATGGGGGTGATGGGAGGATGGTCCCCGGCGTCGTTTCCCTTCCTGGGTCGGTTTAACCCGGCTGAGAGCAGAGCCTTCACCTGACGGAGAGTCAAACACGCTGTAATCAGAAACATCACGTTCCCGCTGCTTATATCATGAATCTCTGGACCCCAACGGTGGCCCTCACCTCCTCCGCCCACATGGGGTTGTTGCTCTGCTGCTTCAGTGCCCCCTTCAGGTCGAAGTTCTCGGGGTAGTGAGTGGTCTCAGTTCGTGGGTAGCTGATGTAGCCCTGTGTGTACAGGCGCTCAGCAATCTGCATGGTGTGCTGGGGTCCCATTCCTGAGACGTGACAAAGACAGACTTTCATTTCTTTCTGCTCGGACACGTCGCTCTCTGAGGAGTCCGTCAGGACCAATCCCTGCTTCACTGTGAACTCACACGTTACAGTCTGATTCAGCTCTTACAGACTAACTCTTACTTCATCATCAGGGGAACAAAATGTTTCAGCTAACTGATAAAGATGCTGCTGAAATGTGTGCTGATGCTGCAGTGAGCCTACCTAAAGCAGAGCTAGCCACCCTCAGCATCTCCACCGTGTTCAGGGCCTGAGGCCTCTGCTTGGCCTTCTCCTTCTTACTCACAGACTCCACCTGCAACAACAGAGGGGTGAAGAGCTGAGGTCAGGGGTTAACTGAAGCCAGGGCTGATCCTGGTCCACCACAGGGACCAGGATCGCAAAGGGGTGGGAAATTTCTGGTAAATTTCAGGAAAGTTTCCTGAACATCTCCATGGGAATTTTAGCTCAGGAATATTGGAATTTTCTAAAAATTTCCGGGGAATTTTGTTTTAGAATTTAATTTTTTCTCATTATCATCTTGATTAAGAAATATTACATTAGACATGTTTGCATGTCTGCTTATAACAAACCAAAATGTTCCATATTTGTTCATTAATATGATGACAGAAATGCAGTTAAAGTCCCAGAAAATTCCCGTTAATTTCCAAAAATTCACATTTCTCCTCTGCTCTCTGCATCGCGCACAGCCGAGTTCCACTCCAATGCACACACACACACCCTTACAGAGAGCCAGAGAGAGAAAGAGAGAGAGAGAGAGAGAGAGACATGTAGCAGACAGAAAATAATGTCACAACTACCACGGGAAACGCAGATATAAAAAAGTCTTTTTTGAGAGCTTTCAGCGCCGTCTGTGTTTCTTGAAGATTTCCAAACAGTTGTAAAACTTTGACTTGCATTTATGACAGGAGTTCAATAATCTAAATAAAAACAGACGTGTCAATCATCCCCAAATAACCACGTTTCCTCTCCCTCAGTCTGCAGTAAAACATTAGTCTGACACAGTTCACCGTTTAGGACATGAAACTTTTACAGCACCTTTGCCTCTTTGGAAGTCTTGGCCAGGTTGACAAACATCTGACCCACATCCCTGTCAAAGACCCTGACCCTGCTCCAGTCCAGCGTCAGAGGCGTCTCCTTCCCTTTGAACACCTGAGGGCAAACACAGCAGGTCTGTGGATAAGTCAAAGTTCTTTCTCAACGTGTCAGGAGGAGAGAACTCCAGGAACTTACTTTAACCTGGAGGACCCAAAAGGTTTCTGGTTTGAAGGACTGGATCTTGTCGTGACGCTCCACACAGAAGCCAAGCGTGGGGGTCTGACAGGGTCCGAATGAGATCAACGAGGAGTCCAGGTTCCCGTATTTGCCCTGGAAGTATTTGGTCTGGAATCTGCGTTTGACAAACCAACAGGAGGCAGCTTGAATCCGTGAGGAGTTTTCAAAGACCAAAGTCTAGACCAAAACCACATCACACTCATCCTGCTTTATTCACAAATCAACACAACCTGAGCTCTGGATGTTTACTTCCTCCACAGAGTGGTTACCTGGTGAAGGCACAGCCGATACGCAGATCCAGCTCCTGGCGTGCGTCCACTGACAGGGCTTCATTGCGGTTGGGCTCTCCGAGGCGGTTCATGGCGTTCCAGATGTCCGTGTCGGTGATGGAGCTGAATTTTGCGCGGTACACGCTCTGCTCTCTCCCGTTGCCTTTGTTCATCACGGGCTGGATCGCATCCAACACCTGAGAAGAAGAAGAAGAAGAAGAAGAAGAAGAAGAAGAAGAAGAAGAAGAAGAAGAAGAAGAAGAAGGAGAGGAAGAAGAAGAAGAAGAAGAAGAAGAAGAAGAAGGAGAGGAAGAAGAAGAAGAAGAAGAAGAAGAAGAAGAAGAAGAAGGAGAAGAAGAAGGAGAAGAAGGAGGAGGAGAAGGAGAAGAAGAAGAAGGAGAAGAAGAAGCAGATGAAGAAGACAAAGAAGAAGAAGATGAAGAAGAAGAAGAAGACAAAGAAGAAGAAGATGAAGAAGAAGAAGAAGGAGAAGAAGGAGAAGAAGAAGGAGAAGGAGGAGAAGAAGGAGAAGAAGAAGGAGAAGAAGAAGAAGAAGAAGAAGAAGAAGAAGAAGAAGAAGAAGAAGGAGAAGAAGAAGAAGAAGAAGAAGAAGGAGGAGAAGAAGAAGGAGAAGAAGAAGACGAAGAAGAAGAAGAAGAAGAAGAAGAAGAAGGAGGAGGAGAAGGAAATGAAGAAGAAGAAGAAGGAGAAGAAGAAGAAGAAGAAAAAGGAGGAGAAGAAGGAGAAGAAGAAGAAGAAGAAGGAGGAGAAGAAGGAGAAGAAGAAGAAGAAGAAGAAGAAGAAGAAGAAGAAGAAGAAGAAGAAGAAGAAGAAGAAGAAGAAGAAGAAGAAAACACTTCAGCTGATAAAGATAAAGTCAGAGTTTACGTTTGTAAAACCTCGTCTTTGGTCCTTCATGAGGTTCTGAATCAGCCTAAGAGAAGAAAAAACTCCATCTCTACCCAAACCAGCCCACCTCAGTGATTTCACTGGTTTTCCCTGAAACACCAAATAAACTTTGAAGACGTTAACTCCAGTGGTCTGTGAAATACTCCTGATGGCCTTGTGGTTAAGGTCGTGCTCCATATACGCAGGTGGCCGGGTTCAAGTCCAACCTGTGGCTACTTTCCTGGATGTCACTTCCCACTTTCACCCTGTTTCCTCCTCTATCCACTGTCCTGTCCTCTCAAAATAAAGGCATAAAAGCCCCCCCCCCCCCCCCCCCAAAAAAAAATATACATATATATATAAAAATAGAGCTTCAAAAAAACCTGAAGAAACAGGAGCAAAGAGACAAAGAGTAGAGTAGGTGACAGAAAAGGCTAAAGAGCTTTCTCTCTCTCTGAACGTGGTCGGATTTGAACGTGGCCTCTCACAACGCGCCATCGCTGCTGAGGTTGGATGCAGTAAGATGGCCATTTTGAATTTCTTCAAAGATCCTGAGGGTCATGAAAAAAAAAGTCAAGATGTAGAGCCAAAAACATTTTGCCGGCGCTGAGCCGGAGGATCCGATTGGCTGTCCGTCAAGACACGGAACGATCCTGGACCCACGAGGACACTGGAGGAGATGTGACTGTTAGCAGACTTACCTCAAAACAGATGTTCTCGCCTTCTTTATCGCAGTCCAACCAGAGAACCACGTAGTCACAGCCTCGGGCTTCAACCTGACACAACAGCAGAAAATCAGGACAAGCATCAGAGACACGCAGACACAGAGCTGATCATACAGGAAACTGAAGGCCAAACAGCAGGTCCTCCAAAACACACCTGGAGGAACTTGACCATGTTGAGTTTAGGGTTGGCCTCCTTCTTTTCTGTGGGAGCTTTACTGAAGAGCTCCGCAGGGTCCACCTTGTCCCAGTTGTTGTACTTTCCTAGAAGAAGAGAGAAGTTTTTAGTGAAGACTTCCTGAACGTCCATATAAGGTCACAACAGACTGGAGCTTCAAATGGACTCATTAGATGGGATCTAAACGTGGACTCACCGATGAAATCCAGACTCATCACGTGTCCACACACTGAAGTCATCTTGAAGCGCACACTTTGGCCCTGGAAGCTGCCGGTGTACTCGTGCACTGAGCATGCTCCGTTGAGGCCTTTCCGGCTCGAGCAGCTTCCTTAAAGACGAGCAGAGGAGAGGAGGAAGCGGTCAGTCGACACGGTCCTTTAATGAGCAGGAAGTTTGTGCCAAAGCTGACACACAAACAGGAAAGAGGTCAAAGATGTGAAACCACATTCTGCACATGTAACAACAGCGTGGCTCTGTAGTAGAAGAGTGCAGGTCCTGCAGCACTCCTGACGTGGAGCATCATGAAATGAAAAACAGGACAAAGGAGACCTGAAACTGGTCTCTGGGTTCACAAACGTTTCCTGTAAAAACTGTCTGAGTTTTTTTTGTAGGAGACATCAGGTTTAAAATGAGCAGACATCTTTTTCTTATCACCTTTTTAAGCTCCATCATTTGATGGATTAGACACGGAGACTAAATGATCTGAAAAGCACCAACTTTTCCAAAGTTGTTGTTGAACTTTGATCATCAGAGAATCAACTTTCCATCTGATGGAAGAGAAATTTATTTTCATAATTTAGAAACCGGGGAGAGTACATTTGTCGGTGAGTCAGATGTGGAATGAATGCTGATTGAAATGAACTCTCAAGGTTTAATGCTAATGAAAGGTAAATGGATGGAAACGCACAGTCACACACACACACACACACACAGACACACACACCCTGATGGGTTATAAAATGGAGCGAGCAGAAGCAGCAAACAGCCAAAAACCAAAGCTCGTCTCTCTCTCACATCTTTGGCATGGAACAGCTCCAGGTAAGACACCTGCCTCTTCTTCGTTGATGATGATGATGATGATTCTTATGAAGATGTGTTTTGATGTTTACTGCACAGTTAGAACCCTGCTGGTCTCCAGAGTCTGCTTAAGCGTGGTTTTATGGGACAGGCTCAGTTTTTAGGAGTCAGCCTTGAAGCACGCAGCGTAACAAACTTCATTTGGTTCAAAGAAAGGAGAGAACTTTCAGTCTGATGATCTTTACTCTGACTTCTTATATTCATTTTATTCTTTCTCTCATGTTTTTGATGTTTGAAATAAAGACATCAGAGGAAACAGGCTCCACATCAGGTGGAGCTGGAGCAGCTAATCTTCTTAAACTGATGTTTAGGGTTGTGGTTTTTGGTTCTGTCTGGGCTGAGGTGACTCATGTTAAAGCTGAACAGCCCCGTGAGGACAAACAAACAGACGTCTCCACTGACTCATCTGCTCTGATCCGCCTCCAGCTGCTGCGCGTCCTTCTGCTGGTCCTGCTGGCCCTGCACCGCTGTCTGTCCATGCCGCTGGGCAGCCAGTGTGTGGACGAGTCCTTCTGCACGTACAGCCTGCAGGACTACTACAGCCAGCTGGTCAACCTGCCCAGCCACATCAACGAGCGCAGCATCGCCACCTGGACCTACGTGTGAGTAACCCTCACCTGCTTTAAAACCATCAGTTTTCTACCTGAAGAGGTGAATGAATCCGCCATCAGTGGGCTCACCATTTAGGACAACACCAGCTCTTAAATGTAGAGTTTGCATCCTTCAAAGATCAAAATAATGATAATAATATAAAAGTTTATAAAGGTAGAAGGTTAAAAGTGTTTTATCTGCTTAGGAAGGTTTTGAGGTCAGCATGATCAACTTCTATCTTTATTCATTATTTATAAATCCAACATTCCCAAGTGTTTGTTCATAAATTTATGAAAATAAAGCTGAAATACTACAAGAATTAAGTCTTGGTGTACAAGAAAGAACGATACCAGAGAAGCTTTATGTGTTTACGAGAAAAAAATGCACGAAATGTGAAAAGTTCAGGTAAATGAAGATGGATTTAAAAAGAACTAATTCATTGAAGGAAAAAAAAAAAAGTCTTGAATTTGTAAAATAACAGTGATAAAGTTGTCTATTAATTAACTTGTTGAAGGAGTAAAAATAAATTGTTTTTAAATTGTTTTCATCTGATGAAATTGGCTTTATTAATAAAATATATTATTTATTATTATTAAGAATTAGGTTAGATTTTACAGAAGCGTGTTGCTGCCACCCTAGAAAATAAAAAATATATATTTAATCAGTATCACAAAATAACGGGTTAATTATCACGTGATTTCGTGACACGGAATCATCACATTATAAAGTGACTGCTCATATTTTTAATCTCAAATGGTTGAGCTGATTCCCTGTTATTGAGCGCTGTGGATGATGTAATGACAGGTATGCGTTCATTTAGACAGGTTTTGAAACGTTCAGGGATCAACAGACGGAAGAATCAGTCTGTCGCTACGGAGGAAGCTTCGTTTATCATCGACAAGCTGACAAAAACCTTTCTGTCCGGTTATTATATTTGTGTTTTAGGAGACTATCAGAGGCTCAGTTTATGAATGGGCAACATACGCTTCATGCAGGCTGACTCCGTCTTTGTTAACTGCCCTCCGAGCAACCACTAATACACAAAAGTTCCTACCCGGGTATTTTCCTTTTCCAACAATAACGTCATACGTGAGAATTCATATCACAAAATAACAATAATTATCGCATTGTTTCGTGATACTTATAATATATATATTTTTTTTATTTTCTAACGTGGCAGCAATTTGCTTCCGTAAGAATTCAACAAATATTTACCTGTAAAAAAAAAATCAATAGATAAAATTTCTACATCGAATAGAGATGTAATATTTTTGGAACACAGTAAGACAAAAAAATATATTGTTTATAAAACAGTTTACATGAATGAAGTCATAAAACCTTGCACCTTCTTCTCTCTCTCTCTTTTTTTTTTTTTTTTTAATTTTTAGCTTGTTTACCATTATTGAGTCATTTTTTTTCTTCTATTCTAGATTTCTGCATGTTTTTTTTTTTTTTTTTTTTTTTTTTTTTTTTTAAGCCAATGACTGAAAGTCTGTCTCTGATCCCTCCTCAGAGAGAACATCGACCTGAACCGTGTCCCTCAGGTCATACATGAGGCCAGCTGCCACACCAGCCACTCCTGCAGGGGGCTGGACACCACCTTCGGTCTGGAGTCCATCCCCGTGTCCCTGAGGATGCCGGTCCTCAGGAAGAACCCCAGCTGCTTCCCCACAGCCAGCTACTCTCTGGAGTTTGAGCTCATCACCATAGCTTGTATATGTGCTATCTCCAGGCACAGCTAAAACAGGACTAATCCACTGATGTCGACCGAGGATCCAGGTGAACATGGGGAAGAGTTTCTTCAGACAGGAGGGGAGAACGGTGGTGTCTCTACATTATCACTTTCACTCATTATGATTGTCTCCACTCATCCAGTAATCCAGATTAGAAGTGTAACAATCCCCACATGCCTGTGAGCTGATCCCATCAGCAAATAAAGACATTTTACATCCCCTGGTGTCTCTGTTCTGTCTGTGTGCATCTCTCTGTACGCCTGGATGATCTCAACAAAGTTCCATCAATTATAATAAATCTCACCAAACAATAAAGTATCAGTTCATTAAAGGTTCAATTCAGACTGAAGACACAAATTAATTAAAAAAAAAAAAAAAACCAGCAGAGGGCATCAGCTGCTTTCATACACAGCTACTGTAAAAGACAAGAAGACCTCACATCAAATCAATCCCTGAAAGAGCTGTAAATCAATCTAATGAGGGATACATCTTGTTTAAATTGTATCTTGATATTTCTGTGTGATGGTGAGTTAAGTGTTCAGTCTCTCTCTATAAAAACTACAATTTAAACAGTTTGTTGTTCCGGTGAAATAAACTAAAACATCTTTATCTGCCCACATCCTTTGGTGTCAATCCCATTTTTTAAAGCCATAACTTCACATCTGAACCATCTGAACCCACCTTTAGAGAGGATTTTGGCGATGGACTGAGCCAGGGACGGTTTCTCTGCTACCATGAGAACAGTCCTCATTCTGGGACAGAAATCAGCTCCTCTGACGATAAAAAAAAAACTCCGATCAGTCTGAGAAACACACAAAATATCTGACGATCAAACCGCGTGAAAAGAGTAAAGCTACAGAGCAGAAAATGATCATTTATCCTGTAACTGAAATGAAACCGGACCCGGCGGTTCACGCGTTATTTACTACCGGTGTCTTCTTCTTCGCTGGATTTTTAAAGGTGGTTTTCATGCAATGGTTGAAATACCGCCACCTCCTGGAATGACCACGAACTTACTCATTACTTAGTTCAAATGGGTTAAAAAATATGCTGTTACATCAGAGCCAAAAGTTTTAATCATTTGAAAAATTTCGAAGTTTCGAAGTTTTTTTCCCCCTGAGTTAAATATAATTTTGATTCGATTCTTAAATTCTTTTGGAAAAAAAAAAAAAAAAAAAAAAGATATATATATATATATATATATATATATATATATATATATATATATATATATATATATATATATATATATATATATATATATATATATATATTTCATTTTCATTTGTATATGTTTTAATATTTGAGGTCTTATTTTTTTCAGTTGCAGATTTCATGTTTCAGCTTCAGATCCTGATGTTTACAGTTTCAAATCTTTTTTTTTTTTTCCAGATTTTTCTTTTCTTTTCTTTTTTTTAACATTGGAATTGTTATTTTTTTAATTCAGACTTCTGGCTCTGATCTGGTGTTGGGGGCTTGGCATCAACTGAGAATGTCATGGAATCATGACTGACAGCACAACAAAGAAAGCTTAGAATCTTACTCAATTACGTTGCCTTCAGGAAACGTAGGTAGGCCAGAACTATGACTCTTTGCTTTCTCTACACCATATTTGTTAGTTGGCAGAGAAAAAACAGACCCCAGTGGCTGCATTTAACGAGCTGTTTTAGACCAGTCTTAGACATTCAGGCAGTATAAGAGCAACAAACTGGCTCCATTCAGATTCTCTACTGCGCAGACTCTGGCTGCACAATGGCGGCGCCCGTTACAGAGTTTTTTGGCATCAAAACTATACAACAGTAAAAGGCGGAGCCATGTTGTCCGTTCTACATACAATGCAGAAGCTGAAATATATGGCAAGCCGTTTTAACATTTAAAAGCTGAGTTCGTCTATCTGAAATTCAAATTTTGACGAGGCGAAAGGCGAAATGTGAATTACAGATATCCATTACTCAATTTTGACTAGGCCAAAATCGAATTACAGATATCTTGAATTCAATTTTGCCTAGGCAAAATCACGTCACATTTGCCATTCATGTGTATTGGATGACTCATTGCGGATATCCAAAATGTGAATTACAGATATCTTCAAATGAATTTCTCCTAGGCGAAATTTAATTTAAGATATCCGTAAGTACATTTTTAGATATCTTAAATTGAGGTGAATTAAAGATATCTGTAATTTGAATTCCTCCTAGGCAAAATTGAATTAGAGATATCTTGAAATCGAATAATGGATATCCAAAATTCATTTGTAGATATCTGTAATTCACATTTTGGATATCCGAAATGACGTATTGGATATCCAAAATGAGTCATCCAATACACATGAATGGCAAATGTGACGTAATTTCGCCTAGGCAAAATTGAATTCAAGATATCTGTAATTCGAATTTCGGATAGTCGAACTCGGCTTTTAAATGTTAAAACGGCTTGCCATAGAAATAGATATGTTTGCCTGTTTCTTTGCACAGGTTTTACGTCATACATTGATGATGTCATCTGCATTGACACGTAGCTGGGGTATGGTTTTCCTTTTTTTTTTTGAATGTATATGTATAAATATGAACTTTACCCACCATCTCGCCATTATCATCATTATTTGAGTTTCCACCAGTATTATTTTCTCTTTTTATGCTTTTGATTTTGGATTTTGTGAAAATAAACACTTGAATGGATCATGGACTCTTTTGAATCTTTGGATCTTAACCTGGGTAAACATAACACAAACTGAAAAGAAGAACAGATGGACCAGAAAGCTAAGCTGCTAACTACAGTTAGCTTTGGTAGTTTGCGTAGTTTCGTCTGACTGTGAAGGATCTAACAGTAGTTTCAGTTCTGAGATTTCAGCTTGTTGGGAATAAAAGTGCTGTGATGACATCCTCCCGACAGGAACCATAGTTCCATCCTTCTTTTGTTATGTTTAGCTCCTCACATTTTCACCTTCTGTGAACAGTTTAAAAATCTGCTCTCAGCCATCAGTCCTGCAAAAAGAAACAGGAAACAGGAGCACAGACCAGGAGCCGCTGATGAACGGAGCTTTTATTTTAAAGACTGAATGATTGATGCAGCATGAGTGATGGTGACAGCATGAGGTTCACACGTGAGATCAGTGCAGGAGATGAAAGTTATGGTGGCATGAAGACAGTGAGGGAGCATTTCTGGAGCATTTTTAAACTGATGACAGACAAAGAAAAGCACAACCATATGTTCCAGTTTTCAAAACTCCATTAAAGAATTTGACCTCGTCCTGCTCTTTCCTCTCTTTAAGTCAGTTTCGTGTTATTCTCTCTCCTCTAACTTCTCTCTCTCCATCAACGTGTTTGCATCCGCCCAATCCTTGACTGCGTGGTTGTGATCTGCTCTTTGTTTTAAGGCGTTTGGATCTTCTGCAGCCTTGACTGCGTGATTTTGATCTTCTCTCCCCTCTATCTTCTTGTCTCGCTCCTCTCTCTCCTCCTCTTCGTTCTCCTCCTGTTGCTTTTATCAGACTTTGTTCTTTCTCTATAAAAAATAATGACATGACCTTCAACAAACAGCTCATTTTCTTCAACACTTGTCTGAACAGTTCCAGTGGATTTTATCCTCACACGTTTTGTTAAACTCAACTCAAAGATCAGAATGTGTGTCCTCTCTGTCTGACTCTACTGTGTACCTGCCTGCTCTCTCTCTCCTTCACCTCTTCCTTCTGACTTTGTCCATTCGGGAGGTCGTGTCTGGATGAGGCTGGGCCGCATCAAGAGTTCCACAAAAAAAGGGCTTCAAGTATTAAAAATAATAATCATAATAATAATAAAACCCCCCAACTGATCTCTAAGTTTGGACCTGAACTTTGACTTATTAAAGTTCATAGGTGCTGCCAAAAAAGGCACATGATCCAAACACCCACAAACACCGTATAGCACCAGGTGACATGATATTTTTCCCTCCACTCGGTGACACAAACATGTTACAAGTGACCAATTTGCTAATTTGTTGTCATGAGCCTGAGCTACGGTAGCGCACAAGTGTCAAAGAATATAAAACGTCCAGATGCATGTGAGAAAAAACACACAGGCCACACTGACACAAAGTTTGATTTCAGGCAGGGGGCCACAAAATATTGTTCTGGGGGCCACAAGTGGCCCATGGGCCGCGAGTTTGAGACCCCTGGTCTATATAATGCTGCTTGTGGACACCAAAGTTTTCCTGTAGATGTTTTCAGATGTAGGGCTACGTTAGGCCCGCTCTACTTTAAATCAGTCTAATATGATTTTTCCACAGTAAACTATTATGCATGTGTGTACATTTGAGACATCAACCCAGCAATGTCGCTCAGCTTTGTGTTCTATTGTAAAGTGTCTTGAGATAACACTTGTTATGAATTGGCGCTATACAAATAAAGATTGATTGATTGATTGATTGGTTGATTGATTGATTGATTGTCGATGTACACCCCTAGTGGCGAACACCAAATTTTGATTTTTAGCTTACACAATGCATCTCTTCCCAATGGATTGATTGGCGTTTGGTCTGATACCAGGATTGGAATTTTTTATCTCATTTTCCTCTGTTTTTATTCGCACTGGAACTGTCATTGGGATTAACTGTTTTATTCCCGTGAATCCC
Source organism: Labroides dimidiatus (assembly GCA_030710495.1). Classification (NCBI taxonomy): domain Eukaryota; kingdom Metazoa; phylum Chordata; class Actinopteri; order Labriformes; family Labridae; genus Labroides; species Labroides dimidiatus. The sequence continues at coordinate 31,526,140 of CM061153.1, forward strand.
ACAGTTTTCACATCTAACTTGTGAAAACTTTAAAAATCAATCAATCAATCAATCAATCAATCAATCAATCAATCAATCAATCAATCAACCAATCAGTCAATCAATCAGTCAATCTATAGTCTATTGTCTAAATCCATTCTCAGTGTGTTCTGCAGACTTCATCTTTCCACATCTCAGTCCTGGACTAATCTGGATCCAGACGTGTTGTGGGATCATAAGTCTTGCTCACACTGCAGGCCCACCCTTTAAACTTTGGTTTTCAACAAGTTCAGACAAACTTTCTACTTTCAGCAGATTAATGTGAAAACAGTCCTCAGAGTCAAACTCTGAGCTTTACTGAGCAGGAAGTGATGTTTTTACCTTTTACTGAAAGAACAAGAAGAAGAAGAACACATTTAAAGTCGCAGCAACTTTACAAATAATTAACGTTACTTCTTTTATGTTGTATGACAGAGGATCAGGGCCAAGTAAAAAAAAAGAGGTAAATTTATGACTTTACTCTCGTAAATATACTTCTTCTTTTTTTTTTTTTTTTAATTTGGCCCTAAACCTTCGTTGACGGAAACAGACAGACAGATGTTAAATTCAATGCTTCTGATTCCACATCTGGTTTTTGATTTGTAGTTTATTTTGCAAACAGGAATCATAGATAATCACACACACACACACACACACACACACACACACACACACACACACACACACACACACACACACACACACACACACACACACTCACCTTTAACTTCAGTCTTTTGCAGAGCTTCATGCGGCAGATTTGAAGGTACACCAGCTGCATGGACGGGCAGAGACACAGCAGCAGAAGTCTTATTCAGACGGACGAAGACACAAGTTTACAGTTCGGTTTATACTTTGAATGTTTGACATCCTGAGACTGAAACCAGAGGAGCTACAGGAAAACTGCTTTTAGCTGTGTGAAGTGGACACCAAATATTAAAACAATAACAGCTTATAAAAAACAAGACTCACGTATGAGTGGAACCGGAGGCACAGCTCCTGATCCTGTGCCTGGAAAAGCTGGAAGGACTGTAAGAGCGAGAATTTCAGTGTTTTTCAGCATGAATAAAAACTGAGGCCTGTTTGGTATAAGGTAGAGAAGAAAGTGTGTTTGTTATCCTACTGAAATATCCCTTTAAAGCACACCGATTGGCTCTGAGTCTGGTCTTTTATTTGTTGTGTTGCAAACAGAAAAAACTCAAGAAAACAAACTCACATAATCTCTTCGAGACAGTTTTGGTCACTCTTTCAAATGGAGGACTTTTAATTTCTAAAGATGAACATGGATCTGCAAGACGAGCTGCACAGAGAGACGGAGCAATCAGCAGCAGGAATAATTTGTTTGTGTTTTTGACTTTTTGCATGTGTTTTCTTAAGTTGCAGTGCTGTGAGCTCTCAGGGCCACCGTATTAAGGTACCATGAGGGCACCAGAGGCACAACACCCCCTCTTTAAAGTTTATGATTCTTCTCTTCTTCGGTAAAATCCTCCAGACTCACACAGAGGGAGGTAAAGAGAGAGTCTATAAGGGCCACTCATCTGACCACGGACAGCTAAGCACTCTGATATCTTTGGTTTAATGTCCATTGATCATGTCTGAAGCTTCATCTGTCCGTCCATACAGGAAACTTCTCTGAGGTTTGGGTAGAGGACCAAGCTTTCATCTATAATCAACCAACTAGCTACACAATATTACCAGAAACTCATTTTTATCATTTCATTAAAGGAAGGTTAGCCTCAGATCAGCTGATCTCGTACAGAAAATATCCCTTTAATCCACACTGATTGGCTCTGAGTCTGGTCTTTTATTCGTTGTGTTGCAAACAGGAAAAAACTCGAGAAAACAAACTCACTTGAGCTCCGCCGTTCCAAATTGTGCCGTCCTTTGAAAGGAGGCCTTCTCTTTCCTGAAGGTTGACGTTGAGCTAGAAGACGAGCAGCACAGAGAGACGGAGCAATCAGCAGCAGGAAGAGTCTCATTTAAAGGATCAACCACACATTTTACAGACAAATGAACAAGCATCTGATTTTTTTAGACAGAACAAGGTTGAGCCATCTTAGGTGAGTGGGTAACAGCTTTAGTTGATTTTGAGTTTCAGTGTCTCGGGTCGTTAAGTGCTTTTCTCTGGAAAATTTTCTCCACTAATTGTCATGGGAGACATGAACATTCACATTGACAAGACAGGCAAATGACTTTCTGGCACTCCTCTCCTCTTTCGACCTCAAACTGGTTCCTTCTCCTCCAACTCACAAAGCTGGCAGAGTCCTTGATTTGGTTCTGACTTGTAACTGCTCCACTGCAGATGTGACAGTTACCCCACTACACCTTTCAGATCATTTCTTGGTACAGTTCTCTGTTGCTTTTCCGCTAATGCAGGCACCCCCACAGATGGTTTCCTTCCGCAGAAACCTAAAGTCCCTCTCAGCAGCACAGCTGTCTGATGAGGTATGCTCCTTCATGCCTGACCAAACACATTTCTCTACATTGTCTGTTAAAGAGGCTACAGAAACACTCAGTTCCTCTCTGTCATCCTCTCTGGACAGATTCTGCCCTCGGGTGCCAAACCAGCCAAGAAAAATCCACCAAGTCCATGGCTCTCTGAAGTTTTGAGAGAATAAAGAGCAGGAATCAGGGCAGCAGAAAGACAGTGGCGTAAATCCCAAGAACCCACTGATTTGTCCTCCTACCAGCAAAAACTTGCATCCTTCACTTCCTGCCTTAAGTCCACAAAGCAAGCCTTTTATCAGAACATGATCTGTGCTGCTTCTGACTCAAGAAAACTGTTTATGGTGTTTAAATCCTTACTCTCTCCTCCAACTGCTCAGCCATCCGCTGCATTGACTCCAGACATGTTTGCTTCCTTTTTCACTGAGAAAGTGGTAACCATCAGAAAACAATTCTCCGAGCCTGACCAGCTCTTTCAGTTCCAACCGACAACTGGTGCATCACTCTGCTCTTTCGCTCCTCTGAATGAGGATGAGGTCTCCAGACTTCTTCTGAACTCTAAACCTACAACCTATCCTCTTGATCCAACTCCTACCAGCATCCTGCAGACCATCCTACCCACAATCAAACCTGCAGTGACACACATTGTCAATTCCTCCTTGGAATCTGGCACCTTTCCCACAGCTTTTAAACAAGCTCTGGTCACTCCACTACTCAAAAAACCTCATCTCAACCCAGCCCAGGTTGAAAATTACAGACCAGTCTCACTTCTGCCATTCTTGTCCAAAATTCTTGAGCGCACAGTCTTCAACCAAGTCTCTGAACATCTACAAAAGAACAACCTGAGTGACGCCTATCAATCTGATTTCAGGCGTGACCACTCCACTGAGACCGCACTCCTGTCAGTCACAGAATCACTGCGACTGTCTCGAGCTGCTGGTCGGTCCTCTGTCCTATTACTACTGGACCTGTCTGCTGCTTTTGACACCGTGAACCATCAAGTTCTCCTCTCTACACTCTCTGAGCTTGGCATCTCGGGATCTGTCCTGTCTAGATTCAAGTCCTACCCAACAGGTCGATCCCTCAGAGTGTCATGGCGAGGTGAAGTGCCTGAATCACATGGTTTATTAACAGGAGTACCCCAGGGGTCAGTGCTTGGTCCCCTCCTCTTCTCCTTATACACCACCTCACTTGGTGCAGTGATCCGCTCACATAGCTTCTCTTACCACTGCTATGCTGATGACACTCAGCTTTTCATGTCATTTCCACCCAGTGACACAACTGTCTCAGCTCGGATATAAGCGGGTCTGGCTGATATCTCCACTTGGATGAAGGAACGGCACCTTCAGCAAAATCTGTCTAAAACTGAGCTCGTTGTCCTTCCAGCCTGTCGTTCTATTCAACCACACATCAGTGTCCTGCTTGAATCAAATCAACTTGTGCCCACAAACTCTGCCAGAAATCTGGGTGTGATGATTGATGACCAGCTGACCTTTAAGGTTCATGTGGCCTTGATTGCTCGGTCCTGTCGATATGCCCTCTATAACATCAGGAGGATCAGACCCTACCTAACAGGCCACACAGCTTCTGGTACAGGCTCTTGTGATTTCTTGTGATTGACTACTGCAACTCGCTGCTTGCAGGTCTCCCTGTGTCTACATTCAAACCTCTGCAGATTACCCAGAATGCAGCAGCACATTTGATTTGCAAATTCATAACTACTTTCAGCCCCAAATGCAGTAAAGATCAAGCTTGTCTGATGAGGACAGACTGAAGTGGAGTCTGAAGGGAACTCCTCCTCTCTCAGAAGTTAAGCGTCTTTAAGTACTCCAGAATGGAGCCCATTATTTCCACAAATTAAACAAGTTTTTTCATTTGGTTTGAAATCTGACTCACAAGATTCATCACATGTTCTCACACATTTTAATGTATTTTAATAGAGACCCAAAGCTCACCGAAAATATTCACAATGAAAAACCTTACCGTAAGCCATCATCATCATCATCATGCAGATCAGCAGCAGAACAGTCAGCAGCCTCATGATGGAGCAGATGATCCAGGTGTAAAGATGAAGATGGAAACCTTTGACAAAGACAGAAAAACATCTAAATGTCCAGCAGGAAGCAGACCACTTCAAGTTGATGTGTCAGAAAGAAAAGAGGATGATGATGGAGTGGATATCAGACCTGCAGCACAATGATCCTCTCCTCTCTCAGTGAAGAAGTGCTGAACCAAAGAGAAGCAGCTCTTAAATAGTCGTCACTGACCCAACATGACTCCAACTTCATATACAAATATCTCACTCAGCCAACCAGAGGAGGTTTGATTCTCCTGGAGAGCAGAGGTGACTCAGTGTTTAGTTATTATGTCATCACTCAGGTGTTTTTGTTGACTTAGGTTGATCTGGATCCGTCAAACCTCTGACATGTGATGTGAATATTAATATTGTCTCTGATAATAATGTGGTCATCTCTGTACCCAACCTTTGCTCTGATGATTTATGGATCACCACAGAGCTGAAGGTTTTATTGGCCTCAAACTTTCTTTACATTTACGTCACAACACACTGAGCCTGATGGTGAATGTGGTGCAGCCACAGACTCCTGCAAAATAAAACCTGCAGCAGATTCTGACTCAGTCAAATTTATCTGTGACTTTAAAAGTTATGTGGTCCTCAACTTGCAAAAGCTACAACAAGAGCAGCTGGTTTTTCTGTCTCTGAGATCTGGTTGAGTTTTTACAAATGGTATCAAATGAAGACTCGGGTTATTTTAGTTTAAAGTTTTAAATCGCATCGAGAAAATCAAGCAGAAAATTTCACCAAATGAACAGAAACTGTGAAGGTTGGCTTTCAGAGTTTGTGTATTGGTAGTTCAGAGATGCTCTTCTGCAGACCTCGGTTGTAACGAGTGGTTATTTGAGTTACTGTTGCCTTTCTATCTGCTTGAACCAGTCTGGCCATTCTCCTCTGACCTCTGGCATCAACAAAGCATTTTCACCCTCAGAACTGCTGCTCACTGGATATTTCCTCTTTTTCGGACCATTCTCTGTAAAACCTGGAGATGGTTGAGAGTGAAAGTCCTAGTAGATCAGCAGTTTCTGAAATACTGCCTACTTCCAGCCCGTGTCTACATGCCTAAATGCATTGAGTTGCTGCCATGTGATTGGCTGATTAGAAATTTGCGTTAATGAGCAGTTGGACAGAAGTGCCTAATAAAGTGGCTGGTGAGTGTGTATGTTTATCTTCCAAAAGTAATTAAGCGGTGAAACATTAAAATAAGTTTGAACATGTAGGAAAAACGAGTGAATTATCCTAACTGAACTATCTGTGAGAGGTCAGGAACACCATTAGACTAAATACTGAAAGAATAGTTTGCAGTGGAGCTGGAATTTAAATATGAGTGATGGTTTTATGGATCTTTTTTTGTTTTTGGATCTTTTGGTTCAGTAAACATGCACCGGGTCAAACTGACCAGTGAACATTATTGCTGTACCTGAAAAACAAACATAACAGGAGGGATAAAGAAGTGAGTGATTGATGCAGCATGAGTGATGGTGACAGTGACAGCATGAGGTATACCAGTGAGATCAGTGCAGTAGATGAAAGTTATGGTGGCATGAAGACAGTGAGGGACTCAGGTGAAATGAACTGGAGAGTGAAAGGTTTATTTGTTATGTTCATCAGTTTTATTGAACACAGACGTCCTCAGAGTCTTTGGGGTCCTCTTCCTCATCCAGGCTTTCAAACTTGATGACGTGACCTCATGACATAATCTGTGGTAGAAAACACATCACACATAAGCCTTCTCTAAGTGTCCTTCCAGTAGATAACACATATGTATGTCTTTTTCATAAACTAACAGAAAAATGCTCTCAGGATGCCCATGCAGTAACTAAAATGTGAAAAAGTACCTTCTGAATCTGAACCTATTGTTGTCATAAAAACACTGCCCTCTGGATGTTGTCCTGTTGATTACAATGGGATAAAAAGTGCCCTCAGGATGCATTACTTGTGGTAAATAGTTCCCTTTAGATGCTCTTCTAGTTGGTTCAGGGCAAAAGAAATGCCTTTCAATCTGATGTAATTTTAGCAGAGCGCTCTAGGCACCTTTCAAATGGTTTTACTTTTACTAATAGTGACCCTTATGCAAATAAGGCCCCCTTTAAGCACCGTCGATCCATCTTCTACCACTTATTTGGTTCCAGGTCGCGGGGGCAGCAGTCTCATCAAGACCAGAGGCCCCTGTCCCCGGGCCACTTCCACCTGCTCCTCTGGGAGGATACCAAGGCGTTCCTAGGCCAGCTGAGAGTAATGATCTCTCCATTTTGTCCTGGGTCGACTCTGGGGAGTGAGGCATCCTCACTCGATGCCTGAACCACCTCATCTGACTCCTCTCGAGGCGAAGGAGCAGCGGCTCTACTCAGAGCCTCCGTGCTCTGAACCCTGTCTCTAAGGCTGAGCCCGGACACCCTGTGGAAGAAGATCATTTCGGCTGCTTGTATTCATGATCTTGTCCTTTCAGTCATGACCCACAGCTTATCAATCAATTAATCAATTAATCAATTAATCAATCAATCAATCAATCAATCAATCAATCAATCAATCAAAATTTATTGGCTGAACAGGACCTCAAGATACTTAAACTCCTCCACTTTGGGGAGAGACTCTCTCCACACCTGGAGTGGGCAGTCCACCCTTTTTCAGCTAATGACCATGGCCTCAGATTTAGAGGTTCTGATCTTCATCCCAGCTGCTTCGCACTCAGCTGCAAACCGCCCCAGTGCGAGCTGGAGGTCAGTGTTTGATGAGGCCAATAGGACCACATCATCTGCAAAAAGCAGAGATGGGATCCTAAGACCCCTGAACCTGACACCCTCCACCACTTGGCTGTGCCTAGAAATCCTGTCCATGAAAGTGATGAACAGAATCGGTGACAAAGGGCCCGACCCTGACTGGGAACGAGTTTGACTTACTGCTGGCAATACGAACCAAACTCTCACTCTGGAAATACAGAGATCAAACAGCCCGAAGCAATGGGCCACAAAGCACATGTGGACTGTGCTCTGAAGACAGAGTAGCTCAGGTGGACACAACGCTTCACCTGTGAGACATCATGGTGTCTTCAAGTGCACCTCGTAAACCTCAGAAATCTAACTTCTACTTGAATGACAGGCAGGTTGTTTAAAACAGGACAGTTGGTATTTTTTCTTTTTGTCCTTTAACAAACTCAGACATCTGTCAAACCTTACTGTTCTTTCATTTCTGGAGCATTTTTAAACTAATGACGGACAAAGAAAAGCACAACCATATGTTCCAGTTTTCAAAACTCCAGTAAAGAATTTTACCTCGTCGTGCTCTTCCCTTACCTTCAAGTCGATGTTGTGTTCTGGTCCCTCCTCTACCTTCTCTCTCTCCTCCAACTTTTCCTTCTCCTCCTTGTCCTGCTACTCTCTCTCCTCCTCCTCGTTGTCCTCCTGATGCTGTTCTCAGACTTTGTTTGTTCTCTATAAAAGTATTGATATGACCTTCAACAAACAGCCTATTTTCGACATCACTTATATATATTATAAATAAATAAATAAACAAGACTCACGTATGAGTGGAAGCGGAGGCACAGCTCCTGTTTCTGCGTCTGGAAGAGCTGGAAGGACAGTCAGAGCAGTAAGAACAGGAAGTGTTCAGCTTTAACAGGAACAGATAATAAATCCACATCATGAAACAGAATGAGTCAAACAGTTTCTCCTGAGGATCAGGATTACACCTTTTCATGCTCAGATTTGTCCTGATCAGAAAGATACCCAGCTTACTGACAAGAAGAGGAAAAGAAGTCAAAGACTGTCCACATTATTTCCTCCACACAGAGTTAAGACTCAGCAACAGCAGGAGGAAGGAGCATCAGAGCACATGTTAACACAGAGACAGTCAGCATTTCATTAAAGGAAGGTTATCCTCAGATCTCTTCATGTTGGCAGCTGATCTCATACAGCACTAAATATAATTTGAGTGTTTTTCAGCATGAATAAAAACTGAGGCCTGTTTGGTATAAGGTAGAGAAGAAAGTGTGCTCATTATCCTACTGAAATATCCCTTTAATGCACACTGATTGGCTCTGAGTCTGGTCTTTTATTTGTTGTGTTGCAAACAGGAAAAACTCAAGAAAACAAACTCACGAACTCTCTTCGAGCCAGCTTTGGTTTCTCCTCTGAATGGATTAGCTCTTAATCTTGAAGGTCGACGTTGAGCTAGAGGACGAGCAGCACAGAGAGACGGAGCAAAGAGCAACAGGAAGAGTCTTCTTTAAAGGATCAACCACACATTTTACAGACAAATGAATTCTATATTCAAACAGCTGGTCTGGTAACACCTCTGCTGTGTTACAGTCTATTTGCCGCGTGTTTTTCTAATGTGTCGTGTGTTGGTCTTTGCAGCGTCTTTATTGCTGTACATGTTATAAGATTTATGAGGCTGTTTTCTTAATTTTTTGTGTTTTGTCTTTTTGCAATTGTTTTCTTAAGCTGCAGTGCTGTGAGCTCTCAGGGCCACCGTATTAAGGTACTGTGAGGGCACCGAAGGCAAAGTTTATGATTTGTCTGGTCTTTTATTGTTGTGTTGCAAACAGAAAAAAGTCATGAAAACAAACTCACGAAATCTCTGTTCAACGTTGGTCCATCCATCGAATGAAGGACTTTTGAATCCTGAAGGTCGACGTTGAGCTACAAGACGAGCAGCACAGAGAGACGGAGCAATCAGCAGCAGGAAGAGTCTTATTTAAAGGATCAACATGTGATCACATGATTCAGATCAGCAATTTGATTTGTGATTCATAACTATTTTCAGCCCCAAATGCAGTAAAGATCAAGCTTGTCTGATGAGGACAGACTGAAGTGGAGTCTGAAGGGAACTCCTCCTCATTCAGAAGTTTAGCATCTTTAAGTACTCCAGAATGGAGCCCATTATTTCCACAAATTAAACAAGTTTTTCTATTTGGTTTCAAATCTGCCTCTGTCACAAGATTCAACACAGGTTCACACATTTTAATGCTGTTTAATGTATTTTAATAAAGACCCAAAGCTCACCAAAAATAATCACAATGGAAAACCTTACCGTAAGCCATCATCATCATCATCACGCAGATTAGCAGCAGAACAGTCAGCAGCCTCATGATGGAGCAGATGATCCAGGTGTAAAGATGAAGATGGAAACCTTTGACAAAGACAGAAAAACATCTAAATGTCCAGCAGGAAGCAGACCACTTCAAGTTGATGTGTCAGAAAGAAAAGAGGATGATGATGGAGTGGATATCAGACCTGCAGCACAATGATCCTCTCCTCTCTCAGTGAAGAAGTGCTGAACCAAAGACAAGCAGCTCTTAAATAGTCGTCACTGACCCAACAAGAGAGCAGAGGTGACTCAGTGTTTAGTTATTCTGTCATCACTCAGGTGTTTTTGTTGACTCAGGTTGATCTGGATCTGTCAAACCTCTGACATGTGATGTGAATATTAATATTGTCTCTGATAATTATGTGGTCATCTCTGTAACCAACCTTTGCTCTGATGATTTATGGATCACCACAGAGCTGAAGGTTTTATTGGCTCCAAATTTTGTTTACATTTACGTCACAACACACTGAGCCTGATGGTGGATGTGGTGCAGCCACAGATTCCTGCAAAATAAAACCTCCAGCAGATTGAACACAAGGGTTATTTTAGTTTCAATTGTGTTATATACACTCATCGGCCACTTTATTAGGTACACCTTGCTAGTACCAGGTTGGACCCCCTTTTGCCTTCAGAACTGCCTTAATCCTTCATGGCATAGATTCAACACGGTACTGGAAACATTCCTCAGAGAGTTCTCTGCAGTTGCTGCAGATTTGTCGGCTGTGCATCCATGATGATAATCTCCTGTTCCACCACATCCCAAAGGTGCTCTATTGGATTGAGATCTGGTGACTGTGGAGGCCATTTGAGTACAGTGAACTCATTGTCATGTTCAAGAAACCAGTCTGAGATGATTCCAGCTTTATGACATGGAGCGTTATCCTGCTGGAAGCAGCCATCAGAAGATGGGTACACTGTGGTCATAAAGGGATGGACATGGTCAGCAACAATACTCAGGTAGGCTGTGGCGTTGAAACGATGCTCGGTTGGTACTAAGGGGCCCAAAGTGAGCCAAGAAAATACCTCCGACACCCTTACACCACCACCAGCAGCCTGAACCGTTGATACAAGGCAGGATGGATCCATGCTTTCATGTTGTTGATACCAAATTCTGACCCTACCATCCGAATGTCGCAGCAGAAATCGAGACTCATCAGACCAGGCAACGTTTTTTCAATCTTCTATTGTCCAGTTTTGGTGAGCCTGTGTGAATTGTAGCCTCAGTTTCCTGTTCTTAGCTGACAGGAGTGGCACCCGGTGTGGTCTTCTGCTGCTGTAGCCCATCTGCCTCAGGTTCGATGTGTTGTGTGTTCAGAGATGCTCTTCTGCAGACCTCGGTTGTAACGAGTGGTTATTTGAGTTACTGTTGCCTTTCTATCAGCTGGAACCAGTCTGGCCATTCTCCTCTGACCTCTGACCTCTGGCATCAACAAGGCATTTTCACCCACAGAACTGCTGCTCACTGGATATTTTCTCTTTATCAGACCATTCTCTGTAAACCCTAGAGATGGTTGTGGGTGAAAATCCCAGTAGATCAGCAGTTTCTGAAATACTGCCTACTACCAGCCCGTGTCTACATGCCTAAATGCATTGAGTTGCTACCATGTGATTGGCTGATTAGAAATTTGCAGTTGGACAGGTGTGCCTAATAAAGTGGCCGGTGAATGTTTATGTTTATCTTTCAAAAGTAATTAAGCGGTGAAATATTAAAATAAGTTTGAACATGTAGGAAAAACAAGTGAATTATCCTAATTGAACTATCTGTGAGAGGTAAGAAACACTATTAGACTAAATACTGAAAGAATAGTTTGCAGTGGAGCTGGAAATTAAATATTAGTGATGGTTTTATGGATCTTTTTTTGTTTTTGGATCTTTTGGTTCAGTAAACATGCACCGGGTCAAACTGACCCGTGAACATTATTGCTGTACCTGAAAAACGACCATAACAGGAGGGATAAAGAAGTGAATGATTGATGCAGCATGAGTGATGGTGACAGTGACAGCATGAGGTATACCAGTGAGATCAGTGCAGTAGATGAAAGTTATGGTGGCATGAAGACAGTGAGGGACTCAGGTGAAATGAACTGGAGAGTGAAAGGTTTATTTGTTATGTTCATCAGATTTATTGAACACAGACGTCCTCAGAGTCTTTGGGGTCCTCTTCCTCATCCAGGCTTTCAAACTCATCGGTCAAGTAACCTCATGGCAAAACCTGTGGTAGAAAACACATCACACATAAGCCTTCTCTAAGTGTCCTTCCAGTAGATAACACATATGTATGTCTTTTTCATAAAACTAACATAGAAAAATGCTCTCAGGATGCCCATGTGTAACCCTGGGTTACAAAGCCTCATTAAATAAAAGCCTGTTAATAAAAACAGCCAATAAGAAATACATTGCAAGTGATAGACAGGTGGATTAACATGGTTAAAAAATCATTAAAATTGTCATCAATGATATATTTCATGATACGGTGTTAATTTAGGTTAAAAATATGTAAAAAGAGTTAAAAACCTGCAAATTTGTGGTATTTTTATTTTATTTAAGATGACAAAAAAAAAAAAAAAAGTGTTTTAGACTTTTATTTTGAAAAGCTACGCTGCAGCGTTACTCAGGTGACAAGCAACAGCCAACCGGGTTGTTCCTTTTTTTTACTGCACCAGAACGAGGGAGAAACGCAGACGGATTTTGCAGAGCAGCTGCTGAAAATAGAGGAAAATGAAAGAAAAGAGTAAAGAATCGTTACAGATGTTTTGTACACTGAAGAGGAATTATTATTTCTTTTTTTCCAACCTGTCCGGGGATTTGATGAAGGTATCCAAATTACCGAACGGGACTTGGTGAGTGTAAAAGTTTATTTTATCTCGTCTAAGAAATGAATTTTTATAATTCATTAGTCATTTCATGGAAATGGAAAGCTAAGGTAGAAGATTTATGTTGTTTTACGTTAAAGTGGTGGATATACACGGTGAAATTGGTGCTGAAAAGAGCATGAGCCTGTAGTTCAATGTGATGCTTTTTTTTTCTCCGCCGCTGAGACGACGAGTAAGCCACCTTTTGAAGTACTAAGTAAGCAGAAAACTGACTTTTATTTATTTTTAAAGCTACCGGATGCACTGTTTGAGTTTTTTATGCAATTTATTTGGTTATTATGATAGGCCATTAAGGTTGGACCGGATACCGAAGTCGGATTCCACGTGTGAGATTCAAGATGGCGAGCAACCCAGAGATCCCTTGAGCGGTGCATCACACAGAAGCAAAGACTTCGGTAAATCTGCATTAATGTATTTTTAGGGATTTTTTATTAATAATTTTGTAATAAAACTTGTAATAACTCTACTGTAATATGTTGTAGTGCCGCCAAACTCACAGCAAACATAAACCATCTCCTCTAGATTATACTACAGCCATTAGTTTGGTAAAATGCGCATTAATGTATTTTTACTGATTTTTAATTAATAATTTTGTAATAAAACCTGTAATAACTCTACTGTAAAATGTTGTAGTGCCGCCAAACTCACAGCAAACATAAACCATCTCCTCTAGATTTTACGACATATATAAAGTCACCGTCACCGTTTTGTCATCACACAAAAATAAGTCATGCTTACCACCCATTTCTCCTTTTTTGCCATTGATGGCAAATAAACACAGCATTGATCCTTAACTAAGATGGGAAGACTTTTTTATTAAATATTCTAGTATGACACGTGTATATTTACCAATCAAACAGTTTATTCACACTTTAATAGACATGTATAACCCACATGTTGTAGATACAGTGTGAAACCTGTGGAAGATTCCTCCACACTAAATGCACTGGAATGACACCAGGGGCCTGTAGCACGAAGCGCGGTCAGCGTATCCTGGATAACTCGCATCAATCCAGGGTTGACTAAGTGCAAAAGTGACAATTAGGATAATCGATAGCACGACGCAGGTTATCAACACAATAACTCAACCCAGGTTTGTCTCATCAAGAGCCATGAACGCGCACGTATAAGGGGAGGGCTCAGAGGCAGCTGACCAATCACAGTCATAAACGCTGAACACACAGAACAGAGTGACAGAGCTCCGTGCTCCGTGCGTCACTTGTGAAGAACAACGTTTCATATTAAGGAAATATGAGGAGGAAAAAGCCCAAATAACAGAGAAGGGAAACACCGTGACAGCTGCCAATCAAAGACCGAATGCATGGCAGCGTACAGCAGACTGTGTAAATGAGTAAGTTATTCTTCAATGGCTCAGTCTGACACCGATCACACTCGTGTATCTCACTAAACAATATACTGGTGTCAGTGTCAGATTGAGCCATTGAAGAATAACTTACTCATTTACACAGTCTGCTGTACGCTGCCATGCATTCGGTCTTTGATTGGCAGCTGTCACAGTGTTTCCCCTCTCTGTGATTTGGGCTTTTTCCTCCTCATATTTCCTTAATATTAAACGTTGTTCTTCACAAGTGACGCACGGAGCACGGAGCTCTGTCACTCTGTCACTCTGTTCTGTGTGTTCAGCGTTTATGACTGTGATTGGTCAGCTGCCTCTGAGCCCTCCCCTTATACGTGCGCGTTCATGGCTCTTAATGAGACAAACCTGGGTTGAGTTATTGTGTTGATAACCTGCGTCGTGCTATCGATTATCCTGATTGTCACTGTTGTGCTATCAGTAAACCAGGGTTAACCCTGAAGTTACCTTGCTAAGACATTAATCCTGCTTCGTGCTATAGGCCTCAGTACAGATGCCAAACAAAGACACCCCTTGGTACTGTGTGTTGTGCAACAACAACAACAACAACAACAACAACCACAACAACCACAACAACAACAACAACAACAACAACAAGAGAGTCTATAGGTGAATTTTGCTGACTGTAACCAGACACTGGATTATTTATGTCCAAAGAATATGGAGTAAAAGTTGTTGAATGGTCACAGTTTTGAATGTGCTGTTTGTATTTGAAAATATCTAACAAATCTCAATTCTTCTGTCAAATATAGGTGTTTTTTTTTTCTAATCTGGAATTAAAAGATTTTGATTTAATGTAAGATTTATGTAATCTATATATGTTATCTATTAAAGTGTGATTACACTGTTTGATTGGTAAATATACACATGTCATACCAGAATGTTTAATAAAAAGTCTTTTCCCATCTTAGTTAAGGATCAATGTTGTGTTTTTTTATTTGCCATCAACGGCAAAAAAGGAGAAATGGGTGGTAAGCATGACTTAATTTTGTGTAATGAAGGTTTTCAGTAACCATATAGCAACAGTGACTTTATATATGTAGTAAAATCTAGAGGAGATGGTTTATGTTTGCTGTGAGTTTGGCGGCACTACAACATTTTACAGTAGAGTTATTACAGGTTTTATTACAAAATTATTAATTAAAAATCAGTAAAAATACATTAAAGCACATTTTACCAAACTAATGGCTGTATTATAATCTAAAGGAGATGGTTCATGTTTGCTGTGAGTTTGGTGGCACTACAACATTTTACAGTAGAGTTATTACAGGTTTTATTACAAAATTACTAATAAAAAAATCCCTAAAAATACATTAATGCAGATTTTGTTATGTGATGTTTTTTATGGAGCAGGAGGACATCGATTTATTATGGATTCTTCTTTTTTTTTTAACCCAACACTTTACACAATGGATTTCATTGAACAATGAGATAGTTACAGGCTATAAAAGATCTTCAAAATTATTTAAAGTTTTTTTTTTCCAATCTTAGAAATGTAGTATGAAAAACGTGAGATCACAAATGCGTAAAAGGATTTCTATGACACTACAACTCCCCTGGGTGACGTTATTGAATTTTTCTGTGTCACATTTTTTCGGTGTTGCAATTTGCAGACGGTCCCTGCACATTCGAGCACCAGCCGGCTCTGCATTGAGGCCAATGCAAGTTCCCTTTCGCGGAGGACGGCTCGTTTTGAAGAAAATACGGTTGTAGCTTGTAGTCCACCTTGCTGTGATTGCAGAGAGGTGTCGGATTTGTAAAAGCAATGTCCCGCTGATGAGTTATTGATCAGGGAAATCCGAATCTGTGAATATCTTTCATACTTTACCGAAGTGAAGCAAAGTGCCGTCTGCTGAACGTTATGCGTTTTCATCAGAAACTGGTAAGATTTATCCGAATCCCTCTGCAAAACTGCAGAAGACTCCCAGAGACACTGGATTAACGATTCAGGACAATTATAAGATCTTTGCTTAAGAGAAAAAAAGACATTCAATTACCATAAACAAATTGTTCAGTCTTATGCAATGAAAGTAATACAGTTCTGTCTTTAACACCATACGGCCGGGTAAGCCGATCAAGAAGCTGACAGACCTCAGCATTCCAACTCCCATCTGCAACTGGATCCTGGACTTCCTGACAGAAAGACCTCAGGTTGTGAGAATGGGAGGACAGGTTTCAGCTGAGCTCACAGTCAGCACAGGATCCCCACAGAGCTGCTGCCTTTGCCCCAAACTCTTAACCCTGTACACCCATGACTGTGTCTCCACCCAGGACAACACCTTCATCATCAAATACGCTGATGACACCACCATCCTGGTACTCATCAAGGGAGAGGATGAGTCAGGGTACAGGACCACAGAAAACAGCATTCTTGTTTTTGATGAGGAGAACGACTTCGTCCTAAACACAGACACTGGACTTCAGGAAGAAACCTCTCCATCTTCAGCCTCTTTCCATCAAAGGGACTCAGCTGGAAAGGGCAGACAGCTACAGAGATTCATATCGTGAGTTATACGATATATTTGAGCTTTTCAGTTGACTTTATGTGTCCTGTCCACACCCCGTCATGTACTTTGATCATCGAGGGAAACTTTAATGATGAAACCTCTGTGAGGTTTCAGGTGAACCTCCATCTAAGTTACTCTGAACACAGAGTATCTCAGGTGGACACAACGCTTCGCCTGTGAGACGTCATGGTGTCTTCAAGTGCACCTTGTAACCCTCAGAAATCTAACTTCTACTTGAATGACAGGCAGGTTGTTTCACAAAGGACAGTTGGTGTTTTTTCTTTTTGTCCTTTGAACAAACGCAGACATCTGTCAAACCTTACTGTTCTTTCATTTCTGGAGCATTTTTAAACTAATGACGGACAAAGAAAAGCACAACCATATGTTCCAGTTTTCAAAACTCCAGTAAAGAATTTTACCTCGATGCATATGAAGTCGTGTTCTTTTCCCTCCTCTACCTTCTGTCTCTCCTCCAACTTCTCCTCCTTCTCCTACTTGTCCTGCTCCTCTCTCTCCTCCTCGTTGTCCTCCTGTTGCCGTTCTCCGACTTTGTTTGTTATCTATAAAAGTAATGATATGACCTTCGACAAACAGCTTATTTTCTACAACAATATATGTATATATATATTATAAATGAATAAATAAACAAACAAACAAGACTCACGTATAAGTGGAAGCGGAGGCACAGCTCCTGTTTCTGCGTCTGGAAGAGCTGGAAGGACAGTCAGAGCAGTAAGAACAGGAAGTGTTCAGCTTTAACAGGAACAGATAATAAATCCACATCATGAAACAGAATGAGTCAAACAGTTTCTCCTGAGGATCAGGATGACACCTTTTCATGCTCAGATTTGTCCTGATCAGAAAGATACCCAGCTTACTGACAAGAAGAGGAAAAGAAGTCAAAGACTGTCCACATTATTTCCTCCACACAGAGTTAAGACTCAGCAACAGCTGGAGGAAGGAGCATCAGAGCACATGTTAACACAGAGACAGTCAGCATTTCATTAAAGGAAGGTTATCCTCAGATCTCTTCATGTTGGCAGCCGATCTCATACAGCACTAAATATAATTTGAATGTTTTTCAGCATGAAAAAAATACTGAGGCCTGTTTGGTATAAGGTAGCGAAGAAAGTGTGCTCGTTATCCTACTGAAATATCCCATTAATGCACACTGATTGGCTCTGAGTCTGGTCTTTTATTTGTTATGTTGCAAACAGGAAAAACTCATGAAACAAACTCACGAAATCTATTCGAGCCAGCTTTGTTTTCTCCTCTGAATGGATTAGCTCTAAATCTTGAAGGTCGACGTTGAGCTAGAAGACGAGCAGTACAGAGAGACGGAGCAAAGAGCAACAGGAAGAGTCTTATTTAAAGGATCAACATGTGATCACATGATTCAGATCAGCAATTTGATTTTCAAATTCATAACTATTTTCTGCTCCAAATGTAGTAAAGATCAAGCTTGTTGGATGAGGACAGACTGAAGTGGAGTCTGAAGGGAACTCCTCCTCTCTCAGAAGTTTAGCGTCTTTAAGTACTCCAGAATGGAGCCCATTATTTCCACAAATTAAACAAGTTTTTTCATTTGGTTTGAAATCTGCCTCTGTCACAAGATTCAACACATGTTCACACATTTTAATGTATTTTAATAGAGACCCAAATCTCACCAAAAATAATCACAATGGAAAACCTTACCGTAAGCCATCATCATCATCATCATCACGCAGATCAGCAGCAGAACAGTCAGCAGCCTCATGATGGAGCAGATGATCCAGGAGTAAAGATGAAGATGGAAACCTTTGACAAAGACAGAAAAACATCTAAATGTCCAGCAGGAAGCAGACCACTTCAAGTTGATGTGTCAGAAAGAAAAGAGGATGATGATGGAGTGGATATCAGACCTGCAGCACAATGATCCTCTCCTCTCTCAGTGAAGAAGTGCTGAACCAAAGAGAAGCAGCTCTTAAATAGTCCTCACTGACCCAACATGACTCCAACTTCATATACAAATATCTCACTCAGCCAACCGGAGGAGGTTTGATTCTCCTGGAGAGCAGAGGTGACTCAGCGTTTAGTTATTATGTCATCACTCAGGTGTTGTTGTTGACTCAGGCTGATCTGGATCTGTCAAACCTCTGACATGTGATGTGAATATTAATATTGTCTCTGATAATAATGTGGTCATCTCTGTAACCAACCTTTGCTCTGTTGATTAATGGATCACCACAGAGCTGAAGGTTTTATTGGCCTCAAACTTTGTTTACATTTACGTCACAACACACTGAGCCTGATGGTGGATGTGGTGCAGCTGAATCAACTGAGTCCAACCTAAACCAGCTCCCACAGTAAACCTGTGATGGTGTTTTTGGTTCAGTAAACTTCAGCACTGACAGTTCTGAACTCTTGTATTGTGCTGAAAGCTGCCTACGTCTTTAGTGTTAGCAGGTCAAATTTGACCCATGATTAAACTCAGTCTGAAAATATTTAAAGAACAATAATTTTCATCCAATACTTTTTTTCACCTCAACCCGCCTTTCAAAGAGTGGTGCCGACTGCTGATTACTTCACTGAGTGAATTGTTTCCAGACTTTTTTGTTCGCCCGATCGGCTGAGGAGAATTGGAATACTTTATTTTTGTCTTCTTTCTGGGACTGAGGATTATTGGACATGAACCGGTACAGGTCGGTTATTTGGGGACCTGTCCCGGTTTTAGTCAGTGGAAACGCTACAAAAGACATGCTGCACCGAGACAAACTGACCTGAACTGCTCGGTGGAAACGGAGATGTAGCCTGGGCAAAACAAACCACAATCAAACTGAAAAGAAGAACAGATGGACAGAAAGTGCTCTGCAATCAATGTAGCGGAAAGCTAAGCTGCTAACTACAGTTAGCTTTGGTAGTTTGCGTAGTTTCGTCTGACTGTGAAGGATTTAACAGTAGTTTTCAGTTCTGAGATTTTAGATTGTTGGGAATAAAAGTGCTGTCATGACATCCTCCCAACAGGAACCAAACAGTTCCACGAGGAACCAGCTGGTAAGTTCTGGTTCAGAAACGGAACATGTGTTTGAAACAAAAGTTATATGTTATGTTTCAATGTTAGATAAAAACAATTGTGTTATAGATGTGTATCTTTCAAAAGTAATTAAGCGGTAAAACGTTAAAATAAGTTTGAACATGTATTTTCTGTAGGAAATAAAGTGAATTATCCTAATTGAACTATCACCTGTGAGAGGTAAGGAACACCATTAGACTAAATACTGAAAGAATAGTTTGCAGTGGAGCTGGAAATTAAATATTAGTGATGGTTTTATGGATCTTTTTTTGTTTTTGGATCTTTTGGTTCAGTAAACATGAACCGGGTCAAACTGACCCGTGAACATTATTGTTGTACCTGAAAAACGACCATAACAGGAGGGATAAAGAAGTGAATGATTGATGCAGCATGAGTGATAGTGACAGTGACAGCATGAGGTATACCAGTGAGATCAGTGCAGTAGATGAATGTTATGGTGGCATGAAGACAGTGAGGGACTCAGGTGGAATGAACTGGAGAGTGAATGGTTTATTTGTTATGTTCATCAGATTTATTGAACACAGACGTCCTCAGAGTCTTTGGGGTCCTCTTCCTCATCCAGGCTTTCAAACTTGATGACGTGACCTCATGACAAAACCTGTAGTAGAAAACACATCACACATAAGCCTTCTCTAGGTGTCCTTCCAGTGGATAACACATATGTATTCCTTTTTCATAAAACTAACAGAAAAATGCTCTAAGGATGCCCATGCAGTAACTAAAATGTGAAAAAGTACCTTCTGAATCTGAACCTATTGTTGTCATAAAAACACTGCCCTCTGGATGTTGTCCTGTTGAATAAAATGGGATAAAAAGTGCAAAAGAAATGCCTTTCCATCTTTCCATCACTGATTCGGGTCCGGTCGCGGGGGCAGCAATGTCATCAGTGAAGAACAGAGGCCCCTGTCCCCGACCACTTCCAGCTCCTCTGGGAGGATACCAAGGCGTTCCCAGGCCAGCCGAGAGTAATGATCTCTCCATTATGTCCTGGGTCTGCCCCGGGTTCTAGTTCCAACTGGGCATGCCCGGAATACCTCCCCAGGGAGGCGTCCGGGAGGTATTCTCAGAAGTTGCCTGAACCACCTCATCTGACTCCTCTCGGTGCGAAGGAACAGCTGCTCTACTCCGAGCCTCCGTGCTCTGAACCCTCTCTCTAAGGCTGAGCCCAGACACCCTGTTGAGGAAGCTCATTTCAACCACTTGTACTCATGATCTTATCTTTTCGGTTACGACCCACAGCTCGTGACTATAGGTGAGGGTTGTAACATGGATTGAGCAGTAAATTGAGAGCCTTGCCTTCTGGCTCAGCTCTCTCTTCATCACAACGGACCAGTATGGCGTCCCTATCACTACTGATGCCGCCCTGATCCGATCTGTCTGTCAATCTCTTGCTCCATTTTCCCCTCGCTTGTGAACAGGACCTCAAGATACTTAAACTCCTCCACTTTGGGCAGAGACTCTCTCCGGACCCGGTGTGGGCAGTCCACTCTTTTCCGGCTGAGAACCATGGCCTCAGATTTAGAGGTCAGTGTTTGATGAGGCCAATAGGACCACATCATCTGCAAAAAGCAGAAATGGGATCCTAAGACCCCCGAACCTGACACGCTCCACCACGTGGCTGTGCCTAGAAATCCTGTCCATAAAAGTGATGAACAGAATCAGTGACAAAGGGCCCAGCCCTGACTGGGAAAGAGTTTGACTTACTGCTGGCAATACGAACCAAACTCTCACTCTGGAAATACAGAGATCCAACAACCCATAGCAAAGAGCCACCGACTCCATATTCCTGGAGCATCCCCCACAGGATACCTTGAGGAACACGGTCAAAAGCCTTCTCCAGAACCACAGAGCACATGTGGACTGGTTGGGCAAACTCCCATGCCCCCACTGCTAGTGAAAAAAGTGCCCTCTGGATGCCCTTAAACTAAATTCGACATAAACAAAATGCCAAATGTCTTTATGTGCCCTTCCAGTACAAAAAGCATCACATCACCCACAGGACTCGTTTTTTCAACGGCTTCTTCCCTGCACGGGCTGCACAATATATCGTTTCAATATCGTCATCGCGATGTGTGCAACAGTCACATTGTGAGTTGTACGATATATTTGAGCATTTAGTATTTTTTCTTACTGTCCTTTGGACAAACGTAGACATCTGTCAAACCTTACTGTTCTTTCATTTCTGGAGCATTTTTAAACTAATGACAGACAAAGAAAAGCACAACCATATGTTCAAGTTTTCAAAACTACATTAAAGAATTTTACCTCGTCCTACGTTTTCATCTTTTCCACGTTGATATCCTTCTCCTCTCTCTCCTCCAATTTTTCCTCCTTTCCCGATCAATGCTTCATAATATGCCGATCCTCTCACTCCTCCACCTCGTTGTCCTTCTCCTCTCTCTCCTCCAACTTCTCCCTCATCTTGTCCTGCTCTGCTCTCCTCTCCTGTTTGAGCAGCACAGAGAGACGGAGCAATCAGCAGCAGGAAGAGTCTTATTTAAAGGATCAACATGTGATCACATGATTCAGATCAGCAATTTGATTTGCAAATTCATAACTATTTTCAGCGCCAAATGTAGTAAAGATCAAGCTTGTCTGATGAGGACAGACTGAAGTGGAGTCTGAAGGGAACTCCTCCTCTCTCAGAAGTTTAGCATCTTTAAATACTCCAGAATGGAGCCCAATATTTCCACAAATTAAACAAGTTTTTTCATTCGGTTTGAAATCTGACTCACAAGATTCATCTCATGTTCACACATTTTAATGTTGTTTAATGTATTTTAATAGAGACCCAAATCTCACCAAAAATAATCACAATGGAAAACCTTACCGTAAGCCATCATCATCACGCAGATCAGCAGCAGAACAGTCAGCAGCCTCATGATGGAGCAGATGATCCAGGTGTAAAGATGAAGATGGAAACCTTTGACAAAGACAGAAAAACATCTAAATGTCCAGCAGGAAGCAGACCACTTCAAGTTGATGTGTCAGAAAGAAAAGAGGATGATGATGGAGTGGATATCAGACCTGCAGCACAATGATCCTCTCCTCTCTCAGTGAAGAAGTGCTGAACCAAAGAGAAGCAGCTCTTAAATAGTCGTCACTGACCCAACGTGACTCCAACTTCATATACAAATATCTCACTCAGCCAACCAGAGGACGTTTGATTCTCCTGGTGAGCAGAGGTGACTCAGCGTTTAGTTATTATGTCATCACTCAGGTGTTGTTGACTCAGGTTGATCTGGATCTGTCAAACCTCTGACATGTGATGTGAATATTAATATTGTCTCTGATAATTGTGTGGTCATCTCTGTAACCAACCTTTGCTCTGATGATTAATGGATCACCACAGAGCTGAAGGTTTTATTGGCTCCAAATTTTGTTTACATTTACGTCACAACACACTGAGCCTGATGGTGGATGTGGTGCAGCTGAATCAACTGAGTCCAACCCAAACCAGCTCCCAGAGTAAACCTGTGATGGTGTTTTTGGTTCAGTAAACTTCAGCACTGACAGTTCTTAACTCTTGTATTGTGCTGAAAGCTGCCTACGTCTTTAGTGTTGGCAGGTCAAATTTGACCCATGATTAAACTCAGTCTGAAAATATTTAAAGAACAATATTTTTCATCCAATACTGTTTTTCACCTCAATATTCCACTCGTTTTCAATATGAAATACTGTTTAAATTCACTCATTATATTTCCTGTTGTGAGGAAAATGTGTAAATACATTATCCAAGTCGTACAGACTAGTATTAGAGCACACCTACCAAAAACATTACTTGTATATTTTTTCAACTTCACATTATTAGTTGATGATGTCATCTTCCTGCTCAACCACGTCTACACCCACCTGGACCAGGCGGCGAGCACTGTGACAGCCATGTTTTTTGACTTCTCCAGTCAGCAACACCGGGGCCCCACAGGGGACGGTCCTCTCTCACTTCGTCTTCACCCTCTACATTCAGGGGCTGCATCCTTCAGAGGACTCGGCCTCCGAATACGAGTCCTTCAGAGGCCACAAAGGCCGTGTCAACCGTTCGTTAAATTGGACGGTCTAGCCTTCAGATTATTTCCTTCTTGTGTCAACAGATGTTCCCGCCCTTACCCTTACGTCACGCTTTCTAACACCTAAACATGATCCTAAACTTTGTTCTTCATTCAATCAAAATGTTTACCCTAACAATGCTAATTTATGCCATATGCTAAAGCATCACTAGCTTCACGTATTTTAACTGAAAGTTTAATTCAAAGGTTTTCCATTCCCCCTCAGAGGTTGTGTTAACTGATTATTCTCCATCTTTGATGGAATTTTTTGAGCAATGATGGTGAAACCTGAGGGTTGTGATCCAGTCCACTTTAACTGTCACACAGTGACTCATGAATCACATATCTCACCTGCAGCAGGCCACCTGACCAGCTGGTGGTGAGCGTGCATAATTAATGAGGTATTGTGTTGTGCTCTTTATGATCTCACATTCTCTGACGGGCTGGTTTTCTTTATCCTTTAAATGTTGACATCGATTGGCGCTGCTACGACTCACACGGGACTGTTGCCGCCTCTGTCGTACATCAGGACCACATGCTCCAGGATTTCCTCCCGGTGAAGCGGGTTCTTGAAGGATCAGGAAACCCGCCGTTCAAAGAGTGGTGCCGACTGCTGATTACTTCACTGAGTGAATTGTTTCAAGACTTTTTTGTTCGCCCGATCGGCTGAGGAGAATTTGAATACTTTAGTTTTTTCTTCTTTCTGGGACTGAGGATTATTGGACATAAGACGGTACAGGTCGGTTATTTGGGGACCTGTCCCGGTTTTAGTCAATGGAAATGCTACAAAAGACATGCTGTACAGAGACAAACTGACCTGAACCGCTCGGTGGAAACGGAGATGTAGCCTGGGTAAAACAAACCACAATCGAACTGAAAAGAAGAACAGATGGACAGAAAACGCTCTGCAATGAATGTAGCAGAAAGCTAAGCTGCTAACTACAGTTAGCTTTGGTAGTTTGCATAGTTTCATCTGACTGTGAAGGATTTAACAGTAGTTTTCAGTTCTGAGATTTCAGCTTGTTGGGAATAAAAGTGCTGTGATGACATCCTCCCAACAGGAACCAAACAGTTCCACGATGAACCAGTTGGTTATTGTTGGTTCAGAAACAGAACATGTATGTAAAACAAAATTGAAACGAAATTTTTCAATGTTATATAAAAACAATTGTGTTATGTATGTTTATCTTCCAAAAGTAATTAAGCGGTGAAACATTCAAATAAGTTTGAACATGTAGGAAAAACGAGTGAATTATCCTAATTGAACTATCACCTGTGAGAGGTCAGGAACACCATTAAACTAAATACTGAAAGAATAGTTTGCAATGGAGCTGGAAATTAAATATTAGTGATGGTTTTATGGAGCTTTTTTTGTTTTTGGATCTTTTGGTTCAGTAAACATGCACCGGGTCAAACTGACCAGTGAACATTATTGTTGTACCTGAAAAACGGCCATAACAGGAGGGATAAAGAAGTGAATGATTGATGCAGCATGAGTGATAGTGACAGTGACAGCATGAGGTATACCAGTGAGATCAGTGCAGTAGATGAAAGTTATGGTGGCATGAAGACAGTGAGGGACTCAGGTGGAATGAACTGGAGAGTGAAAGGTTTATTTGTTATGTTCATCAGATTTATTGAACACAGACGTCCTCAGAGTCTTTGGGGTCCTCTTCCTCATCCAGGCTTTCAAACTCATTGGTCATGTGACCACATGTAGAAACCTGTGGTAGAAAACACATCACACATAAGCCTTCTCTAAGTGTCCTTCCAGTAGATAACACATATGTATGTCTTTTTCATAAAACTAACAGAAAAATGCTCTCAGGATGCCCATGCAGTAACTAAACTGTGAAAAAGTACCTTCTGAATCTGAACCTATTGTTGTCATAAAAACACTGCCCTCTGGATGTTGTCCCGTTGAATAAAATGGGATAAAAAGTGCAAAATAAATGCCTTTCCATCTTTTCATCACTGATCCGGGTCCGGTCGCGGGGGCAGCAAGGTCATATGCGAAGAACAGAGGCCGCTGTCCCCGATCACTTCCACCAGCTCCTCTGGGATGATACCAAGGCGTTCCCAGGCCAGCCGAGAGTAATGATCTCTCCATTATGTCCTGGGTCTACCCCGGGGTCTACTCCCAGCTGGGCATGCCTGGAATACCTCCCCAGGGAGGCGTCCGGGAGGTATTCTCACAAGTTGCCTGAACCACCTCATCTGACTCCTCTCGATGCGAAGGAACAGCGGCTCTACTCCGAGCCTCCGTGCTCTGAACCCTATCTCTAAGGCTGAGCCCAGACACCCTGTGGAGGAAGCTCATTTCAGCCGCTTGTACTCATGAGCTTATCTTTTCGGTTACGACCCACAGCTCGTGACTATAGGTGAGGGTTGGAACATAGACTGAGCAGTAAATTGAGAGCCTTGCCTTCTGGCTCAGCTCTCTCTTCACCACAACAGACTGGTATAGCGTCCCCATCACTGCTGATGCCGCTCCGATCCGTCTGTCAATCTCTTGCTCCATTTTCCCCTCACTTGTTAACAGGACCTAAGGATACTTAAACTCCTCCACTTTGGGCAGAGACTCTCTCCGGACCTGGAGTGGTCAGTCCACCCTTTTCCGGCTGAGAACCATGGCCTCAGATTTAGAGGTCAGTGTTTGATGAGGCCAATAGGACCACATCATCTGCAAAAAGCAGAGACGGGATCCTAAGACCCCCGAACCTGACACCCTCCACCACGTGGCTGTGCCTGGAAATCCTGTCCATAAAAGTGATGAACAGAATCGGTGACAAAGGGCCCAGCCCTGACTGGGAAAGAGTTTGACTTACTGCTGGGAAAACGAACCAAACTCTCACTCTGGAAATACAGAGATCCAACAACCCATAGCAAAGAGCCATCGACTCCATGTTCCTGGAGCACCCCCCACAGGATACCTCGAGGAACATGGTCAAAAGCCTTCTCCAGAACCACAGAGCACATGTGGACTGGTTGGGCAAACTCCCATGCCCCCACTGCTAGTGAAAAAAGTGCCCTCTGGATGCCCTTAAACTAAATTTGACATAAACAAAATGCCAAATGTCTTTATGTGCCCTTCCAGTACAAGAAGCATCACATCACCCACAGGACTCGTTTTTTCAACGGCTTCTTCCCTGCACGGGCTGCACAATATATCGTTTCAATATTGTCATTGCGATGTGTGCAACAGTCACATTGTGAGTTGTACGATATATTTGAGCCTTTAGTATTTTTTCTTACTGTCCTTTGAACAAACGTAGACATCTGTCAAACCTTACTGTTCTTTCATTTCTGGAGCATTTGTAAACAGTGGCGTATCCAGGACATTTTTACCGGGGTGGCCAGAATGGGACACAGAGTTAGTCTGGGGTGGCCAGACATCACGGAATTATACTCTCTTTCTCTCTCTCACAAACACACATATTTGTATGTATATATGTATGTGTGTGGTGTGTATATATATATACACACACATACATATATACATACAAACATATGTGTGTGTGTGTGTGTGTGTGTGTGTGTGTGTGTGTGTATATATATATATATATATATATATATATATATATATATATATATATATATATTTTTTTTTTTTTTTTTTTTATATATATAACTGACCCTAGATCCGTCAGTTAGCTATCACCATTGATTGACAGGGTTTCTCTTGTTTCTTGTGTTGACGAACTTGGCCAACTACCTATCAGATCTGGGGTGGCAACAGGGGTGGCCACTGAGATTTCAGGGGTGGCACTGGCCACCCCAGGCCACTCCCTAAAACCGCCACTGTTTTTAAACTAATGACAGACAAAGAAAAGCACAACCATATGTTCCAGTTTTCAAAACTACATCAAAGAATTTTACCTCTTTCTGGTTTTCCATCTTTTCCACGTCGTTTTCCCTCTCCTCTCTCTCCTCCAGCTTCTCCTCCTCCTTCTTGTCCTGCTCCGCTCTCCTCTCCTGTTGCTCTTCTCTCTCTTCTATGTTGATGCTGTGATCCTCTCTCTCCTCCTCCTTGTTGTCCTCCTGTTGCTGTTATCTGATTTTGTTGTTCATTCTCTATAAAAGTAATGATATGACCTTCACCAAACAGCTTAATTTCTACAACACTTAGTTGTATATGTATATATATGTATATAAAACTCACTTATATGTGGAACTTGCAGCACAGCTCCTGCTTCTGCGTCTTGAGGAGCTGGAAGGACAGTCAGAGCAGAAAGAACAGGAAGTGTTCAGCTTTAACAGGAACAGACAATAAATCCACATCATGAAACAGAATGAGTCAAACAGTTTCTCCTGAGGATCAGGATGACACCTTTTCATGCTCAGATTTGTCCTGATCAGAAAGATACCCAGCTTACTGACAAGAAGAGGAAAAGAAGTCAAAGACTGTCCACATTATTTCCTCCACACAGAGTTAAGACTCAGCAACAGCTGGAGGAAGGAGCATCAGAGCACATGTTAACACAGAGACAGTCAGCATTTCATTAAAGGAAGGTTATCCTCAGATCTCTTCATGTTGGCAGCTGATCTCATACAGCACTAAATATAATTTGAGTGTTTTTCAGCATGAATAAAAACTGAGGCCTGTTTGGTATAAGATAGAGAATAAAGTGTGCTCGTTATCCTACTGAAATATCCCTTTAATGCACACTGATTGGCTCTGAGTCTGGTCTTTTATTTGTTGTGTTGCAATTAGAAAAAAGTCATGAAAACAAACTCACAAAATCTCTGTTCAACGTTGGTTCGTCCATCGAATGAAGGACTTTTAAATCCTGAAGGTCGACGGTGAGCTAGAAGACGAGCAGCAAAGAGAGACGGAGCAATCAGTAGCAGGAAGAGTCTCAACATGTGATCATATGATTCGGATCAGCAATTTGATTTGTGATTCATAACTATTTTCAGCCCCAAATGTAGTAAAGATCAAGCTTGTTTGATGAGGACAGACTGAAGTGGAGTCTGAAGGGAACTCCTCCTCTCTCAGAAGTTTAGCATCTTTAAGTACTCCAGAATGGAGCCCATTATTTCCACAAATTAAAGTTTTTTCATTTGGTTCGAAATATGACTCACAAGATTCATCACATGTTCACACACTTTAATGCAATATAATGTATTTTAATAGAGACCCAAAGCTCACCGAAAATAATCACAATGAAAACCTTACCGTAAGCCATCATCGTCATCACCACGCAGATCGGCAGCAGAACAGTCAGCAGCCTCATGATGGAGCAGATGATCCAGGTGTAAAGATGAAGATGGAAACCTTTGACAAACACAGAAAAACATCTAAATGTCCAGCAGGAAGCAGACCACTTCAAGTTGATGTGTCAGAAAGAAAAGAGGATGATGATGGAGTGGATATCAGACCTGCAGCACAATGATCCTCTCCTCTCTCAGTGAAGAAGTGCTGAACCAAAGAGAAGCAGCTCTTAAATAGTCGTCACTGACCCAACATGACTCCAACTTCATATACAAATATCTCACTCAGCCAACCAGAGGAGGTTTGATTCTCCTGGGGAGCAGAGGTGACTCAGCGTTTAGTTATTATGTCATCACTCAGGTGTTGTTGTGGACTCAGGTGCGTTTGTTCTAATGATCTGGATCTGTCAAACCTCTGACATGTGATGTGAATATTAATATTGTCTCTGATAATTATGTGGTCATTTCTGTAACCAACCTTTGCTCTGATGATTAATGGATCACCACAGAGCTGAAGGTTTTATTGGCCTCAAACTTTCTTTACATTTACGTCACAACACACTGAGCCTGATGGTGGATGTGGTTCAACCACAGATTCCTGCAAAATAAAACCTGCAGCAGATTGAAGACTCTGTTTCTTTTGGTTTCAAGTTTTAAATCATATCGAGAAAATGAAGCAGAGAATTTCACCAAATGAACAGAAAGTGTGAAGGTTGGCTTTCAGAGTTTGTTTATTTGTAGTTCATCAAACAGTGTTTGAGTCTTTATTTAAAGGTTGGTGCACTTCTGATGGTGAAGTGGTGGATGAGATATTTTTTCATGCAGCCTTTAATCCATCATCATCCCGCAGCGCTCCATCATCAGTCATTTAAATACTTAAGTTATTTCTTCTATCTGGGACAGAGGATTATTGGACATGAGATCAACAGAGTGCAGTCAGACTCAAACCAAACGGGTCACTTAAAGGATGAAAAAGACTGTTGGACATTAAGGGTGAAAGCATCAACCTTATGTTTTGTTTGGGAATCTTTTTTTGTTCATTTTGTGGTGATCAGTGTTTAATTTAACGGGGTTTTGTGTTTGCAGTTAAATTTTGTTTGTTGCAGTGAGCTGAACGCTTTCTGAGTTTGGGTTGTGAGCTGCAAAAGTTTTCAAACTATTTAAACTATCAAACTAAATTAAAACTTACCGCTGTCACACAGGAAGAGATGATTCTTTCCACCAATCAATGGACTGCAGTGTTTCTAGCTCCACCTTCTGGGGTCAGACCGGTATGTCTGGCACACTAACAGAAGGGAACCAAAAACTGGGACAGTACGAGTCGGTTATTTGGGGACCTGTCCCAGTTTTAGTCAATGGAAACACTACAAATTGTGTGCTGTATCAAGACGAACCGATCTGAACCGCTCGGTGAAACGGAGATGTAGCCTGGGTAAAACAAACCACAATCAAACTGAAAAGAAGAACAGATGGACTGAAAGCGCTCTGCGATGAATGTACCAGAAAGCTAAGCTGCTAACTACAGTTAGCTTTGGTAGTTTGCACAGTTTCGTCTGACTGTGAAGGATTTAATAGTAGTTTTTCAGTTCTGAGATTTCAGCTTGTTGGGAATTAAAGTGCTGTGATGACATCCTGCCAACAGGAACCAAACAGTTCCACGATGAACCAGTTGGTTATTGTTGATTCAGAAACAGAACATGTATTTGAAACAAAATTTAAATGTTATGTTTCAATGTTATATAAAAACAATTGTGTTATATACACTCACCGGCCACTTTATTAGGTACACCTTGCCAGTACCGGGTTGGACCCCCTTTTGCCTTCAGAACTGCCTTAATCCTTCGTGTCACAGATTCAACAAGGTACTGGAAACATTCCTCAGAGAGTTTGTTCCACCACATCCCAAAGGTGCTCTACTGGATTGAGATCTGGTGACTTTGGAGGCCATTTGAGTACAGTGTAAGAAACCAGTCTGAGATGATTCCAGCTTTATGACATGGAGCGTTATCCTGCTGGAAGTAGCCTTCAGAAGATGGGTACACTGTGGTCATAAAGGGATGGACATGGTCAGCGACAATACTCAGGTTGGCTGTGGCGTTGAAACGATGCTCGGTTGGTACTAAGGGGCCCAAAGCGAGCCAAGAAAATATCCCCCACACCATTACACCACCACCAGCAGCCTGAACCGTTGATACAAGGCAGGATGGATCCATGCTTTCATGTTGTTGATGCCAAATTCTGACTCTACCATTCGAATATCACAGCAGAAATCGAGACTCATCAGACCAGGCAACGTTTTTCTAATCTTCTCTTGTCCAATTTTGGTGAGCCTGTGTAAATTGTAGCCTCAGTTTCCTGTTCTTAGCTGACAGGAGTGGCCCCCGGTGTGGTCTTCTGCTGCTGTAGCCCATCTGCCTCAAGGTTCCACGTGTTGTGCGTTCAGAGATGCTCTTCTGCAGACCTTGGTTGTAACGAGTGGTTATTTGAGTTACTGTTGCCTTTCTATCAG
This sequence comes from Labroides dimidiatus, assembly GCA_030710495.1. Taxonomy (NCBI): domain Eukaryota; kingdom Metazoa; phylum Chordata; class Actinopteri; order Labriformes; family Labridae; genus Labroides; species Labroides dimidiatus. The sequence continues at coordinate 31,557,362 of CM061153.1, forward strand.
CTCGAAACAGTCTGACCATTCTCCTCTGACCTCTGGCATCAACAAGGCATTTTCACCTGCTGCTTCACTGCTGCACGAACTGCTTCTCTCTGGATATTTTCTCTTTTTCGGACCATTCTCTGTAAACCCTAGAGATGGTTGTGGGTGAAAATCCCAGTAGATCAGCAGTTTCTGAAATACTCAGACCAGCCCGTCTGGCACCAACAACCATGCCACGTTCAAAGTCCCTTAAATCACCTTTCTTCCTCACTCTGATGCTCGGTTTGAACTGCAGCAGATCGTCTTGAACATGTCGACATGCCTAAATGCAGTGAGTTGCTGCCATGTGATTGGCTGATTAGAAATTTGTGTTAATGAGCAGTTGGACAGGTGTGCCTAATAAAGTGGCCGGTGAATGTGTATGTTTATCTTCCAAAAGTAATTAAGCAGTGAAACATTAAAATAAGTTTGAACATGTAGGAAAAACAAGTGAATTATCCTAATTGAACTATCTGTGAGAGGTAAGGAACACCACTAGACTAAATACTGAAAGAATAGTTTGCAATGGAGCTGGAAATTAAATATTAGTGATGGTTTTATGGATCTTTTTTTGTTTTTGGATCTTTTGGTTCAGTAAACATGCACCGGGTCAAACTGACCAGTGAACATTATTGCTGAACCTGAAAAACGACCATAACAGGAGAGATAAAGAAGTGAATGATTGATGCAGCATGAGTGATGGTGACAGTGACAGCATGAGGTATACCAGTGAGATCAGTGCAGTAGATGAAAGTTATGGTGGCATGAAGACAGTGAGGGACTCAGGTGAAATGAACTGGAGAGTGAAAGGTTTATTTGTTATGTTCATCAGATTTATTGAACACAGACGTCCTCAGAGTCTTTGGGGTCCTCTTCCTCATCCAGGCATTCAAACTTGATGACGTGACTTCATGAAGTAACCTGTGGTAGAAAACACATCACACATAAGCCTTCTCTAAGTGTCCTTCCAGTAGATAACACATATGTATGCCTTTTTCATAAAACTAACAGAAAAATGCTCTCAGGATGCCCATGCAGTAACTAAACTGTGAAAAAGTACCTTCTGAATCTGAAACTATTGTTGACATAAAAACACTGCCCTCTGGATGTTGTCCTGTTGAATAAAATGTGATAAAAAGTGCAAAAGAAATGCCTTTCCATCTTTCCATCACTGATCCGGGTCCGGTCGCGGGGGCAGCAAGGTAATCAGCGAAGAACAGAGGCCGCTGTCCCTGATCACTTCCACCAGCTCCTCTGGGAGGATACCAAGGCGTTCCCAGGCCAGCTGAGAGTAACGCCTCAAATACACCGGGTGCGTCTGCGTTGCAGCTCCGCTGCGCTGCGTGTTGACTGCGTTTGTGAACTTACACCGGCTGCGTCGCGAGTGCGGCAAGCCACAGGGCTGGAGTCGCGAGACCGCGGACTTCTCGCGGTAATTCACGATCCCGTGAGAATGTTGAAGCAAACAGTAGTACTACAATACTGTACGGTGCACTACTCACCATTCACTCCCAAAACACTTGAAACACTCTTCCATGCCATTTCCTTTTTTAGATTATCTTCATAAAAAGGATGTGTTGGGTCATAAATTATTCTGTGGTTTTCCACCTCAATGATAAGCTTCTCCTCGTCCATGTTTTTCCACTGTTTCCCCTTGGTAAACTGACCTGTTGACTACTCGCGTATCTCTGCTCATTGTGAAGAGCTGCTATTGTAATCAAGCTAAATACGATCTAGATTAGACACGGTTTGTTTTATTTTGAAAGTCTCAGGCTCTTTTTATGTAGTTTCCGTGCACTACTTCCTGTCCCGCTCGATCTTCTCTACTCTGAATTTCTGCGTCACAGCTCCGTCATCCGGCAAAAATAGGATGGCTGCGGATTAGCTGCGACCTGTCGGACTAGACACGCAGCTGAACCGCAATGGAACGGATCCAGTGTAAGTTGACACATTGACTTGAATGGATTTTAAACTGATCCGGCGCCTTGACGGAGCGGAGCTGCAACGCAGACGCAACCGGTGTATTTCGGCCGTAATGATCTCTCCATTATGTCCTGGGTCTACCCCGGGGTCTACTCCCAGCTGGGCATGCCTGGAATACCTCCCCAGGGAGGCGTCCGGGAGGTATTCTCACAAGTTGCCCGAACCACCTCATCTGACTCCTCTCGATGCGAAGGAACAGCGGCTCTACTCCGAGCCTCCGTGCTCTGAACCCTATCTCTAAGGCTGAGCCCAGACACCCTGTGGAGGAAGATCATTTCAGCCGCTTGTACTCATGAGCTTATCTTTTCGGTTACGACCCACAGCTCGTGACTATAGGTGAGGGTTGGAACATAGACTGAGCAGTAAATTGAGAGCCTTGCCTTCTGGCTCAGCTCTCTCTTCACCACAACGGACCAGTATAGCGTCCCCATCACTACTGACGCTGCCTTGATCCATCTGTCAATCTCTTGCTCCATTTTCCCCTCACTTGTGAGCAGGACCTCAAGATACTTAAACTCCTCCACTTTTGGCAGAGACTCTCTCCGGACCTGAAGTGGGCAGTCCACCCTTTTCCGGCTGAGAACCATAGCCTCAGATTTAGAGGTCAGTGTTTGATGAGGCCAATAGGACCACATCATCTGCAAAAAGCAGAGATGGGATCCTAAGACCCCTGAACCTGACACCCTCCACCACTTGACTGTGCCTGGAAATCCTGTCCATAAAAGTGATGAACAGAATCGGTGACAAAGGGCCCAGCCCTGACTGGGAACGAGTTTGACTTACTGCTGGCAATACGAACCAAACTCTCACTCTGGAAATACAGAGATCCAACAACCCATAGCAAAGAGCCACCGACTCCATGTTCCTGGAGCACCCCCCACAGGATACCTCGAGGAACACGGTCAAAAGCCTTCTCCAGAACCACAGGGCACATCTGGACTGGTTGGGCAAACTCCCATGCCCTCACTGCCAGTGAAAAAAAGTGCCCTCTGGATGCCCTTAAACTAAATTTGACATAAACAAAATGCCAAATGTCTTTATGTGCCCTTCCAGCACAAGAAGCATCACATCACCCACAGGACTCAATTTTTTCAACAGCTTCTTCACTGCATGGGCTGCACAAGATATAGTTTCAATATCGTCATTGCAATGTACGTATGTGCAACAGTCATATCGTGAGTTGTACGATATATTTGAGCCTTTAGTATTTTTTCTTACTGTCCTTTGGACAAACGTAGACATCTGTCAAACCTTACTGTTCTTTCATTTCTGGAGCATTTTTAAACTAATGACAGACAAAGAAAAGCACAACCATATGTTCCAGTTTTCAAAACTACATTAAAGAATTTTACCTAGTCTTATGTTTTCATCTTTTCCACGTCAAAATCCTCTCTCTCCTCTCTCTCCTCCAATTTTTCCTCCTTTCCCGTACAATGCTTCAAAATATTCTGATCCTCTCAATCTTTGACCTCGTTGTCCTTCTCCTCTCTCTCCTCCAACTTCTCCTCCTCCTTCTTGTCCTGCTCCGCTCTCCTCTCCTGTTGCTCTCCTCTCTCTTCTACGTTGATGCTGTGGTCCTCTTTTTCCTCGTCCTCCTCGTTGTCCTCCTGTTGCTGTCATATGATTTTGTTGTTCATTCTCTATAAAAGTAATGATATGACCTTCAACAAACAGCTTAATTTCTACAACACTTAGTTGTATATGTATATATATATGTATATAAAACTCACGTATAAGTGGAATTTGCAGCACAGCTCCTGCTTCTGCGTCTGGAAGAGCTGGAAGGACAGTCAGAGCAGAAAGAACAGGAAGTGTTCAGCTTTAACAGGAACAGATAATAAATCCACATCATGAAACAGAATGAGTCAAACAGTTTCTCCTGAGGATCAGGATGACACCTTTTCATGCTCAGATTTGTCCTGATCAGAAAGATACCCAGCTTACTGACAAGAAGAGGAAAAGAAGTCAAAGACTGTCCACATTATTTCCTCCACACAGAGTTAAGACTCAGCAACAGCTGGAGGAAGGAGCATCAGAGCACATGTTAACACAGAGACAGTCTGCATTTCATTAAAGGAAGGTTATCCTCAGATCACTTCATGTTGGCAGCTGATCTCATACAGCACTAAGTATAATTTGAATGTTTTTCAGCATGAATAAAAACTGAGGCCTGTTTGGTATAAGGTAGAGAAGAAAGTATGTTTGTTATCCTACTGAAATATCCCTTTAATGCACACTGATTGGCTCTGAGTCTGGTCTTTTATTCGTTGTGTTGCAATTAGAAAAAAGTAATGAAAACAAACTCACTTGAACCCCTCTGTCCTCCTCTTTTGAATAGAGACTTTAGATTTTTAATTGGTGAAAGTAGACGTTGAGCTAGAAGACGAGCAGCACAGAGAGAGACGGAGCAATCAGCAGCAGGAAGAGTCTTCTTTAAAAGATCAACCACACATTTTACACACAAATGAATTCTATATTCAAACAGCTGGTCTTAAAACACTTCTGCTGTGTTACAGTCTATTTGCAGCGTGTTTTTCTAATGTGTTATGTTGTGTTCTTTGTAGGGTCTTCTCTGAGGTTTGAATAGAGGACCAAGCTTTCATCTACAATCAACCAACTAGCTACACAATATTACCAGAAACTCATGTTTATCATTTCATAAAGGAAGGTTAGCCTCAGATCAGCTGATCTCGTACAGAAATATCCCTTTAATGCACACTGATTGGCTCTGAGTCTGGTCTTTTATTCGTTGTGTTGCAAACAGGAAAAAGTCATGAAAACAAACTCACTTGATCTCTCGGCTTCGACTTTGGTCACTCTTGCATGTCGAGGACTTTCAATAATTGAAGTTCGACGTTGAGCTAGAAGACGAGCAGCACAGAGAGACGGAGCAATCAGCAGCAGGAAGAGTCTTCTTTAAAGGATCAACCACACATTTTACACACAAATGAATTCTATATTCAAACAGCTGGTCTGGAAACACTTCTGCTGTGTTACAGTCCATTTGCAGCATGTTTTTCTAATATGTTGCGTTGATCTATGCATGGTCATGAGTTCTGGAGGGGGTTCTGGCTGCTCCACCACTGGGGCACCTTGGCTGACCCTGGGGGTTGTGGGGTGGAGGGCTTGTGCGCAGTGCATCCATGCCCCTTCCTTCCTGCGGTCCACTCTGTGGTCTCCCTCCCTCATCCTCCTTGCCTGCCCCACTCCCTTGGCCAATGTGGCAATGTGGACCTGGGCGGGGCATTGTCCTGGGGCAACCGTGGGGTAATGGCTCCCTCACAGCGGTGTGACCAGGTGGCAACCCTGCCTTTCCGACAGGTCAGGATCCGAAATGGGCATGGGGGGACTTGCCAGCTGAGGCTCGGGTGTCTTTTAGCCCCTGGGTACTGCAGGGTATGGTCAACCACGTGGGGCTTTGGTGATCACCTCACATGCATGCCTGTACAGATACTCATGCTCCCGTCGAGACTCACAGAAAATAAGTGATCTGTCCCATCAGAACAAGCTGAGCTAATTCTGGCACTTCTGCACTCTGTCTCATGTCGTGTGACGCACGCTCCCTCCTTCTTTCATATCTGTTGGCTCACTTCTTTCAGGATCCCACTTCTCTGGTGTTCCTGGGTTTCTTACAATTGCCATTCCTTGAATTGTACTTAGAACAGCACCTGGACTGCTATTTAAAATTGTCAACATTACCTGTCTGTCCTCTTCCCTTTCTGTCTTCTCCCCCTTTTTTGTATCCCCTTTCGTCCTCTCTCTTGTTTGTCTTGTCTCGTCCTATCTGTCACTAATTTCCCCTCTTTCTCATTGTGGTATAGTACGGCCCTCCCTTCCAGCTCACATCGGGAATAGATAAAGATTAATTTGATGGAGTAGCCTATAGGGAGGGCTGGTGATGGTCACTGACAGCAATGAATCATAACTATTTATGTTTCACAGCAATAAAAAGAAACGCATTAATCTTTTCACGTCGACATTGGACACAGTGTTCAACTTGAAGGACAAATGCAGACAGGGAGGTAAAAAAATGTGTTGTGTTGTGGTCTTTGCAGGGTCTTTTCTGAGGTTTGGGTAGAGGACCAAGCTTTCATCTACAATCAACCAACAAGTTACACAATATTACCAGAAACTCATTTTGATCACTTCATTAAAGGAAGGTTAGCCTCAGATCAGCTGATCTCATACAGCACTAAATCTGCTTTGAATGTTTTTCAGTGTGAAAAAAAATAGTTTTTGTTAAAAAATATATCTGAAAAATCCCTTTAATGCACACTGATTGGCTCTGAGTCTGTTCTTTTATTTGTTGTGTTGCAAACAGAAAAAAGTCATGAAAACAAACTCACGTGGTCCCCTCCCTTCGAATTTGGTCTCTCTTTCATTTCGAGGACTTTCAATTCGTAAAGGTGGACGTTGAGCTAGAAGACGAGCAGCACAGAGAGAGACAGAGCAATCAGCAGCAGGAAGAGTCTTTTTTAAAGGATCAACCACACATTTTACAGACAAATGAATTCTACATTCAAACAGCTGGGGCCTGTAGCACGAAGCGCGGTCAGCGTATCCTGGATAACTCGCATCAATCCAGGGTTGACTAAATGCAACAGTGACAATCAGGATAATCGATAGCACGACGCAGGTTATCAACACAATAACTCAACCCAGGTTTGTCTCATCAAGAGCCATGAACGCGCACGTATAAGGGGAGGGCTCAGAGGCAGCTGACCAATCACAGTCATAAACGCTGAACACACAGTACAGAGTGACAGAGCTCCGTGCTCCGTGCGTCACTTGTGAAGAACAACGTTTCACATTAAGGAAATATGAGGAGGAAAAAGCCCAAATCACAGAGAGGGGAAACACCGTGACAGCTGCCAATCAAAGACCGAATGCATGGCAGCATATAACAGACTGTGTAAATGAGTAAGTTATTCTTCATTGGATCAGTCTGACACTGATCACACTCGTGTATCTCACGAAACAATATAGTGGGAAAATGAATTGTGTGTACTGCGGTTATTATCTCATTCCAATTTCAAACCTCTGGAGTGAAAAAGACGTGGGGGCAAATGAAAAATAAGTACAAAAACATCACTGCGTCTGGTAAAGTGGTTTGTTTCATGTCATATCATGTTTAAATTAAGATTAAAGTTGTCACCGCAATACAGAGTTAATGTCTGACCCAAATTAACAGTTTACAAATCGGCAGCTGGACTCGTATACACTCTCCCTCTTTAATAAAGAAAGCCTTCAAACACAATGAATGAAGTGTAGGAATGACATGATAGAATAATGTGCCGTTTCACATCAAGCATTACATCCTTTTATTTGTCGAGCACTTTGTGTTGTCTTTGAATGTATGAAAGGAGCTTTATAAATTAAGTTTGATTGCTTTGAGTATCCCTTCCTGGTATATTACCTCTAACTGTATGGTTAAATTTGATTCAGGGGAGTCTGTTTCTCGCCTGTTTCTGAGAAGCTGATTGGCCAGTAGGTGGGACATTTTATAGAATCAGATTCAACCTCAAACTTATCTTGCTCTGGAGCAGGTTAGCCGTTCAGAATAGGTTACCATGGTGATCTATCTAGATTAGAATTGAACTGGCTTTGTGCTATCAGTAAACCAGGGTTAACCCTGAAGTTACCTTGCTAAGACATTAATCCTGCTTCGTGCTATAGGCCTCTGGTCTGGAAACACTTCTGCTGTGTTACAGTCTATTTACAGTGTGTTTTCCTAATGTGTTGTGTTGTGGTCATTGCAGGATCTCTCTGAGGTTTGGGTAGAGGACCAAGCTTTCATCTACAATCAACCAACTAGCTACACAATATTACCAGAAACTCATGTTTATCATTTCATTAAAGGAACTCTCTGAGTCTGTTCTTTTATTCGTTGTGTTGCAAACAGAAAAAAGTCATGAAAACAAACTCACGTGGTCTCCTCCCTTCAACTTTGGCCTCCCTTTCAATTAGAGGACTTGCAAAATGTGAAGGTGGACGTTGAGCTAGAAGACGAGCAGCACAGAGAGACGGAGCAATCAGCAGCAGGAAGAGTCTTATTTTAAGGATCAACCACACATTTTACACACAAATGAATTCTACATTCAAACAGCTGGTCTGGAAACACTTCTGCTGTGTTACAGTCTATTTGCAGTGTGTTTTTGTAATGTGTAGTGTTGATCTATGCATGGTCATGAGTTTTGGAGGGGGTTCTGGCCGCTCCACCACTGGGGCACCTTGGCTAGCCCTGGGGGTTGTGGGGTGGAGGGCTTGTGCGCAGTGCATCCATGCCCCTTCCTTCCTGCGGTCCACTCTGTGGTCTCCCTCCCTCATCCTCCTTCCCTGCCCGCCTCCATTGACCGGTGTGGAGATGTGGGCCTGGGCGGGGCATTGTCCTTGGGCAACCGTGGGGTATCGGCTCCCTCACAGCGGTGTTGCCCGGTGGCAACCCTGCCTTTCCGACAGGTCGGGATCTGGAGTAGAAATGGGGGGACTCGCCAGCTGGGGCTCGGGTGTCTTTGATCCCCTGGGTACTGCAGGGTATGGTCAACCACGTGGGGCTTCAGTGATCACCTCACATGCATGCCTGTACAGATACTCATGCTCCCGTCTAAACTCACAGAAAATAAGTTATCTGTCCCATCAGGACAAGCTGAGCTAATTCTGGCACTTCTGCACTCTGTCTCATGTCGTGTGACGCACGCTCCCTCCTTCTTTCATATCTGTTGGCTCATGCACTTCTTTCGGGATCCCACTTCTCTGGTGTTCCTGGGTTTCTTACAATTGTCGCTCCTTGAATTGTACTTAGAACAGCACCTGGACTGCTACTTAATATTGTCAACATTGCCTGTCTGCTCTCTTCCCCTTTTTTGTATCCTCTTTTGTCCTCTTTCTTGTTTGTCTTGTCTCATCCTATCTGTCACTTATTTCCCCTCTTTCACACTGTGGTATTGTACGGCCCTCCCTTCCAGCTCACATTGGGGAATAAATAAAGTTAAAGTTGATGGAGTAGCCTACAGGGAGGGCTGGTGATGGTCACTGACAGCAATGAATCATAACCATTTATGTTTCACAGCAATGAAAAAAATGCATTGATCTTTTAACGTTGACATCGGACGCAGTGTTCAACTTGAAGGACAAATGCAGACAGGGGGGAAAAAATGTGTTGTGTTGTGGTCTTTGCAGGGTCTTTTCTGAGGTTTGGGTAGAGGACCAAGCTTTCATCCGTAATCAACTAACAAGTTACACAATATTACCAGAAACTCATTTTGATCACTTCATTAAAGGAAGGTTAGCCTCAGATCAGCTGATCTCATACAGCACTAAATCTGCTTTGAATGTTTTTCAGTGTGAAAAGAAAATAGTTTGTGGAAAAACATATCTGAAATATTCCTTTAATGCACACTGATTGGCTCTGAGTCTGGTCTTTTATTCGTTGTGTTGCAAACAGAAAAAAGTCATGAAAACAAACTCACGTGGTCTCCTCCCTTCAACTTTGGACTCTCTTTCAATTGGAGGCCTTGCAATTCTTGAAGGTGGACGTTGAGCTAGAAGACGAGCAGCACAGAGAGAGACGGAGCAATCAGCAGCAGGAAGAGTCTTTTTTAAAGGATCAACCACACATTTTACAGACAAATGAATTTATATTCAAACAGCTGGTCTTGAAACACTTCTGCTGTGTTACAGTCTATTTGCAGTGTGTTTTTCTAATGTGATGTGTTGATCTATGCATGGTCATGAGTTCTTGAGGGGGTTCTGGCCGCTCCACCACTGGGGCACCTTGGCTAGCCCTGGGGGTTGTGGGGTGGAGGGCTTGTGCGCAGTGCATCCATGCCCCTTCCTTCCTGCGGTCCACTCTGTGGACTCCCTCCCTCATCCTCCTTCCCTGCCCGCCCTCCTCCCTAGACCGGTGTGGAGATGTGGGCCTGGGCGGGGCATTGTCCTGGGGCAACCGTGGGGTATCGGCTCCCTCACAACGGTGTGGCCCGGTGGCAACCCTGCCTTTCCGACAGGTCGGGATCTGGAGTAGGAATGGGGGGACTCGCCAGCTGGGGCTCAGGTGTCTTTGATCCCCTGGGTACTTCAGGGTATGGTCAACCACGTGGGGCTTCAGTGATCACCTCACATGCATGCCTGTACAGATACTCATGCTCCCGTCTAAACTCACAGAAAATAAGGGATCTGTCCCATCAGGACAAGCTGAGCTAATTCTGGCACTTCTGCACTCTGTCTCATGTCGTGTGACGCACGCTCCCTCCTTCTCTCATATCTGTTGGCTCATGCACTTCTTTCAGGATCCCACTTCTCTGGTGTTCCTGGGTTTCTTACAATTGCCACTTCTTGAATTGTACTTAGAACAGCACCTGGACTGCTATTTAATATTGTCAACATTACCTGTCTGTCCTCTTCCCTGTCTGTCCTCTTCCCCTTTTTTGTATCCTCTTTCGTCCTCTTTCTTGTTTGTCTAGTCTCGTCCTATCTGTCACTAATTTCCCCTCTCACAATTTGGTATAGTACGGCCCTCCCTTCCAGCTCACATTGGGGAATAAATAAAGTTAAAGTTGATGGAGTAGCCTACAGGGAGGGCTGGTTATGGTCACTGACCATAATATATCTGAAAAATCCCTTTAATGCACACGGATTGGTCGTTTATTCGTTGTGTTGCAAACAGAAAAAAGTCATGAAAACAAACTCACGTGGTCTCCTGCCTTCGACTTTGGACTCTCTTTCAATTGGAGGACTTGCAATTCGTGAAGCTGAATGTTGAGCTAGAAGACGAGCAGCACAGAGAGAGACGGAGCAATCAGCAGCAGGAAGAGTCTTTTTTAAAGGATCAACCACACATTTTACAGACAAATGAATTCTACATTCAAACAGCTGGTCTGGAAACACTTCTGCTGTGTTACAGTCTATTTGCAGCGTGTTTTTCTAATGTGTTGTTTTGGGGTCTCTTCTGAGGCAAATTAAGAAAACATCTCCATTAATTTGACAACACAAGCACAGAATGAAGAGAAAACGCTGCAAAGACATGAAAACAACACATCAGAAAAACACGCTTGTTGACTTGGATCTTGACTCACAGCCCTATGAAGGTTCTCTTTCCATCAGTGCTGTGAGAAAATGAGATGAAAAGTGTTTTTGATTTATTTTAACATTTTGATCACATGATTCAGATCAGCAATTTTATTTGTGATTCATAACTATTTTAAGCCCCAAATGTAGGAAAGATCAAGCTTGTTTGATGAAGTGGAGTCTGAAGGGAACTCCTCCTCTCTCAGAAGTTTAGCGTCTTTAAGTACTCCAGAATGGAGCCCATTATTTCCACAAATTAAACAAGTTTTTTCATTTGGTTCGATATCTGACTCTGTCACAAGATTCATCACATGTTCACACATTTTAATGTATTTTAATAGAGACCCAAAGCTCATCAAAAATAATCCCAATGAAGACCTTACTGTAAGCCATCGTCATCATCATCATCACGCAGATCAGCAGCAGAACAGTCAGCAGCCTCATGATGGAGCAGATGATCCAGGTGTAAAGATGAAGATGGAAACCTTTGACAAAGACAGAAAAACATCTAAATGTCCAGCAGGAAGCAGACCACTTCAAGTTGATGTGTCAGAAAGAAAAGAGGATGATGATGGAGTGGATATCAGACCTGCAGCACAATGATCCTCTCCTCTCTCAATGAAGAAGTGCTGAAGCAAAGAGAAGCAGCTCTTAAATAGTCCTCACTGACCCAACATGACTCCAACTTCATATACAAATATCTCACTCAGCCAACCAGAGGAGGTTTGATTCTCCTGGAGAGCAGAGGTGACTCAGCGTTTAGTTATTCTGTCATCACTCAGGTGTTTTTGTTGACTCAGGTTGATCTGGATCTGTCAAACCTCTGACATGTGATGTGAATATTAATATTGTCTCTGATAATTATGTGGTCATCTCTGTACCCAACCTTTGCTCTGATGATTAATGGATCACCACAGAGCTGAAGGTTTTTATTGGCTCCAAACTTTGTTTACATTTACGTCACAACACACTGAGCCTGATGGTGGATGTGGTGCAGCTGAATCAACTGAGTCCAACCTAAACCAGCTCCCAGAGTAAACCTGTGATGGTGTTTTAGGTTCAGTAAACTTCAGCACTGACAGTTCTGAACTCTTGTATTGTGCTGAAAGCTGCCTACGTCTTTAGTGTTGGCAGGTCAAATTTGACCCATTATTTATCTCAGTCTGAAAATATTTAAAGAACAATATTTTTATCCAATACTGTTTTTCGACCCAATATTTCACTTTTTTTCAATTTGAAATACTGTTTAAATTCACTTATTATGTCTTTTGGTGAAGAAAATGGGTAAATACATTATCCAAGTCTTGTAGACTAATATTAGAGCACACCTACCAAAAACATTACTTGTATATTTTTTTAACTTCACATTATTAGTTGTGGATGAGCAGGAAGATGATGACATCATCTTCCTGCTCAACCACGTCTACACCCACCTGGACCAGGCGGCGAGCACTGTGACAGCCATGTTTTTTGACTACTCCAGTCAGCAACACCGGGGCCCCACAGGGGGCGGTCCTCGCTCACTCCGTCTTCACCCTCTAAATTCAGGGGCTGCATCCTTAGGAGGACTCGGCCTCCGAATACGAGTCCTTCAGAGGCCACAAAGGCCGTGTCAACCGTTCGTTAAATTGGACGGTCTAGCCTTCAGATTATTTCCTGCTTGTGTCAACAGATGTTCCCGCCCTTACCCTTACGTCACGCTTTCTACCACCTAAACATGATCCTAAACTTTGTTCTTCATTCAATCAAAATGTTTACCCTAACAATGCTAATTTATGCCATATGCTAAAGCATCACTAGCTTCACATATTTTAACTGAAAGTTTAATTCAAAGGTTTTCCAATCCCCCTCAGAGGTCGTGTTAACTGATTATTCTCCATCTTTGATGGAATTTTTTGAGCAATGATGGTGAAACCTGAGGGTTGTGATCCAGTCCACTTTAACTGTCACACAGTGACTCATGAATCACATATCTCACCTGCAGCAGACCCCCTGACCAGCTGGTGGTGAGCGTGCATAATTACTGAGGTATTGTGTTGTCCTGTTTATGATCTCACATTCTCTGACGGGCTGGTTTTCTTTATCCTTTAAATGTTGACATCGATTGGCGCTGCTACGACTCACACGGGACTGTTGCTGTCTCTGTCGTACATCAGGACCACATGCTCCAGGATTTCCTCCTGGTGAAGCGGGTTCTGGAAGGATCGGGAAACCCGCCGTTCAAAGAGTGGTGCCGACTGCTGATTACTTCACTGAGTGAATTGTTTCAAGAATTTTTTGTTCGACCGATCGGCTGAGGAGAATTGGAATACTTTAGTTTTTTCCTCTTTCTGGGACTGAGGATTATCGGACTTGAGACGGTACAGGTTGGTTATTTGGGGACCTGTCCCGGTTTAAGTCAATGGAAACGCTACAAAAGACATGCTGTACCAAGACAAACTGACCTGAACCGCTCGGTGGAAACGGAGATGTAGCCTGGGCAAAACAAACCACAATCAAACTGAAAAGAAGAACAGATGGACAGAAAACGCTCTGCAATGAATGTACCAGAAAGCTAAGCTGCTAACTACAGTTAGCTTTGGTAGTTTGCATAGTTTCGTCTGACTGTGAAGGATGTAACAGTAGTTTTCAGTTCTGAGATTTCAGCTTGTTGGGAATAAAAGTGCTGTGATGACATCCTCCCAACAGGAACCAAACAGTTCCACGAGGAACCAGCTGGTTATTGTTGGTTCAGAAACAGAACATGTTTAAAATAAAATTTAAATCTTGTGTTTCAATGTTATATAAAAACAATTGTGTTATATATGTTTATCTTTCAAAAGTAATTAAGCGGTAAAACATTAAAATAAGTTTGAACATGTATTTTCTGTAGGAAATCAAGTGAATTATCCTAATTGAACTATCTGTGAGAGGTCAGGAACACCATTAGACTAAATACTGAAAGAACAGTTAGCAGTGGAGCTGGAAATTAAATATTAGTGATGGTTTTATGGATCTTTTTTTGTTTTTGGATCTTTTGGTTCAGTAAACATGAACCGGGTCAAACTGACCAGTGAACATTATTGATGTACCTGAAAAACGACCATAACAGGAGAGATAAAGAAGTGAATGATTGATGCAGCATGAGTGATAGTGACAGTGACAGCATGAGGTATACCAGTGAGATCAGTGCAGTAGATGAAAGTTATGGTGGCATGAAGACAGTGAGGGACTCAGGTGAAATGAACTGGAGAGTGAAAGGTTTATTTATGTTCATCAGCTTTGTTGAACACAGACGTCCTCAGAGTCTTTGGGGTCCTCTTCCTCATCCAGGCTTTCAAACTTGATGACGTGACTTCATGCTATAACCTGTGGTAGAAAACACATCACACATAAGCCTTCTCTAAGTGTCCTTCCAGTAGATAACACATATGTATGTCTTTTTCATAAAACTAACAGAAAAATGCTCTCAGGATGCCCATGCAGTAACTAAACTGTGAAAAAGTACCTTCTGAATCTGAACCTATTGTTGTCATAAAAACACTGCCCTCTGGATGTTGTTCTGTTGAATAAAATGGGATAAAAAGTGCAAAAGAAATGCCTTTCCATCTTTCCATCACTGATTCGGGTCTGCTCGCGGGGGCAGCAAGGTCATCAGCGAAGAACAGAGGCCGCTGTCCCCGATCACTTCCACCAGCTCCTCTGGGAGGATACAAAGGCGTTCCCAGGCCAGCCGAGAGTAATGATCTCTCCATTACGTCCTGGGTCTACCCCGGGGTCTACTCCCAGCTGGGCATGCCCGGAATACCTCCCCAGGGAGGCGTCCGGGAGGTATTCTCAGAAGTTGCCCGAACCACCTCATCTGACTCCTCTCGATGCGAAGGAACAGCGGCTCTACTCCGAGCCTCCGTGCTCTGAACCCTATCTCTAAGGCTGAGCCCAGACACCCTGTGGAGGAAGCTCATTTCAGACGCTTGTACTCATGATCTTATCTCTTCGGTTACAACCCACAGCTCGTGACTATAGGCGAGGGTTGGAACATAGATTGAGCAGTAAATTGAGAGCCTTGCCTTCTGGCTCAGCTCTCTCTTCACCACAACGGACCAGTATGGCGTCCCCATCACTGCTGACGCTGCCTTGATCCATCTGTCAATCTCTTGCTCCATTTTCCCCTCACTTGTGAGCAGGACCTCAAGATACTTAAACTCCTCCACTTTGGGCAGAGACTCTCTCCGGACCTGGAGTGGGCAGTCCACCCTTTTCCGGCTGAGAACCATGACCTCAGATTTAGAGGTCAGTGTTTGATGAGGCCAATAGGACCACATCATCTGCAAAAAGCAGAGATGGGATCCTAAGACCCCCGAACCTGACACCCTCCACCGCTTGGCTGTGCCTAGAAATCCCGTCCATAAAAGTGATGAACAGAATCAGTGACAAAGGGCCCAGCCCTGACTGGGAATGAGTTTTACTTACTGCTGGCAATACGAACCAAACTCTCACTCTGGAAATACAGAGATCCAACAACCCATAGCAAAGAGCCATCGACTCCATATTCCTGGAGCATCCACCACAGGATACCTCGAGGAACACGGTCAAAAGCCTTCTCCAGAACCACAGAGCACATCTGGACTGGTTGGGCAAACTCCCATGCCCCCACTGCCAGTGAAAAAAGTGCCCTCTGGATGCCCTTAAACTAAATTTGACATAAACAAAATGCCAAATGTCTTTATGTGCCCTTCCAGTACAAGAAGCATCACATGACCCACAGGACTCGTTTTTTTCAACGGCTTCTTCCCTGCACGGGCTGCACAGTATATAGTTTCAATATCGTCATTGCGATGTGTGCAACAGTCATATCGTGAGTTGTACGATATATTTGAGCCTTTAGTATTTTTTCTTACTGTCCTTTGAACAAACGCAGACATCTGTCAAACCTTACTGTTCTTTCATTTCTGGAGCATTTTTAAACCAATGACAGACAAAGAAAAGCACAACCATATGTTCCAGTTTTCAAAACTCCATTAAAGAATTTTACCTCGTCCTGCTTTTCCAACTTTTCCACGTCGATATCCTTCTCTTCTCCCTCGTCCAATTTTTCCTCCTTTCCCGTACAATGCTTCATAATATTCTGATCCTCTCAATCTTTGACCTCGTTGTCCTTCTCCTCTCTCTCCTCCAACTTCTCCTCCTCCTCCTCCTTCTTGTCCTGCTCCGCTCTCCTCTCCTGTTGCTCTCCTCTGTCTTCTACGTTGATGCTGTGGTCCTCTATTTCCTCGTCCTCCTCGTTGTCCTCCTTTTGCTGTCATCTGATTTTGTTGTTCATTCTCTATAAAAGTAATGATATGACCTTCAACAAACAGCTTAATTTCTACAACACTTAGTTGTATATGTATATATATGTATATAAAACTCACGTATAAGTGGAAGCGGAGGCACAGCTCCTGCTTCTGCATCTGGAAGAGCTGGAAGGACAGTCAGAGCAGTAAGAACAGGAAGTGTTCAGCTTTAACAGGAACAGATAATAAATCCACATCATGAAACAGAATGAGTCAAACAGTTTCTCCTGAAGATCAGGATGACACCTTTTCATGCTCAGATTTGTCCTGATCAGAAAGATACCCAGTTTACTGACAAGAAGAGGAAAAGAAGTCAAAGACTGTCCACATTATTTCCTCCACACAGAGTTAAGACTCAGCAACAGCTGGAGGAAGGAGCATCAGAGCACATGTTAACACAGAGACAGTCAGCATTTCATTAAAGGAAGGTTATCCTCAGATCTCTTCATGTTGGCAGCTGATCTCATACAGCACTAAATATAATTTGAATGTTTATCAGCATGATTAAGAACTGAGGCCTGTTTGGTATAAGATAGAGAAGAAAGTGTGTTTATTTGTTGTGTTGCAAACAGGAAAAAGTCATGAAAACTAACTCACAAAATCTATTCAAGCCAATTTTGATTTCTCCTCTGAATGGTTTAGCTCTTAATCTTGAAGATGAACGGAGAGCTAGAAGACGAGCAGCACAGAGAGAAGGAGCAATCAGCAGCAGGAAGAGTCTTATTTAAAGGATCAACCACACATTTTACAGACAAATGAATTCCATATTCAAACAGCTGGTCTGGAAACACTTATGCTGTCTTGCAGTACATTTACAGTGTGTTTTTCTAATGTTTTGTGGTCTTTGCAGGATCTTTTCTGATGTTTGAATAGAGGACCAAGCTTTCATCTACAATCAACCAACTAGCTACACAATATTACCAGAAACTCATGTTTATCATTTCATTAAAGGAAGTCTCTGAGTCTGGTCTTTTATTCATTGTGTTGCAAACAGAAAAAAGTCATGAAAACAAACTCACGTGGTTTCCAATCTTTGACTTTGATCACTCTCTCATTTCGAGGAATTTCAATTAGTGAATGTGGACGTTGAGCTAGAAGACGAGCAGCACAGAGAGAGACGGAGCAATCAGCAGCAGGAAGAGTCTTTTTTAAAGGATCAACCACACATTTTACAGACAAATTAATTCTATATTCAAACAGCTGGTAGGAAACACCTATGCTGTGTTACAGTCTATTTGCAGTGTGTTTTTCTAATGTGTTGTGTTGATCTATACATGGTCATGAGTTCTGGAGGGGGTTCTGGCTGCTACACCACTGGGGCACCTTGGCTGGCCCTGGGGGTTGTGGGGTGGAGGGCTTGTCCACAGTGCATCTATGCCCCTTCCTTCCTGCAGTCCACTATGTGGTCTCCCTCCCTCATCCTCCTTCCTTGCCTGCCCCCCTCCCTTGGCCGATGTGGCAATGTGATCTGGGTTGGGCATTGTCCTGGGGCAACCGTGGGGTTTCGGCTCCCTCACAGCGGTGTGGCCCGGTGGCAACCCTGCCTTTCCGACAGGTCGAGATCTGGAGTAGGAATGGGGGGACTTGCCGGCTGGGGCTCGGGTGTCTTTGATCCCCTGGGTACTGCAGGGTATGGTCAACCACATGGGGCTTCAGTGATCACCTCACATGCATGCCTGTACAGATACTCATGCTCCCGTCGAGACTCACAGAAAAAAAGTGATCTGTCCCATCAGGACAAACTGAGCTAATTCTGGCACTTCTGCACTCTGTCTCATGTCGTGTGACGCACGCTCCCTCCTTCTTTCATATCTGTTGGCTCATGCACTTCTTTCAGGATCCCACTTCTCTGGTGTTCCTGGGTTTCTTACAATTGTCACTCCTTGAATTGTACTTAGAACAGCACCTGGACTGCTATGTAATACTATCAACATTACCTGTCTGTTCTCTCCCACTTTTTGTATCCTCTTTCGTCCTCTTTCTTGTTTGTCTTGTCTCGTCCAATCTGTCACTTATTTCCCCTCTTTCACACTGTGGTGTAGCACGGCCCTCCCTTCCAGCTCACATTGGGGAATAAATAAAGTTCAATTTGATGGAGTAGCCTACAAGGAGGGCTGGTGATGGTCACTGACAGCAATGAATCATAACTATTTGTGTTTCACAGCAATAAAAATAATGCATTGATCTTTTAACATTGACATCGGACACATTGTTTAACTTGAAGGACAAATGCAGACAGGGAGGAAAAAAATGTGTTGTGATGTGGTCTTTGCAGCGTCTTTTTTGAGGTTTGGGTAGAGGACCAAGCTTTCATCTATAATCAACCAACAAGTTACACAATATTACCAGAAACTCATTTTGATCATTTCATTGAAGGAAGGTTAGCCTCAGATCAGCTGATCTCATACAGCACTAAATCTGCTTTGAATGTTTTTCAGTGTGAAAAAAATAATTTGTGTTAAAAAATATATCTGAAAAATCCCTTTAATGCACACTGATTGGCTCTGACTCTGGTCTTTTATTCGTTGTGTTGCAAACAATAAACACTCATGAAAACAAACTCACGTGGTATCTCCCCTTCGACGATGGTCACTCTCTCATTTCGAGGACTTTCAATTCGTGAATTTGGACGTTGAGCTGGAAGACGAGCAGCACAGAGAGACGGAGCAATCAGCAGCAGGAAGAGTCATTTTTAAAGGATCAACCACACATTTTACAGACAAATGAATTCTATATTCAAACAGCTTGTCTGGAAACACTTCTGCTGTGTTACAGTCTATTTGCAGTGTGTTTTTCCAATGTGTTGTGTTGATCTATGCATGGTCATGAGTTCTGGAGGGGGTTCTGTCCGCTCAACCATTGGGGCACCTTGGCTGGCCCTGGGGGTTGTGGGGTGGAGGGCTTGTCCGCAGTGCATCCATGCCCTTTCCTTCCTGTGGTCCACTCTGTGGTCTCCCTCCCTGATCCTCCCTCCTTGCCTGCCCCCCTCCCTTTGTCGATGTGGCAATGTGGGCTTGGATGAGGCATTGTCCTGGGGCAACCGTGGGGTATTGGCTCCCTCACAGCGGTGTGACCCGGTGGCAACCCTGAGTTTCCGACAGGTCTGGATCCTGAGTGGGCATGGGGGGACTTGGGACTTGCTGGCTGGGGCTCAGGTGTCTTTGAACCCCTGGGTACTGCAGGGTATGGTCAACCACGGGGGGCTTCAGTGATCACCTCACATGCATGCCTGTACAGATACTCATGCTCCCGTCGAGACTCACAGAAAATAAGTGATCTGTCCCATCAGGACAAGCTGAGCTGATTCTGGCTCTTCTGCACTCTGTCTCATGTTGTGTGAGGCACGCTCCCTCCTTCTTTCATATCCGTTGGCTCATGCACTTCTTTTGGGATCCCACTTCTCTGGTGTTCCTGGGTTTCTTACAATTGTCACTCCTTGAATTGTACTTAGAACAGCACCTGGACTGCTGTTTAATATTGTCAACATTACCTGTGTGCCCTCTTCCCCTTTTTGTATCCTCTTTCGTCCTCTCTCTTGTTTGTCTTGTCTCTTCCTATCTGTCACTAATTTCCCCTCTTTCACACTGTGGTATAGTACGGCCCTCCCTTCCAGCTCACATCGGGGATTAATAAAGTTTAATTTGATGGAGTAGCCTACAGGGAGGGCTGGTGATGGTCACTGACAGCAGTGAATCATAACTATTTATGTTTCACAGCAATAAAAAGAAATGCATTGATATTTACACGTCGACATTGGACACAGTGTTCAACTTGAAGGACAAATGCAGACAGGGGGAAAAAAAAAGGTGTTGTGTTGTGGTTTTTGCAGTGTCTTTTCTGAGGTTTGGGTAGAGGACCAAGCTTTCATCTATAATCAACCAACAAGTTACACAATATTACCAGAAACTCATTTTGATCACTTCATTAAAGGAAGGTTAGCCTCAGATCAGCTGATCTCATACAGCACTAAATCTGCTTTGAATGTTTTTCAGTGTGAAAAAAATAGTTTGTGTTAAAAAATATATCTGAAAAATCCCTTTAATGCACACTGATTGGCTCTGAGTCTGTTCTTTTATTTGTTGTGTTGCAAACAGAAAAAAGTCATGAAAACAAACTCACGTGGTCTCCTCTCTTCGACTTTGGTCACTCTCGCATGTCGAGGCCTTTCAATAATTGAAGATCGACGTTGAGCTAGAAGACGAGCAGCACAGAGAGACGGAGCAATCAGCAGCAGGAAGAGTCTTTTTTAAAGGATCAACCAAACATTTTACAGACAAATGAATTCTATATTCAAACAGCTGGTCTGGAAACACTTCTGCTGTGTTACAGTCTATTTGCAGTGTGTTTTTCTAAGTGTTGTGTTGATCTATGCAAGGTCATGAGTTCTTGAGGGGGTTCTTTCCACTCCTCCAAAGGGGCACCTTGGCTGGCCCTGGGGGTTGTGGGGTGGAGGGCTTGTCCGCAGTGCATCCATGCCCCTTCCTTCCTGTGGTCCACTCTGTGGTCTCCCTCCCTCATCCTCCCTCTTTGCCTGCCCCCCTCCCTTGGCCAGTGTGGAGATATGGGCCTGGGCGGGGCATTGTCCTGGGGCAACCGTGGGGTATCAGCTCCCTCACAGCAGTGTGGCCCGCTGAATACACTCTCTTTCCGACAGGTCGGGATCTGGAGTGGGCATGGGGGAAGTTGCTGGCTGGGGCTCAGGTGTCTTTGATCCCCTGGGTACTGCAGGGTATGGTCAACCACATGGGGCTTCGGTGATCCCCTCACATGCATGCCTGTACAGATACTCATGCTCCCGTCGAGACTCACAGAAAATAAGTGATCTGTCCCATCAGGACAAGCTGAGCTAATTCTGGCACTTCTGCACTCTGTCTCATGTTGTGTGACGCACGCTCCCTCCTTCTCTCATATCTGTTGGCTCACTTCTTTCGGGATCCCACTTCTCTGGTGTTCCTGGGTTTCTTACAATTGTCACTCCTTGAATTGTACTTAGAATAGCACCTGAACTGCTATTTAATATTGTCAACATTACCTGTCTGTTCTCTCCCCTTTTGTGTCCTCTTTCTTGTTTGTCTTGTCTCGTCCTATCTGTCACTAATTTCCACTCTTTCACACTGTGGTATAGTACGTCCCTCCCTTCCAGCTCACATCGGGGAATAAATAAAGTTCAATTTGATGGAGTAGCCTACAGGGAGGGCTGGTGATGGTCACTGACAGCAGTGAATCATAACTATTTATGTTTCACAGCAATAAAAATAATGCATTGATCTTTTAACATTGACATTGGACACAGTGTTCAACTTGAAGGACAAATGCAGAAGTGGGGCAAAAAAATGTGTTGTGGTTTTTGCAGCGTCTTTTCTGAGGTTTTGGTAGAGGACCGACCTTTCATCTATAATCAACCAACAAGTTACACAATATTACCAGAAACTCATTTTGATCACTTCATTAGAGGAAGGTTAGCCTCAGATCAGCTGATCTCATACAGCACTTAATCTGCTTTGAATGTTTTTCAGTGTGAAAAAAATAATTTGTGTAAAAAATATATCTGAAATAACGCTTTCATGCACACTGATTGGCTCTGAGTCTGTTCTTTTTATTCGTTGTGTTGCAAACAGTAAACACTCATGAAAACAAACTCACGTGGTCTCTCCCCATCGACGTTGGTCACTCTCTCGTTTCGAGGACTTTCAATTCGTGAAATTGGACGTTGTGCTAAAAGACGAGCAGCGCAGAGAGAAGGAGCAATCAGCAGCAGGAAGAGTCTTTTTTAAAGGATCAACCACACATTTTACACACAAATGATTCTATATTCAAGCAACTGGTCTGGAAACACTTATGCTGTGTTACAGTCTATTTGCAGTGTGTTTTTCTAATGTGATGTGGTCTTTGCAGCGTCTTCTCTGCGGTTTGGGTAGAGGACCAAGCTTTCATCTACAATCAACCAACTAGTTACAACATTTTACCAGAAACTCATTTTTATCATTTCATTAAAGGAAGGTTAGCCTCAGATCAGCTGATCTTATACAGAAATATACCTTCAATGCACACTGATTGGCTCTGAGTCTGGTCATTTATTCGTTGTGTTGCAAACAGAAAAATGTCATGAAAACAAACTCACGTGGTCTCCCCGCTTTGACTTTGGTCTCTCTTTCAATTAGAGGACTTTCAATTCGTGAATTTGGACGTTGAGCTAGAAGACGAGCAGCACAGAGAGAGACGGAGCAATCAGCAGCAGGAAGAGTCTTTTTTAAAGGATCAACCACACATTTTACACACAAATGAATTCTATATTCAAACGGCTGGTCTGGTAAAACCTCTGCTGTGTTACAGTCTATTTGCAGTGTGTTTTTCTAATGTGTTGTGTTGATCTATGCATGGTCATGAGTCCTGGAGGGGGTTCTGGCCGCTCCACCACTGGGGCACCTTGGCTGGCCCTGGGGGTTGTGGGGTGGAGGGCTTGTGCGCAGTGCATCCATGCCCCTTCCTTCCTGTGGTCCACTCTGTGGTCTCCCTCCCTCATCCTCCTTCCCTGCCCGCCCCCCTCCCTTGACCGGTGTGGAGATGTGGGCCTGGGCAAGGCATTGTCCTGGGGCAACCGTGGGGAATCGGCTCCCTCACAGCGGTGTGGCCCGGTGGCAACCCTGCCTTTCCGACAGGTCGGGACTGGAGTGGGCATGGGGGGACTCGCCAGATGGGACTCAGGTGTCTTTGATCCCCTGGGTACTGCAGGGTATGGTCAACCACGTGGGGCTTTGGGGATCACCTCACATGCATGCCTGTACAGATACTCATGCTCCCGTCGAGACTCACAGAAAATAAGTGATCTGTCCCGTCAGAACAAGCTGAGCTAATTCTGGCACTTCTGCCCTCGGTCTCATGTCGTGTGACGCACGCTCCCTCCTTCTTTCATATCTGTTGGCTCATGCACTTCTTTCAGGATCCCAATTCTCTGGTGTTCCTGGGTTTCTTACAATTGTCACTCCTTGAATTGTACTTAGAACAGCACCTGGACTGCTATTTAATATTGTCAACATTACCTGTCTGTCCTCTTCCCCTTTTTTGTATCCTCTTTTGTCATCTTTCTTGTTTGTCTTGTCTCGTCCTATCTGTCACTAATTTCCCCTCTTTCACACTGTGGTACAGTACGGCCCTCCCTTCCAGCTCACATCAGGGAATAAATAAAGTTTAATTTGATGGAGTAGCCTACAGGGAGGGCTGGTGATGGTCACTGACAGCAATGAATCATAACTATTTATGTTTCACAGCAATAAAAAGAAATGCATTGATATTTACACGTCGACATTGGACACAGTGTTCAACCTGAAGGACAAATGCAGACAGGGGGAAAAATGTGTTGTGTTGTGGTCTTTGCAGCGTCTTTTCTGAGGTTTGGGTAGAGGACCAAGCTTTCATCTATAATCAACCAACAAGTTACACAATATTACCAGAAACTCATTTTGATCACTTCATTAAAGGAAGGTTAGCCTCAGATCAGCTGATCTCATACAGCACTAAATCTGCTTTGAATGTTTTTCAGTGTGAAGAAAATAGGTTGTGTAAAAATATATCTGAAATATCCCTTTAATGCACACTGATTGGCTCTGAGACTGGTCTTTTATTCGTTGTGTTGCAAACAGTAAACACTCATGAAAACAAACTCACGTGGTCTCTCCCCATCGACGTTGGTCACTCTCTCGTTTCGAGGACTTTCAATTCGTGAAATTGGACGTTGAGCTAGAAGACGAGCAGCGCAGAGAGAAGGAGCAATCAGCAGCAGGAAGAGTCTTTTTTAAAGGATCAACCACACATTTTACACACAAATGATTCTATATTCAAGCAACTGGTCTGGAAACACTTCTGCTGTTTTACAGTCTATTTGCAGTGTGTTTTTCTAATGTGATGTGGTCTTTGCAGGGTCTTCTCTGAGGTTTGGGTAGAGGACCAAGCTTTCATCTACAATCAACCAACTAGTTACAACATTTTACCAGAAACTCATTTTTATCATTTCATTAAAGGAAGGTTGGCCTCGGATCAGCTGATCGCATACAGAAATATCCCTTCAATGCACACTGATTGGCTCTGAGTCTGGTCTTTTATTCGTTGTGTTGCAAACAGAAAAATGTCATGAAAACAAACTCACGTGGTCTCCCCGCTTTGACTTTGGTCTCTCTTTCAATCAGAGGACTTTCAATTCGTGAATTTGGACGTTGAGCTAGAAGATGAGCAGCACAGAGAGAGACGGAGCAATCAGCAGCAGGAAGAGTCTTTTTTAAAGGATCAACCACACATTTTACAGACAAATGAATTCTATATTCAAACGGCTGGTCTGGTAAAACCTCTGCTGTGTTACAGTCTATTTGCAGTGTGCCTTTCTAATGTGTTGTGTTGATCTATGCATGGTCATGACTTCTGGAGGGGGTTCTGGCCGCTCCACCACTGGGGCACCTTGGCTGGCCCTGGGGGTTGTGGGTTGGAGGGCTTGTGCGCAGTGCATCCATGCCCCTTCCTTCCTGTGGTCCACTCTGTGGTCTCCCTCCCTCATCCTCCTTCCCTGCCCGCCCCCCTCCCTTGACCGGTGTGGAGATGTGGGCCTGGGCGGGGCATTGTCCTGGGGCAACCGTGGGGAATCGGCTCCCTCACAGCGGTGTGGCCCGGTGGCAACCCTGCCTTTCCGACAGGTCGGGATCTGGAGTGGGCATGGGGGGACTCGCCAGATGGGACTCAGGTGTCTTTTTAGCCCCTGGGTACTGCAGGGTATGGTCAACCACGTGGGGCTTCAGTGATCACCTCAAATGCATGCCTGAACAGATACTCATGCTCCCGTCGAGACTCACAGAAAATAAGTGATCTGTCCCATCAGGACAAGCTGAGCTGATTCTGGCACTTTTGCACTCTGTCTCATGTTGTGTGACGCACGCTCCCTCCTTCTTTCATATCTGTTGGCTCATGCACTTCTTTCAGGATCCCACTTCTCTGGTGTTCCTGGGTTTCTTACAATTGTCACTCCTTGAATTGTACTTAGAACAGCACCTGGACTGCTATGTAATACTGTCAACATTACCTGTCTGCCCTCTTCCCCTGTCTGCCCTCTTCCCCTTTCTGTCCTCTTCCCCTTTTTTGTATCCTCTTTCGTCCTCTTTCTTGTTTGCCTTGTCTCGTCCTATCTGTCACTAATTTCCCCTTTTTCACACTGTGGTATAGTATGGCCCTCCCCTCCAGCTCACATCGGGGAATAAATAAAGTTTAAATTGATGGAGTAGCCTACAAGGAGGGCTGGTGATGGTCACTGACAGCAATGAATCATAACTATTTGTGTTTCACAGCAATAAAAGTAATGCATTGATCTTTTAACATTGACATCGGACACAGTGTTCAACTTGAAGGACAAATGCAGACAGGGGGAAAAATGTGTTGTGTTGTGGTCTTTGCAGCGTCTTTTCTGAGGTTTTGGTAGAGGACCAAGCTTTCATCTATAATCAACCAACAAGTTACTCAAAAGTACCAGAAACTCATTTTTATCACTTCATTAGAGGAAGGTTAGCCTCAGATCAGCTGATCTCATACAGAACTAAATCTGCTTTGAATGTTTTTCAGTGTGAAAAAAAAAATTTGTGTTAAAAAATATATCTGAAAAATCCCTTTAATGCACACTGATTGGCTCTGAGACTGGTCTTTTATTTGTTGTGTTGCAAACAGTAAACACTCATGAAAACAAACTCACGTGGTATCTCCCCTTCGACGATGGTCACTCTCTCATTTCGAGGATTTTCAATTCGTGAATTTGGACGTTGAGCTAGAAGACGAGCAGCACAGAGAGACGGAGCAATCAGCAGCAGGAAGAGTCTTATTTTAGGATCAACCAAACATTTTACACACAAATGAATTCTATATCCAATCGGCTGGTCTGGAAACACTTCTGCTGTGTTACAGTCTATTTACAGTGTGTTTTTCTAATGTGTTGTGTTGATCTATGCAAGGTCATGAGTCCTGGAGGGGGTTCTGGCCGCTCCACCACTGGGGCACCTTGGCTGGCCCTGGGGGTTGTGGGGTGGAGGGCTTGTGCGCAGTGCATCCATGCCCCTACCTTCCTGCGGTCCACTCTGTGGTCTCCCTCCCTCATCCTCCCTCTTTGCCTGCCCCCCTCCCTTGGCCAGTGTGGAGATATGGGCCGTGGTGGGGCATTGTCCTGGGGCAACCGTGGGGTATCAGCTCCCTCACAGTAGTGTGGCCCGGTGGCAACCCTGACTTTCCGACAGGTCGGGATCTGGAGTGGGCATGGGGGAAGTTGCTGGCTGGGGCTCAGGTGTCTTTGATCCCCTGGGTACTGCAGGGTATGGTCAACCACGTGGGGCTTCGGTTATCACCTCACATGCATGCCTGTACAGATACTCATGCTCCCGTCGAGACTCACAGAAAATAAGTGATCTGTCCCATCAGGACAAGCTGAGCTGATTCTGGCACTTTTGCACTCTGTCTCATGTTGTGTGACGCACGCTCCCTCCTTCTTTCATATCTGTTGGCTCATGCACTTCTTTCAGGATCCCACTTCTCTGGTGTTCCTGGGTTTCTTACAATTGCCACTCCTTGAATTGTACTTAGAACAGCACCTGGACTGCTATGTAATACTGTCAACATTACCTGTCTGCCCTCTTCCCCTGTCTGCCCTCTTCCCCTTTCTGTCCTCTTCCCCTTTTTTGTATCCTCTTTCGTCCTCTTTCTTGTTTGTCTTGTCTCGTCCTATCTGTCACTAATTTCCCCTCTTTCACACTGTGGTATAGTACGGCCCTCCCCTCCAGCTCACATTGGGGAATAAATAAAGTTTAATTTGATGGAATAGCCTACAGGGAGGGCTGGTGATGGTCACTGACAGCAATGAATCATAACTATTTATGTTTCACAGCAATAAAAATAATGCATTGATCTTTTAACGTCGACATTGGACACAGTGTTCAACTTGAAGGACAAATGCAGACAGGGGGAAAAAAATGTGTTGTGTTGTGGTCTTTGCAGGGTCTTTTCTGAGGTTTGGGTAGAGGGCCAAGCTTTCATCTAAAATCAACCAACAAGTTACACAATATTACCAGAAACTCATTTTGATCATTTCATTAAAGGAAGGTTAGCCTCAGATCAGCTGATCTCATCTGCACTAAATCTGCTTTGAATGTTTTTCAGTGTGAAGAAAATAGGTTGTGTAAAAATATATCTGAAATATCCCTTTAATGCACACTGATTGGCTCTGAGTCTGGTCTTTTTTTTGTTGTGTTGCAAACAGTAAACACTCATGAAAACAAACTCACGTGGTCTCTCCCCATCGACGTTGGTAACTCTCTCGTTTCGAGGACTTTCAATTCGTGAAGTTGGACGTTGAGCTAAAAGACGAGCAGCGCAGAGAGAAGGAGCAATCAGCAGCAGGAAGAGTCTTTTTTAAAGGATCAACCACATATTTTACACACAAATGATTCTATATTCAAGCAACTGGTCTGGAAACACTTCTGCTGTGTTACAGTCTATTTGCTGTGTGTTTTTCTAATGTGATGTGGTCTTTGCAGGGTCTTCTCTGAGGTTTGGGTAGAGGACCAAGCTTTCATCTATAATCAACCAACTAGTTACAACATTTTACCAGAAACTCATTTTTATCATTTCATTAAAGGAAGGTTAGCCTCAGATCAGCTGATCTCATACAGAAATATCCCTTCAATGCACACTGATTGGCTCTGAGTCTGGTCTTTTATTCGTTGTGTTGCAAACAGAAAAAAGTCATGAAAACAAACTCACGTGGTCTCCCCGCTTCAACTTTGGTCTCTCTTTCAATTAGAGGACTTTCAATTTGTGAAGGTGGACGTTGAGCTAGAAGACGAGCAGCACAGAGAGACGGAGCAATCAGCAGCAGGAAGAGTCTTATTTAAAGGATCAACCACACATTTTACAGACAAATGAATTCTATATTCAAGCAGCTGGTCTGGAAACACTTCTGCTGTGTTACAGTCTATTTGCAGTGTGTTTTTCTAATGTGTTGTGTTGATCTATGCATGGTCATGAGTTCTGAGGTTTGGGTTCTGGCCGCTCCACCACTGGGGCACCTTGGCTGGTCCCTGGGGGTTGTGGGGTGGTGGGCTTGTCCGCATTGCATCCATGCCCCTTCCTTCCTGCGGTCCACTCTGTGGTGTCCCTCCCTCATCCTCCCTCCTTGCCTGCCCCCCTCCCTTGGCCAATGTGGCAATTTGAGCCTGGGCAAGGCATTGTCCTGGGGCAAACGTGGGGTATTGACTCCCTCACAGCAGTGTGGCCCGGTGGCAACCCTGACTTTCCGATAGGTCAGGATCTGGAGTGGGCATGGGGGGACTTGCCAGCTGGGGCTCGGGTGTCTTTGAGCCCCTGGGTACTGCAGGGTATGGTCAAGCACGTGGGGCTTTGGTGATCACCTCACAT
This sequence comes from Labroides dimidiatus, assembly GCA_030710495.1. NCBI lineage: Eukaryota > Metazoa > Chordata > Actinopteri > Labriformes > Labridae > Labroides > Labroides dimidiatus. Next base: position 31,586,176 of record CM061153.1, read on the forward strand.
GCATGCCTGTACAGATACTCATGCTCCCGTCGAGACTCACAGAAAATAAGTGATCTGTCCCTTCAGAACAAGCTGAGCTGGTTCTGGCACTTCTGCACTCGGTCTCATGTCATGTGACGCACTCTCCCTCCTTCTTTCATATCTGTTGGCTCATGCACTTCTTTCGGGATCCCACTTCTCTGGTGTTCCTGGGTTTCTTACAATTGCCAATCCTTGAATTGTACTTAGAACAGCACCTGGACTGCTATGTAATACTGTCAACATTACCTGTCTGCCCTCTTCCCCTTTCTGTCCTCTTCCCCTTTTTTGTATCCTCTTTCGTCCTCTTTCTTGTTTGTCTTGTCTCGTCCTATTTGTCACTAATTTCCCCTCTTTCACACTGTGTTATAGTACAGGCCTCCCTTCCAGCTCACATCAGGGAATAAATAAAGTTTAATTTGATGGAGTAGCCTACAGGGAGTGCTGGTGATGGTCACTGACAGCAATGAATCATAACTATTTATGTTTTACAGCAATAAAAAGATATGCATTGATCTTTTAACATTGACATTGGACACAGTGTTCAACCTGAAGGACAAATGCAGACAGGGGGAAAAATGTGTTGTGTTGTGGTCTTTGCAGCGTCTTTTCTGAGGTTTGGGTAGAGGACCAAGCTTTCATCTATAATCAACCAACAAGTTACACAATATTACCAGAAACTCATGTTTATCATTTCATTAAAGAAAGGCTCTGAGTCTGTTCTTTTATTTGTTGTGTTGCAAACAGAAAAAAGTCATGAATACAAACTCACGTGGTCTCCCCCCTTCGACTTTGGCCTCTTTTTCAATTAGGGGATTTTCAATTCGTGAATTTGGACGTTGAGCTAGAAGACGAGCAGCACAGAAAGACGGAGCAATCAGCAGCAGGAAGAGTCTTTTTTTAAGGATCAACCACACATTTTACAGACAAATGAATTCTATATTCAAACAGCTGGTCTGGAAACACTTCTGCTGTGTTACAGTCTATTTGCAGAGTGTTTTTCTATTGTGTTGTGTTGATCTATGCATGGTCATGAGTTCTGGAGGGGGTTCTGGCTGCTACACCACTGGGGCACCTTGGCTGGCCCTGGGGGTTGTGGGGTGGTGGGCTTGTCCGCATTGCATCCATGCCCCTTCCTTCCTGCGGTCCACTCTGTGGTGTCCCTCCCTCATCCTCCCTCCTTGCCTGCCCCCCTCCCTTGGCCAATGTGGCAATGTGAGCCTGGGCAAGGCATTGTCCTGGGGCAAACGTGGGGTATTGGCTCCCTCACAGCAGTGTGGCCCAGTGGCAACCCTGACTTTCCGATAGGTCAGGATCTGGAGTCGGCATGGGGGGACTTGCCGGCTGGGGCTCGGGTGTCTTTGAGCCCCTGGGTACTGCAGGGTATGGTCAAGCACGTGGGGCTTTGGTGATCACCTCACATGCATGCCTGAACAGATACTCATGCTCCCGTCGAGACTAACAGAAAATAAGTGATCCGTCCCATCAGGACAAGCTGAGCTGATTCCGGCAGTTCTGCACTCTGTCTCATGTTGTGTGACGCACTCTCCCTCCTTCTTTCATATCTGTTGGCTCATGCACTTCCTTCGGGATCCCACTTCTCTGGTGTTCCTGGGTTTCTTACAATTGTCACTCCTTGAATTGTACTTGGAACAGCACCTGGACTGCTACTTAATATTGTCAACATTATCTGTCTGTTCTCTCCCCCTTTTTGTATCCCCTTTCGTCCTCTTTCTTGTTTGTCTTGTCTCCTCCTATCTGTCACTAATTTCCACTCTTCCACACTGTGGTATTGTACGGCCCTCCCTTCCAGCTCACATCAGGGAATAAATAAAGTTTAAATTGATGGAGTAGCTTACAGGGAGGGCTGATGATGGTCACTGACAGCAATGAATCATAACTATTTATGTTTCACAGCAATAAAAAGAAATGAATTGATCTTATCACGTTGACATTGGACACAGTGTTCAACTTGAAGGACAAATGCAGACAGGGGGAAAAAAAAGGTGTTGTGTTGTGGTTTTTGCAGTGTCTTTTCTGAGGTTTGGGTAGAGGACCAAGCTTTTATCTATAATCAACCAACAAGTTACACAATATTACCAGAAACTCATTTTGATCATTTCATTAAAGGAAGGTTAGCCTCAGATCAGCTGATCTTATACAGAAATATACCTTCAATGCACACTGATTGGCTCTGAGTCTGGTCATTTATTCGTTGTGTTGCAAACAGAAAAATGTCATGAAAACAAACTCACGTGGTCTCCTCCCTTCGACTTTGGTCTCTCTTTCAATTAGAGGAATTTCAATTAGTGAATGTGGACGTTGAGCTAGAAGATGAGCAGCACAGAGAGAGACGGAGCAATCAACAGCAGGAAGAAACTTTTTTAAAGGATCAACCACACATTTTACAGACATATGAATTCTATATTCAAACAGCTGGTAGGAAACACCTGTGCTGTGTTACAGTCTATTTGCAGTGTGTTTTTCTAATGTGTTGTGTTGATCTATGCATGGTCATGAGTTCTGGATGGGGTTCTGGCTACTACACCACTGGGGCACCTTGGCTGGCCCTGGGGGTTGTGGGGTGGAGGGCTTGTCCGCAGTGCATCTATGCCCCTTCCTTCCTGCGGTCCACTATGAAGAAACTTAAGAATCTCACACCGGACGCCAAGAAAACTCACATTTCAAACCGATTTGCCCCACTTAGCAACGCACCTGCTAAGAAGTTAACCACTCTGGTTATTGGTGACTCCGTAGTGAGAAATGTGAATATAGTGACACCAGCGACCATAGTCCGATGCCTCCCGGGGGCGAGAGCGGGCGACATTGAAGGAAATTTAAAACTGCTGGCAAAAGATAAACGTAGATTTAAGAAAATTGTAATACATGTCGGCGTTAATGACTCCCGACGTCGCCAGTCGGAAGTCACTAAGATTAATGTGGAGTCGGTGTGTAAACTGGCCAAAACGATGTCGGACTCCGTAATTTTCTCTGGCCCCCTGCCAAATAGGGCAAATGATGAGATGTTTAGTCGCATCTCTTCATTCAATCGCTGGCTGTCGAGATGGTGTCCAGATAATGGTGTAGGGTTTATAGATAACTGGAGATCTTTCTGGGGCAAACCTGGTCTGATTAGCCGAGACGGCATCCATCCTACTTTGGATGGTGCAGCTCGTTTAACTAGGAATCTAGCTGATTTTATTAGTCTGCCAATTTGACAACTCAGAGTGGAGACCAGGAAGCAGAGCTGCAGTCCTACACGCCCCTCTGCGTTTCCCTTAGAGCTGTTACCCAGCCACTCCTGTAATATAGAGACTGTGTCTGTTCCCCGACCAAGACCCTTTACCCGTAACATTAAAAATAATAAAGGAGTAAACTATAAAAATCTTATTAAAATTAAAACTGCAGCTAAATCACATAACATTAAAGTTAAATGTGGTTTATTAAATGTTAGATCTTTATCTTCTAAAGCCATTTTAATTAATGAGCTAATATCAGATTATCATATTGATTTTCTGGCTCTGACGGAAACTTGGCTGTGTGAGGGTGATTATCTTAGTTTAAATGAGTCCACTCCTCCCAGTCACCTTAATACCCACATCCCCCGAGACACAGGGCGAGGAGGGGGTGTGGCAGCAATCTTTAATTCTATTTTTAATATTTATACTAGACCTAAACTAGGCTTTAGCTCTTTCGAAAGTCTTTTTCTAAGTTTCACACATCCAGATGCTAAATCTGTGCAACTGGTATTGTTTATTATTGTGTACCGGCCTCCTGGCCCTTACTCTGAATTTTTATCAGATTTCTCAGAGTTTCTGTCCAGCATCGTCCTTCTTTCAGATAAAATCCTCATCGTCGGAGACTTTAACATTCATATAGATGTTCATAATGACAGTCTTTGTTCCGCTTTCATGTCAGTATTAGATTCTTTTGGTTTCACACAGGCTGTGAACCAACCCACTCACCGCTTTAATCACACCCTAGATCTTGTTCTGGCACATGGCCTGGAAGCTGTCAATTTAGCGGTTGTCCCACAAAATCCTCTTCTGTCCGATCACTTCTTAGTTACTTTTGAGTTCTCCTTATTGGACTCTACGCCAGTCAATAAAAATATCTTAACTAGGAGCTTGTCTGATTCAGCCATATGCACTTTCAAGGAAGCTATTCCAGCTGCCTTGGAGTCAGTATCTTACCCTACTGTAGCAGAGAGCTTCTATGCGCCTTCTCAGCTTGATCAGCTTGTTGCTGATACTACAGGCTCTCTTCAAGCGGTCCTCGACTCAGTCGCTCCGCTTAGACAGAGGACTCTTAGACGACAGAGTTCTGCTCCGTGGTATAATGCTCAAACTCGTGAGCTCAAACAAAAATCGCGGAAGCTTGAGAGAATTTGGCGCTCAACTAAAACAACAGAGTCCTGTTCTCGTTGGAGAAATAGCTTGAATGAATATAGAAAGGCCCTGCGACTTGCGCGTGCTGCTTATTATTCATCGCTTATTGAAGAGAATAAAAATAATCCAAGATTCCTTTTCAGCACTGTAGCCAGGCTGACAAACAGTCATAGCTCTACTGAGCCACGCATTCCTCCATCGCTTAGCAGTGAGGACTTCATGAGCTTCTTTAATGATAAGATATTAAAGATTAGAGATAAAATTAGTAACCTTGTGCTTTCAAACAGGGTAGAATCTCCAGCCGTCGGCGAAATCACGGAAACGGTTCCTAGACCAAAAATACTCTTAGACCGCTTTGTGCCTGTTGACTTGTCGGAGCTGGTCTCAACAGTTCTTTCGGCTAAACCATCAACTTGCCTCTTGGACCCTGTCCCAGCATGGCTGTTGAAGGAAGTCCTTCCCTCGGTCGGCACCCCTCTTCTAAAGATGATTAATGCGTCCTTACTGACAGGCTATGTGCCACAACTTTTTAAAATTGCAGTAATTAAGCCCCTCCTTAAAAAGCCAACTCTTGATTCAGGCTCCTTAGTTAACTACAGACCAATATCTAACCTCTCTTTTATTTCCAAAATCTTAGAGAAGGTTGTCTCCAGTCAGCTCTGTGAGTTCCTTCATAGTAACAGTCTCCTTGAGGACTTTCAGTCTGGGTTTAGGGCCAACCATAGTACTGAGACTGCACTGCTGAAAGTAACTAATGATCTGCTGTTGGCTTCAGATAGTGGTCACCTCTCTGTGCTCATGTTACTTGATCTTAGTGCTGCTTTTGACACTATTGATCATCACATCCTCCTGCAGAGATTAGAGAAGCTTCTTGGTATCACAGGAACTGCTTTAGCTTGGTTTAGCTCATATCTGTCGAGTCGTTCGCAGTTTGTTCATGTAAACAATAGATCTTCCCTGCATACCAGGGTGCGTTATGGAGTTCCTCAAGGCTCGGTGCTTGGTCCGATTCTTTTTAACTTATATATGCTTCCTCTTGGTAGCATAATTAGAAAACACACCATAAACTTTCACTTCTATGCAGATGATACGCAGCTATACTTATCATTGAAGCCAGAGGAAACTAGCCGATTATCGACACTTAAAGCTTGCCTCGAAGATGTAAGGACCTGGATGAGCAAAAATTTTCTACTTCTGAACTCAGAGAAGACTGAAGTCATTGTTATTGGACCAAAACACCTCAGAGAGGCTTTTTCTAACCAGATAACTCCCTTAGATGGCATCAGCCTGGCACCTGGCTCCACTGTTAGGAACCTAGGAGTTCTTTTGGATCAGGACCTGTCCTTCAACTCTCACATCCAACAGGTCTCCAGGACAGCGTTCTTTCATCTCCGCAATATTAGAAAAATTAGACACATCTTGTGTCAGAGTGATGCAGAGAAACTGGTCCATGCTTTTGTTACCTCCAGGTTAGATTACTGTAACTCTCTTCTATCTGGTTGTCCTAACAAGTCTATTAGGACTCTTCAGTTAGTTCAGAATGCTGCAGCCCGGGTTCTGACTGGGACCAGGAGGAGGGAGCATATCTCCCCGGTGTTAGCGTCTCTGCACTGGCTACCCATAAAGTTTAGAATAGAATATAAAATTCTTCTTCTGACTTTCAAAGCTCTTAATGGCATTGGGCCATCCTATCTTAAAGAGCTTATCGTGCCATATTATCCGTCTAGATCGCTGCGTTCCCAGCATGCAGGCCTGCTCGTTGTACCCAGGGTCTCTAAAAGTAGTCTGGGAGGTCGAGCCTTTAGTTATCAGGCTCCTCTTCTCTGGAATCATCTACCGGCTGAAGTTCGGGGAGCAGACACCCTCTCTACTTTTAGGAGTAGACTTAAAACTTTCCTTTATGATAAAGCTTATAGTTAGAGCTGGTTCAGACCTGAACCAGCTCTTAGTTATGCTGCTATAGGTTTAGACTGTCCGGGGGGAACTGACACACAGGCTCCTGCTTCCCTCTCTTCTCTATCTGTCAGTCTAACTTCTAACCTTAATGTCCCATTAAAATTATTAACCATGGATCTCTCTGGGAGTCTCTGAGTTTGTCTGTTAGGTTCCTTCGAATTGTTGCTGTGGACGGCCTGCTGCCATGGACCTGACAGACTCCAGCTGCTACGGCTACCTACAGTTACAGTTTCTCCGTGATCATCTCTACAACACAGAAATATGGACTCTGTGTTTATGTCTCCCTGTGTCTTTGTCTCTCTGCCCCTCCCCCCTCCCCCCCTTCTCTCTCTCTAATCCCAACACAGTCGAGGCGGATGTCTGTCTAACATGAGTCTGGTTCTGTCCGAGGTTTCTGCCCGTTAAAGGGAAGTTTTTCCTTGCCATTGTAACTTGCTAAATATTGCAAAGTGCTGTACTCATGGTGGGTTAAGATGAGATAAGGCTTCTTATCTTGTCTTGATGTTGGGTTTCTGTTAATAAAATTTTATTACCATTTACAGGTCTAGACCTGTTAACGCTTGGAAAGCGTCTTGAGATAACGTTTGTTATGAATTGGCGCTATATAAATAAAGACTGATTGATTGATTGATTGATATGTGGTCTCCCTCCCTCATCCTCCTTCCTTGCCTGCCCCCCTCCCTTGGCCGATGTGGCGGTGTGGCCCAATGGCGACCCTGTCTTTCTGACAGGTCGGGATCCAGAGTGGGCATGGGGGGACTTGGGACTTGTCAGCTGGGGCTCAGGTGAATTTGAGCCCCCTTGGTACTGCATGGTGCACAACGTGGGGCTTCGGTGATCACCTCACATGCATGCCTGTACAGACACTCATGCTCCCGTCGAGACTCACAGAAAATAAGTGATCTGTCCCGTCGGAAAAAGCTTAGCTAATTCTGGCACTTCTGCACTGTACTTTGGTCACTCTTTTAATTAGAGGACTTTCAATTCCTGAAGGTAGAGACGAGCAATCAGCAGCAGGAATAGTCTTTTTTAAAGGATCAACCACACATTTTACAGACAAATGAATTCTATATTCAAACAGCTGGTCTGGAAACACTTCTGCTGTGTTACAGTCCATTTGCAGTGTGTTTTCTAATATGTTGTTTTGGGGCCTGTTCTGAGGCAATTTAAGAAAACATCTCCATTGATTTGACAGCGCAAGCACAGAATGAAGAGAAGATGCTGTAAAGACATCAACGCAACACAATAGAAAAACACACTGCTAATAGACTGCAAGACAGCAGAAGTGTTTCCAGAGGGCTCTTATAAGTGGTGCACATGTCCAGACACGATTGTTGTTGACTTGGAACTTGAGTCACAGCCCTATGAAGGTTCTCTTTCTGTCAATGCTGTGTGAAAATGAGATGAAGTGTTTTTGATTTATTTTAACATTGTGATCACATGATTCAGATCAGTAATATGATTTTCAAATTCATAACTATTTTCAGCCCCAAATGTAGTAAAGATCAAGCTTGTTTGATGAGGACAGACTGAAGTGGAGTCTGAAGGGAACTCCTCCTCTCTCAGAAGTTTAGCGTCTTTAAGTACTCCAGAATGGAGCCCATTATTTCCACAAATTAAACAAGTTTTTTCATTCAGTTCGAAACCTGACTTTGTCACAAGATTCATCACATGTTCACACATTTTAATGTATTTTAATAAAGACCCAAAGCTCATCAAAAATAATCACAATGGAGAACCTTACCATAAGCAGTTGTCATCATCATCACGCAGATCAGCAGCAGAACAGTCAGCAGCCTCATGATGGAGCAGATGATCCAGGTGTAAAGATGAAGATGGAAACCTTTGACAAAGACAGAAAAACATCTAAATGTCCAGCAGGAAGCAGACCACTTCAAGTTGATGTGTCAGAAAGAAAAGAGGATGATGATGGAGTGGATATCAGACCTGCAGCACAATGATCCTCTCCTCTGTCAGTGAAGAAGTGCTGAACCAAAGAGAAGCAGCTCTTAAATAGTTGTCACTGACCCAACATGACTCCAACTTCATATACAAATATCTCACTCAGCCAACCAGAGGAGGTTTGATTCTCCTGGAGAGCAGAGGTGACTCAGTGTTTAGTTACTCTGTCATCACTCAGGTGTTGTTGTTGACTCAGGTTGATCTGGATCCGTCAAACCTCTGACATGTGATGTGAATATTAATATTGTCTCTGATAATTATGTGGTCATTTCTGTAACCAACCTTTGCTCTGATGATTTATGGATCACCACAGAGCTGAAGGTTTTATTGGCCTCAAACTTTGTTTACATTTACGTCACAACACACTGAGCCTGATGGTGGATGTGGTGCAGCTGAATCAACTGAGTCCAACCTAAACCAGCTCCCACAGTAAACCTGTGATGGTGTTTTTGGTTCAGTAAACTTCAGCACTGACAGTTCTGAACTCTTGTATTGTGCTGAAAGCTGCCTACGTCTTTAGTGTTGGCAGGTCAAATTGACCCATGATTAAACTCAATCTGTAAATATTAAAAAAAAAAAAATTCATCCAATACTTTTTTTCACCTCATAGCTAATGTAGTATGTTTCCATTTCTGTGACCGTTTGATGGAACAAGCTGTCTTCAATTGACCCAAATGTAGGCGGAGACAGATGAAGCAGGTTTAAGGGGATGACCTCTCCTACGGATCATGGCCCTCCCAGCCCATGAGTTATCACAAGGTATTTAAACCCCCTTCTCCACCTCCAGACACCCAGGAGAGACAGAGAAGGCCAGGTGGTCATTGATAATTCGAGAGGTGGAGGGGGAATGCCCAGAGGGCTAAGGTCACTGGAGGAGACAGGCTTAAGCAGAAACATGTGAAAGGTGGGATGAATCCTGAGAAAATCTGGTAACTTAATTTTAACAGAAGAGGGGTCAATGACCTTGATAATTGGGAATGGTCCTATGTATCAAGGTGCAAGCTTACATGATTCTGTTTTGAGGGGGATGTCCTGGGAGAAAAGTCAAACTTGCTGTCCCAGCTGGCTCAGGATAGGTAGGGGCGCAGCAGACCAACAGATGGGTAGTGAGAGGCTGTGCCACGGGCTCAGGATAAACTCCTTTGTGTCCTTGGCCACCAGAAATTCTTCACTAAAGACCTTGGAATCAGACCAAATCAGGAACAAACAGCCAGTCTCTGGGTCCAGTACCAGGGTCTGGCTGGTCCCTCTGAGACTTCTTGACCCCCTGCTCAGTCTCCTCCAAGGAGGGAGCTTCTATCAAGCAGGTGAATGGTTAGGATAGAGTCAGGCTCCTCCTGAGCCGAGGGAGGTGGGGGTGAGGTGGGAGGTGGTGCGTTTGGGTTTGGTGTTCATCGAGCCCAGTCTGTATGAGAGGGTTAAGTCAAAATTATTCAGGAACAGGGACCACCGGGATTTGCAGGGGTTAAGCCTCACAGAAAGAAGGTAGGCAAGGTTTTTGTGATCAGTCCAGATGATGAAGGGGACTGTGGATTCCTCCAACCAGAGCCTCCACTCCTGTAGACAGCCAACAACTCTCTGTTTCAAATGTTGTGGTTACTTTCTGCAGAGAACAGGCAGTGAGAGAAGAATGCACAGTGGTGGATCTTTTGAGAGAGGGGGTCCTTTTGGGAGAGGTTGAAAGAGGATCCTCCAGTGTCGGAAACTTCCACCTCCACAATAAACTGAAGGGCTGAGTCCGGGTGCCTGAGCACAGGGGTGCTGATGAAGAGCGACTTGAGATAACCAAAGGCAACAACTGCTTGTGTTCAGTGAGGGAGCAAGAGAAGGAAAGGATGTCGTCCAAATACACAAAGACAATCCTGTTGAGCATGTCTGTCATGCTGTCATTCATTAGGAACTGAAAGACGGCTGGGACATTGGTTAGTCCAAACGGCATGACCTGATATTCAAAGAGTCCCAAGGGGGTGTTTAAGGCCATTTTCATCTCATCTCCTTCCTTAATACAAATGAAGAGGTAGGCATTACAGAGATCCAGTTTAGAGAACACTTCAGCTTCACACAGGGGCTTAAATGGGGGATCAATGAGGAGAAAATGAGATTTGTCCTTCATGGTAATTTCTTTTAACCCCCTGTAGTCGATGCAGGGCCGCAGAGATGAATCCTTTTTCACAAAGAAGAATCCTGCTCCCAGGAGAGAGGAGGAGGGACCAACGAAGCCAGAGGCTAGAGAGTCCTTGATGTAAGCCTCCATGGCTCCTTTCTCAGGGTGAGACAGGTTGTAGAGACGGTTGGTGGGCAGGGGGGCACCAGGGAGCAGGTTACTTGCGTATTCATGGGGCCATTAGGCGGCAGAGCTAAAGCCATATCTTTGCTAAAGACAGGGGTCAGGTCATGATACTCAGAAGGAACAATGGTCAGGTCTGGAGGCGAGGAAGTGGGCTGGAGACAGGAATCGCTGATTGAAGGCACTATGTGTGGCAAGGTACTCCAACTGGTTATGGTTAGGGAAGACCAATCAATCCTGGAGTTGTGTCTCTTAAGTCAAAGGTAGCCCAGAACCACTGGGGTCACTGGTGAGGAGATCATGAGCAGCATAATGGTCTCCCTGTGATTTCCAGAGAGGTGAAGGGCTCAGTCTGGTGGGTCTAAAAGTAGATTAAGCTGCTGGACCAGACCTAAATGGATGAAGCTGTCATTCACACCAGAATCTATAAGGGCTGGAAGGAAGGCAGAGTCCTGTTTCCACTGGATGCACAAAGGTACCATCATGCAAGGAGGAGGGCTAGTAGGGGTCATAGTCTGGCTCGCCATGGCGCCCTCGCTCAATGACTGAAGATATGACCACTGCTCATGACAAATGATAAAACCTCACGGACAGTGAATCACTTTCTCATGTTGACTGATTCTAGTACGAAAATGCAAATGGTACTTTTTTCATACCTTAACTTGAAAACAGGTCAGATTTGACCCAAACACAATATAAAGGTTAAATAAAGAGGTTCATCAAGCTCTCTCAGCAGAGATGTTAGAGACCACAAACAGAAACAAACCTCCTGGGACAGAAATGGAGAAGAAACAGATGAATATCTTTATTTATTTAACACAGAATAAAGGATTCATTTCTTATTTTAGAACAGCTCCATATCATTTATAGATTTAATCATGCTGTTAAAATGATAGATGAATATAAAGATTGATTTTCATGTCTGGACAGTGTTTGTATGTGAAGGCTGGAGTAGTTTCTGGTGAATCAGGTCCTCTTCTTTCCCGCCTGACCATGAAGCTTCATGATGCTCTTCCTCCACATCCAGGACAATCATTTAGACGTAAATGGCCCGTGGTTTGCTTTCTTTGTCAAATATATCCTGGTTCATGGCTTCATCCTGGGGACCTTTGAGGACAGACACAGAGAAGATAATATCACATTCAGGAACAGAACATAAATCTTATATTATCTGTGAGCTTGTGAGGAAACATTCAGCAGTCAAAGCTTTGAAAGTTTGAACAGACTCACCAGTATGACTTGAAACCAGCTTGGGATGGTGTTTTTGTATTGGACCAACAATAATAGCTGGAGACAGACAGACAGACAGACAGTTTTTGGTTCAGTAAACTTAAGCACTGACAGTTGTTTAGTAAAGGGATTGACGAAGCGCTGCATCAGAGATGTTAGAGACCACAAACAGAAACAAACCTCCTGGAGAAGAAATGATGAAAGGAACAGATGAATATCTTTATTTCTTTAACACAGAATAAAGGATTCTGAGAGACGGATGGGCTGTGTGTCTGGTTCCCCTGCTGATGGGAAAGCGCACAGTGATTATGTCATGATGGACATTAAGGAGTCAGAAAATCATGACAAAATTAAAGCAGCAACCGGCAGGCGACCTTCGGCTGGGAGAACCGCCAGACCCATTCACATGAGTCCCCTGGGGGTGAACAGGGGTCCAGTCAGATGCAGAGTAGAGGTTCTTTGAGCAATAAGCAGTTCACTTCCCAAACACAAAGCCACTCAAGTAAGCCTTCACCTAGGTTGTCAAAACAGGAAGTCAGATGCTACCACTTGCAACAGCCTTTTTGCCCAGCTTTAAATCACACTAAGCCAACTCTCCTTTGTTCAGTTCCAAGGCCCACCAGCTTAGAAATGGTGAAGAAGCCAGAGGGGACAGCACCAGTCTGTGGTCAGCGTGTGGAAGCATTACTTGACACAGCAAGCATGGTTTCAGACAGTGGTTTTGTCAAGTTTGGTCCCAAGGGAAAACTGGAGTCACGACAGGTCAAACATAGGTTGCATTCATGGGGGTGAACATTTGTACCCCACAGCTGAGGTCTATCTCACAGTAAGGGGACAAACTTTCCTGTTGTCAGTAGCATTAGCCTCCACCTTGCCACAACTCATCATTCTAGGAAATGATGTTACGACCTTCTGAACCAGCCAGTTTGTGAGGTCGACATGACCAGTTGTAAGGTCCAGAACTCAAAGCCAGAGCCAGAGTCTAAGGATCCACCTAGCACACTCCCACTCCCTGTAGTACCCTGTTATGTCACTACCAGAGCACTGAGTACAAAAGAGCTAAGTGAATTGCCTTGTCTTTGGGGTAGATTGGGAGACAAGGGCTGTTAAACCTCAGAAGTCAAAAGGAGTAGCATGAGCGCAGTTGCAGCCCTTGCCAATCATTGAAAGTTGGACTACAAGACAGAAGCTCATCAGGCCACTGTAACATATTAGTTATATGTTACTATGCAACCCAAATGAGTGGGTAAAGTCACCTATGAACTGTTCATGCCAGACAGACTGGAAAAGAAACAGACCTTTCAAGTTAATCTTCTTACGGAGTTTCAGGTTCGACCAGAGCCAGCGTTTTTTGGTGAAAGCTGGACATTCGTGACAAGTTTTTTCCAACCAACCCTCCTGCAGCAGAGGGTCTTGCAATCAATTTGTCACATCTGTCTCCCACTCAGCAGGCAGAAGTCAAACCCCTACTTGACCCAGAGCTCTTCAAAGGGACACCTGGGTTCACCTCTTTGGTTGAACACAAGATCCGACTGGCAAAAAATGCTCCAGTCTGGCAAAACAGCTACAGGATTCCTGAATGGCTAACTCCAGGACTGCGAAAAGAAATTAAGCTGATGCTGAAGCAGGGGATAACTGAGGTCTCCTGCAGTGAGTGGTGTAGTCCTACTGGGGCCAAAGAAAGACGGTTCTCTCAGATTTTGCATTGATTTCAGATACCTGAATGCAGTTTCCAACTTTGATCCATACCCTATGCCTCGAATTGATGATCTGTTGGACAGGGTCGGTAGAGCTCAGTACATCACCACGTTGGACCATAGCAAAGACTATTGGCAGCTAGCCTTGGCACCAGAAGCCAGAGAGTTGACTGCTTTCAGGACCCCATTTGGTATGTATCACTCTAAAGTCATGCAATTTAGTCTCAAGGGGGCACCGGACACTTTTCAAAGGCTGATCACGTACTGAGAAACGTAACTGATTTCTCTGGTGCATATTTGGATGATGTGGTTATTTCCAGTGGATCCTTGGAGGAGCACATGTTTCACCTGCAACAGGTATTGAAGAAAATCACAGCGGCTGGTCTCACACTCAGTTCTTCATAGTCCAGATTTCGACAAGCCATTCACGCTGCAAAAAGACGCTTCTGGAGTGGGCCTTGGAGCGGTGCTGCTGCAGGAAATGGAGGGAGAGAGGAGGCCAATGGTGTTCCTGATTCACAAGCTGCTCAACAGGAAGACGAGGTATTTAACAGTGGAGCAGGAGTGTTTGGCGATGAAGTGGGCCATCCATACCCTCGGATATTATCTGTTGAGACGGCACTTCTTCCTGGGAACTGACCATCAAGCTCTTCAGTGACTTCATCACATGAAAAATGCAAACATGAGTATCGCTGGATGGTGCTTGTCCCTGAAGCCATGCAACTTCACCATTCAATACAGGTCAGGGAAGTCCAATGTTGTGGCAGACTGCCTCTCCAGGATGTCTGAGGAGTGAGGAACTGTTTCTTCTTCTTCTTCAGGAGAGAGAGGAGGAAATGTAAAGAAAAGATTTCGTTACTGGTGACTGATGGCTTTTGCCATGTAAATATTGCACAGGAGGAACATACAACAATATAAACTGAAATTATTTATAGCACTTTGAACTTTATTGGCAAACTTTGCAGATTACATTTGCACATTGCATATTCACGCATTTAACATCATTATTGATGGTCTAACTATGAGCGGTAACCAATGATTGACAGGTGGTTGCCTGGCAGGGGCGGGCTCTAGAGTGCAGCTCCACCTGTAAGAAAGAGGAGAGTGAGAGAGCTCCGCGATACCCTTGGGTAAATTATTGATGGAAGTAATGTGTGGTACAAAATGAGTGCAGGTAATGTGTGTTCATGACAGTGGTGAAGTGTGTGTGAGTGCTGGAGTGCGATTTAAGGGTTACTTTGTGTGTGATCACTCACCTGTCCTGTGCTGTCTCAGCTCCAGGGTGTTCCAGTTAAAAGAGTCCGAGCGGGAACGCACACTCAGATAAATGTTCCAGGGGGAACCGGCGGGTAAAATCATTGGAGGGAAGTTTTCAGATTGAGATTAAATTGGTTTTAATTGTAAATAACATCTGATGTTAATTGTGTTGAGGCTTCAGTTTGACTGAAAACAGGAGGAAACAGGCTGACACAATAAAAACATTCATATCATCATCTTTCATTTCACAAACAGGAATCATTACAGCTTAAAAACTAAACACACTCACGGTTAATATTAACCAGAGCCACGGGGTGGTTTCTTCCCAGAGGAGAAGCTGGAGACAGACAGAGAGGTTAGCAGCAGCTGAAGTCAGTCAGAGTTAACAGACAGTCCAGAACAAAACTCCTCAAAAACATCTCCTCAGGTTTAACAGAGCAGTTTGATAAGAGAGCCAGACAAAACCTCTGAGATACAGAGCCAGCTTTCCCTCATCAGAAGGATTGATGCAGGAGGATTTGAGACTTGTCTTCAAATATTCTTTATTTTGTCCTGATCCCAAAGATGTTCAGTTTACTCTCACAAAGAGATCAAGAAACTGGACGAAGCTGAAAACAGATGAATTCATACATTTGTTAAAGAACTAAAGTCAACTTAACACTCACCAACAGCTGGAGAAACAAGCATCAGAGCACATATTAACAGAGAGACAGTCAGCAGCCTCATGATGGAGCAGATGATCCAGGTGTAAAGATGAAGATGGAAACCTTTGACAAAGACAGAAAAACATCTAAATGTCCAGCAGGAAGCAGACCACTTCAAGTTGATGTGTCAGAAAGAAAAGAGGATGATGATGGAGTGGATATCAGACCTGCAGCACAATGATCCTCTCCTCTCTCAGTGAAGAAGTGCTGAACCAAAGAGAAGCAGCTCTTAAATAGTCGTCACTGACCCAACAAGAGAGCAGAGGTGACTCAGTGTTTAGTTATTCTGTCATCACTCAGGTGTGTTTGTTCAAATGATCTCGATCCGTCAAACCTCTGACATGTGATGCGAATATTAATATTGTCTCTGATAATTATGTGGTCATCTCTCCACCCAACCTTTGCTCTGATGATTAATGGATCACCACAGAGCTGAAGGTTTTATTGGCACCAAACTTTGTTTACATTTATGTCACAACACACTGAGCCTGATGGTGGATGTGGTGCAGCTGAATCAACTGAGTCCAACCTAAACCAGCTCCCACAGTAAACCTGTGATGGTGTTTTTGGTTCAGTAATCTTCAGCACTGACAGTTCTTAACTCTTGTATTGTGCTGAAAGCTGCCTACGTCTTTAGTGTTGGCAGGTCAAATTTGACCCATGATTAAACTCAGTCTGAAAATATGTAAAGAAAAAAATTTAATCCAATACTGTTTTTCACCTCATCGCTAATGTAGTATGTTTTCATATCCATGTGAACACTGTTGAAAGTGTTTCCTTTTTGGCTCCATAGACCTTTTATCTTACAATATTCCACTTTTTTTCAATTTGAAATACTGTTTAAATTCACTTATTATATTTCTTTTGGTGAAGAAAATGGGTAAATACATTATCCAAGTCTTATACACTTATAATAGAGCACACCCACCAAAAACATTGCTTGTATTTTGTTGATACTCAACATCATCGAGAGGCGGCATGAGGCCTGGCTCCATGGTGACCTGATGGAGTATCAGCGTCTAAATCACCAGCGTAATGTGGCTATAGCTGAGGACAGGGAGAAGTTTTCGCCAGCTGAGGCTGAACGCCTCGAGTCAACGGCCAAAGATAACGATATGAGCCATGCATCAAGACAGCCCTGGTGAAAGATTCTGATGACAACCTCATATCAACAGAAGCCAACTGCCTTGAGCGCTGGAAAGAGCGCTTTAGCCACCTCCTGCAGTATGACACCACCCTGGCTGATCTCACTATCCGAGCAGCTGCAAACACTGCAGTCCTTAGTGACGCCTGCCGTACTGACCCTGTCACACCTGAGGAAGTCAGAGCCGGTCTGACAAAACTTAACAACAAGAGAGCCCCTGCATCTGTGCAGTAACCACTGAGATGCTGTAGTCAGGCTGTACTGGCATCATTGAGTGGCTTACCAACATCTTCAGTCAGGTGTGGGAGACAGAGAAGCTTCTCAGCGACTGGACCAGTGGGGTCATCCTACCTTTCTTGAAACGTAAGGCTTGTTTGCAGCAACCACAGAGGCATCACCCTTCTGTCCATCCCCAGCAAGCTTTTCACCAGGGTATTGCTCACCCGTGCTCTCCCAGCCATCAGAAGCAGCCGCCGTCTCCAGCAGGCTGTATTCACGCCAAACTGCTCCACAACTGACCACATCTCTGCCGTTTGCCTGCTGATAAAGAAGACCTATGAATTTCGAAAAGACCGCCATCTGTACATCGGATTCATAGATCTGAAGTCTGCCTTTGACACATTCTTCAGGAGCACCACCTAAGATCGCCACCCTGTTCAAGCTGCTCTACAGCAACGCACAGAGCTGTGTTCATATCAACTGCGTAGACTCTGACTGGTTTCCCATCTCCAGTGGCATCCACCAGGGCTGTGTGGCTGCTCCTGACCTGTTCAATTGCGTCATTGACCATCTGATGTCCAGAGTGTGTGAACGGGTCCCTGGAGTGTCCCTGGGCAACTACCACCTGACTGATCTGAAGTATGCTGATGACACCATCCTGCTCAGCACATCCTACAGTCAGCTGAGAGATGCTCTGGGCATATCCAACGAAGAGGCAGAGAAGCTTGGCTTCAAAGTAAGTCGGATGAAAACTAATTTCATTTATGTCAGTGATGGACCGGATCCACCTCCCCTGCGGCTTGAAAATGACATAGTCGAGCCTGTCAAGAGCTTTGTGTATCTGGGATCCATAGTGACAGACAATGGGGATCTAAAACCAGAGATTACTTGCAGAAGAGCATCAGCCCTGCAATCCCTCTGGAAACCACTCTGGCGACATCAAACCATCTTTCGCAAGTCGAAGCTCTGGATCTACAACTCGGCAATTCTGTCCATCCTAATTTATGGGTTAGAAACATGGCCCTTGAATAAGACTCTGGCTGCAAGTATTGATGGCTTTGACAGTGGGGCACTCAGGACCATTGAGAACATCAGGTGGCCCCAGCGTGTGTCCAACGAAGTGCTTAGAGCGTTGCACCAGCCTAGATCATCTTCGCTGGCTGCGCAATGTTGAGTCAGATGAGGTGGTTTGGGCAACTCATGAGGATGCCTCCCGGACAGCTCCCTGGGGAGGTGTTCTGGGCATGTTCATCTGGGAGGAGACCCCAGGTTAGACCCTGAACATGATGGACAGATTATATCTCTCAGCTGGCCTGGAAATGCCACGGCATCCTCCCTGAGGAGCAGGTGGAAGTGGCTGGGGACAGGGGCCTCTGGTCTTCAAAGATGACATTGCTGCCCCTGCAACCCAGAACCAGATAAACAGTAGAAGATGGATGGCAGCAGAAATGTTAGAGACCACAAACAGAAACAAACCTCCTGGAGCAGAAATGGAGAAAGAAACAGATGAATATCTTTATTTCTTTAACACAGAATAAAGGATTCACTTCTTATTTTAGTACAGATCCATATCATTTATAGATTTAATCATGCTGTTAAAATGATAGATGAATATAAAGGTTGATTTTCATGTCTGCACAGTGTTTGTATGTGAAGGTTGGAGTAGTTTCTGGTCAATCAGGTCCTCTTCTTTCCTGTCGACCATCAAGCTTCATGAAGCTCTTCCTCAACATCCAGGACAATCATTCTGATGCAAAAACCTCCTGGATGAGAGTTCACTGTCATGTCCATCCTGGTTCATGGCTCCATTCTGGGGTCCTAGAAGGACAGACACAGAGGAGGAGATAATATCAGATTCAGGAACAGGAACAGGAATCATAAAAACAAATGAACTCGCCATAGTGATCTGCATACAGCAAGGGACCGTAAAATTCTTTTATACTATTCATTTGATTAAAAAAAAAACAAAAAAAAAAACAAAAAAAAAACAAATAGACTCACCAAAGAGAATTCCAACCTGCCAGGGATAGTGCTTTTTTCTTCGATCAATAGGAGAAGCTAGAGACAGACAGACGTACAGCAGACAGACAGACAGAAAGACAGAGTACAATTAAGAAGGTTGGAGTAGTTTCTGGTCAGTCGCTCAGGTCCAGTTCTTTCCTGCCTGACCATCAAAATTCACAAAATTCCTCTACATCAGGATTTGGCAACTGGCGGCTCGTGGGCCAAAACTGGCTTACTTCTTATAATGCCTGGCCCCACAGATGACGTATATAAAAAATCTGTCACAAAAACAACGATTCTACACAGAGAATTTATTCAAAAGTCAAACTGGCAAATTACGATAAAATAAAATAGGGCAGCACCTGTTTGACTTCGGACGCCCACTGACCCGATATGAACACTCGCTCCTCCAGCCGTCAGAGCTCTGAGTTTCTATCAGTCTGGAGTGGATATGTTTCTTTAAAGTGGCTTCTTTTTGTGCTGCCTTTGGATATTTTACTCCTTACAAACTGTAACAACCTCGCTGCAGATGAGACAGACTGACTGGCATCTATAAAATCAGGTCAGATGACTCTGACGTTCTTCATTGTCAACTTTCCTTTTCATTTCTTTGGACGGTGACATTTTGTCCTGCTAGTTGGCGATCTCTTACTAATGTCTCAGCATAGAAACAAAAACAGCATCAGGATGTCATGTGAAAATAGGCTGCATGACCAACGGTTGGACAAAGCATTAAATGTCCTTAAAATGATAAATACTTGAGTTAGACTCAAAGAAGTGTTGATTATTTAAAATGATCATAATTTAACCCCATGAAGTCTTAAAAAAACTGTGTGTGTGTGTGTGTTTGTGTGTGTGTGTGTGTTTGTGTGTGTGTGTGTGATTACAGACAGCAGCCCAACGGCTCAAATACACCAGACGCGTCTCTGGTCCTGCTCTGCTCCGTTGTCTCTGCTCATCATGTCGGTCTGTTTTGTTGTTGTCAAGCTAAATACGATCTGGTTTTGACACAGTTTTATTTTGAAAGTCACTGAGTGTTTTTAGGTAGTTTCTGTGCAACACTTCCTGTTCCACTCAATCTGTCGAGTGTTGACTTGAATGGAAACCTGTCTAAACTGGTGCTGAGGGAGGGGAGCTGGACCAAAGAAACGTGGTGTATTTCAATCTATTCTATTGCCAGGTTACTGTCTGTTTCATAACTCAGACACAGTGTTGAGCCAAAGCGACAGTCTGTAAAACATCAAGGAGATAATTTTGTCAAATTGCATTTTTGTATAAGATACAATAGCAATAAATGAGAATTTTTTTTTTTTTTTAGTAAGAACAAAGTTTTGCATGGTGACGATGTAATTTTGGCCCAACATTTAGTTGCTCAGAAAAAAATAAATGAATAAATTGTTCATTCTGAGTTGCCGAGCCCTGCTCAACATCAACAACCTTGTTGCTGACACAGATACCCCTGAGCTCCACCTTCACTGTTACCTTACCTCGGTCCTTGTTCATGGCCAAATCCTTGATCAATTCTATATTCTGGGGTCCTGGAAGGACAGACACAGAGGAGAAGATAATATCAGATTGAGAAACAGAATATAAATCTTATATTATCTGTGAGCTTGTGAGGAAACATTCAGCAGTCAAAGCTTTGAAAGTTTGAACAGGAAAAGAAAGGACAGATGCTCGTATATCAGTAAAGTCTGAAAGTGGACCAGACAGAAAACTGGATATGAACTCTACATCTGATCTTTGATTTATTGAATCATTTTAAATTCATTTAAAATGACAGACCCACCAAAGCGAATTCCAACATGCCAGGGATAGCGCTCTTTTCTTTGATCAATAGAAGGAGCTAGACACAGACAGACAGGCAGACAGACAGACAGACAGACAGACAGACAGACAGACAGTTGTTTAGTAAAGAGTTTGATGAAGCGCTGCAGCAGAGATGTTAGAGACCACAAACAGAAACAAACCTCCTGGAGCAGAAATGGAGAAAGAAACAGATGAATATCTTTATTTCTTTAACACAGAATAAAGGATTCACTTCTTATTTTAGTACAGATCCATATCATTTATAGATTTAATCATGCTGTTAAAATGATAGATGAATATAAAGATTGATTTTCATGTCTGCACAGTGTTTGTATGTGAAGGTTGGAGTAGTTTCTGGTCAATCAGGTCCTCTTCTTTCCTGCCTGACCATCAAGCTTCAGTATATTCCTCTACATCAGGATTTGGCAACTGGCGGCTCGTGGGCCAAAACTGGCTTACTTCTTATAATGCCTGGCCCCACAGATGACGTATTTAAAAAATCTATCACAAAAACAACGATTCTACACAGAGAATTTATTCAAAAGTCAAACTGGCAAATTACGATAAAATAAAATAGGGCAGCACCTGTTTGACTTCAGACGCCCACTGACCCGATATGAACACTCGCTCCTCCAGCCGTCAGAGCTCTGAGTTTCTATCAGTCTGGAGTGGATATGTTTCTTTGAAGTGGCTTCATTTTGTGCTGCCTTTGGATATTTTACTCCTTACAAACTGTAACAACCTCGCTGCAGATGAGACAGACTGACTGGCATCTATAAAATCAGGTTGGATGACTCTGACGTTCTTCATTGTCAACTTTCCTTTTCATTTCTTTGGACGGTGACATCTTGTCTTGCTAAGTGGCGATCTCTTACTAATGTCTCAGCATAGAAACAAAAACAGCATCAGGATGTCATGTGAAAATAGGCTGCGTGACCAACGGATGGACAAACCATTAAATGTTCTTAAAATGATAAATACTTGAGTTAGACTCAGAGAAGTGTTGATTATTTAAAATGGTCATAATTTAACCATGAAGTCATAAAAGACAGTGTGTGTGTGTGTGTGTGTGTGTGTGTGTGTGTGTGTGTGTGTGTGTCTGTGTGTGTGTGTGTGTGTGTGTGTGTGTGTGTGTGTGTGTGTGTGTGTGTGATTAAAGACAGCAATTTACAATTTCATTTATTTAGAAGCCTAATGGCTTAAAAACACCAGACGCGTCTCTGGTCCTGCTCTGCTCCGTTGTCTCTGCTCATCATGTCGGTCTGTTTTGTTGTTGTCAAGCTAAAAGCGATCTGGTTTTGACACAGTTTTATTTTGAAAGTCACTGAGTGTTTTTAGGTAGTTTCCTTCACACTTCCTGTTCCGCTCAATCTGTCCAGTTTTAACTTGAATGGAAACCTGTCTAAACTGGTGCTGAGGGAGCGGAGCTGGACCAAAGAAACATGGTGTCAACATCAACAACCATGTTGCTGACACAAATACCCCTGAGCTCCGCCTTCATTATTACCTCCATCTTGATTCATGGCTTCATCCTGGTTCATGGCTCCATCCTGGTTCATGGCTTCATCCTGGTTAATGCCTCCACCCTGGTTCAATCCTTTGAGGACAGACACAGAGGAAAAGATAATATCAGATTCAGGAACAGAATATAAATCTTATATTATCTGTGAGCTTGTGAGGAAACATTCAGCAGTCAAAGCTTTGAAAGTTTGAACAGGAAAAGAAAGGACAGATGCTCATGTTTGACGTGTCTTTGTTTGAATCTGAGGATTCAGTTTGACTGAAAACAGGAGGAAACAGTCTGACACAATAAAAACATTCATATCATCATCTTTCATTTCACAAACAGGAATCATTACAGCTTAAAAACTAAACACTTACCGTTAAAATCAACCAGAGCCCAGGGTTTTTTGCCTTTAAGAGGAGAAGCTGGAGACAGACAGAGAGGTTAGCAGCAGATGAGTTTATACATTTGTTAAAGAAGTAAAGTCAACTTAACACTCACCAACAGCTGGAGAAACAAGCATCAGAGCACATATTAACAGAGAGACAGTCAGCAGCCTCATGATGGAGCAGATGATCCAGGTGTAAAGATGAAGATGGAAACCTTTGACAAAGACAGAAAAACATCTAAATGTCCAGCAGGAAGCAGACCACTTCAAGTTGATGTGTCAGAAAGAAAAGAGGATGATGATGGAGTGGATATCAGACCTGCAGCACAATGATCCTCTCCTCTCTCAGTGAAGAAGTGCTGAACCAAAGAGAAGCAGCTCTTAAATAGTCGTCACTGACCCAACAAGAGAGCAGAGGTGACTCAGTGTTTAGTTATTCTGTCATCACTCAGGTGTTGTTGTTGACTCAGGTTGATCTGGATCTGTCAAACCTCTGACATGTGATGTGAATATTAATATTGTCTCTGATAATTATGTGGTCATCTCTGTACCCAACCTTTGCTCTGATGATTAATGGATCACAACAGAGCTGAAGGTTTTTATTGGCCTCAGACTTTGTTTACATTTAATCACAACACACTGAGCCTGATGGTGGATGTGGTGCAGCTAAATCAACAGAGTCCAACCTAAACCAGCTCCCACAGTAAACCTGTGATGGTGTTTTTGGTTCAGTAAACTTCAGCACTGACAGTTCTTAACTCTTGTATTGTACTGTACCGTCTGGCAGACCACAGTATGTACACCTTACACACTGTAGGTCAGACGGAGTGGTCAGCAACACAAGGTCCCACAGGGGACGGTCTCGTCTCCCTTTCTCTTCACTGACTTCAACTACAACACTGAGTCCTGCCACCTTCAGAAGTTTGAGGCATGAGGAGGAGAAGTGAGGAGGCCGAGTACAGGGCTGTGGTGGGTCACTTTGTTGCGTGGTGTGAGCAGAATCACTTCCTGCTCAACATGGCTAAGACCAAGGAACTGGTGGCGGATTTTAGGAGGACAAAGACGTCACTGACCCCTATCTTCGTTCAGGTGGTCGATGTCTGAGGTCTGATCTGCCTGTACTCCCTGAGGAGGCTGAGGTCCTTCAACATCTGCAGGACGAGGCTGAGGATGTTTTATGAGTCTGTGGGGTGCTGGGACAGCAGGCTGAAGGTGGCCAACAGACTCAACAAACTCATCTGCAAGGCCAGTGACACAATGAGGGTGGAGCTTGACTCTCTGATGGTGGTGTCAGAGAGGAGGATGCTGTCAAAGCTGCGTAGCATCCTAGACAATGTCTGACATCAACTCCACAGTGTACTGGTCAGTCACAGGAGTGCTTTCACTGATCCCCCACGAAGCACCACTGAAAGACACGGGAGGTCATTCCTGCCTGTGGCTTCATAACGCGTCCCTTTAAAACAGACACTGGATTAGACTTTGCTGTATCTGTTAATACACTTTACAATACCTGTTCTGATATATCTGTTCAATGTGCAATGCCATTTTAGTGCAATATTTGTTTAAACACAATTCACTAAGTGCAATATCAGTTTAATATTGTTCATTATGTGCAATGTGTTTAATTCTGCTTATTAAATGCAGTTTTAGTTTAACACAGATCACAAGAGCAAAATCTGTTTAACGCTGTTCATGCCTTAACCATTATGTTAATAGTTTCTTCTATCTTGTTAATCCTCTTTAGTACTCATTGCTTACTTCTGGTACTTACTGCTTATTTTTTCTTTCTTTATTATTATTATTATTATTATTATTATTATTATTATTATTATTATTATTATTATTATTATATTTTTGCTTATCTTATTGTTTATCTTATCATTTATCTTATTATCCTACTCTATCTTTCTCCCAACTGCTGTACTAAGTAAAGCGCAAGGGTAATACCATTGCTCTTCAATTTAAAAACTGTTTAAATTCACTAATTATATTTCCTATTGTGAAGAAAATGGGTAACTACATTATCCAAGTTTAATAGACTAACATTAGAGCACACCTACCAAAAACATTGCTTGTATTTTTTTTTTTTACTTTACATTATTAACAATAGTGACGTCTGTGGTGTTGCAGGTCAAAACTGACTCATTTACAACCTCAACTCTAATGAAGTTGGGATGTTATATAAAACGTAAATAAAAACAGAATGCAATGATTACCAAACCGTGTTTAACCTATGTTCAACTGAATTCACTATAAAGACAAGATATTTATTGTTTAAACTGTTAAACTTTATTGTTTTTTGTAAATATTCACTCATTTTGAATTTGATGGCTGCAACACGTTCCTAAAAAGCTGGGACAGGGTCAACAAAAGACTGGGAAAGTTCAGGAATGCTCCAAAAACACCTGTCTGGAACATTCCACAGCTGAACACTGTCATGTCTGTAAAGTTTCTGTTATTATTCCACATTCTGGTTTCATGTTTTTGGTTTCCTGTTTTATTTTGAAATGTCTAACCGTTGTCTTTGTCTTCCAAATTTGTTCCTGTCTGTCCTGCCCCCGTCTGTCACACCTGATTCCTGATTGTCATCACCCCTCATTACCACTTGTATTTAACCTCATGTGTCTCACTGTCTCGTCACCAGTTCCTCATACTTCTTGCCTTCGTTCCAGCCTTCATTAACAGTCTTGTCATAGTCATGTTTGATCCTTGCCTGTTTCTTGTTTAAGCCTTTATGTCTGACGTTTGCCGGATACCTTTGCCTTTTTGGATAGCTCACCTGTGTACCAAACTCTGACTGTCTGACAACCACACCTGTGTACCAAACCTTGCCTGTCTCATTAAATACCCTTTGGCCTTCTGGATCTTGGTCTTGAGTTTTGCATCTGTGTCCTTATCTGAGTCAAGGTTCTTGACAAACAGGTTCATTGGAAACAGGTGAGTGTCCCCCAAAGGCTCAGTCATTCACAAGCAAGGATGGGGCGAGGTCCACCGCTTTGTGAACAACTGCGTGAGCAAATAGTCCAACAGTTTAAGAACAATGTTTCTCAACATAGAATGTCAAAGAATTGATGGATTTGATCATCTACAGTCCATAATATCATCAAAAGATTCAGAGAATCTGGAGAAATCTCTGCACGTAAGCAGCAAGGCTGAAAACCAACACTGAATGCCCGTGACCTTTGACCCCCCAGGCATCAACATCATTGTGTAAAGGATATTACCACGTGGGCTCAGGAAGACTTCAGAAAACCATTGTCAGTTAACACAGTTCATCACTACATCTACAAGTGACAGTTCAAACTCTACCATGCAAAGACAAAGACATATATCAACAACACCCAGAAACACCGCCGGCTTCTCTGGACCCGAGCTCATCTGAGATGGACTGACGCAAAGTGGAAAAGTCTGCTGTGGTCTGACGAGTCCACATTTCAAACTGTTTTTGTAAATCATGGACGTGGTGTCCTCCAGGCCAAAGAGGAAAAGGACAATCTGGATTGTTCTCAGGTATAAGTGTAAAAGCCAGCATCTGTGATGGGTTAGAGCGCAGTCATACTGGCTAAACGTTCCTTGCCCAAACACAGTTCAGCCCTAAAGTTCAGTTTGTTTGGCCAGTGTGACTGCAAGCGTTCCATGCCTGGGTGCGGTACTCTTCTCCTCTTTTAGCACCCTTTGGAAAGGATTGCTTCAGCACGGTACACTTCCTCTCGACAGTTGTTTTAAGTAATAACACCGATGTTAAAGAGCGGCGTCGGACCAAAACAACTTAATATGAGCCAAGAAAGTCATTAAAGTTGTAATCCTGTTCTCTCTGTTTCATTCTGGTTCATGTTGGAAAAGTGTGATCGCTGCAGGGGGGCAATTGTGCCTGAGTTCAGCACGGAACATTTGGCCAGTGTGACTGCGCCCGACGTGCTCATGGCATGGCTAACTCGACCATCTCTTGAGACTCTTCTTGGGAAGTAAAAACCTTTTTTTCCCACTGCCCTTTGAAATGTCTGTGCACGTCACTTCTCATGACCTAAGATATGACCAACAGCCTCCCTTTTTTTTTAAGACCTTCAGAAGAGTCTCGGAGAGAGGCTCGGAGTAGAGCTGCTGCTCCTTCCCATTTAGAGGAGTCAGATGAGGTGGTTTGGGCAACTCGTGAGGATGCCTCCCAGACAGCTCCTTGGGGAAGTATTCCGGGCATGGTCATCTGGGAGGAGACCCCAGGTTAGACCCTGAACTTGATGGACAGATTATATCTCTCAGCTGGCCTGGGAATGCCTCGGCATCCTCCCAGAGGAGCAGGTGGAAGTGGCTGGGGACAGGGGCCTCTGGTCTTCAAAGATGACATTGCTGCTCCCGCAACCCAGAACCAGATAAACAGGAGAAGATGGATGGATGGCAGCAGAGATGTTAGAGACCACAAACAGAAACAAACCTCCTGGAGCAGAAATGGAGAAAGAAACAGATGAATATCTTTATTTCTTTAACACAGAATAAAGGATTCACTTCTTATTTTAGTACAGATCCATATCATTTATAGATTTAATCATGCTGTTAAAATGATAGATGAATATAAAGATTGATTTTCATGTCTGCACAGTGTTTGTTTGTGAAGGTTGGAGTAGTTTCTGGTCAATCAGGTCCACTTCTTTCCTGCCTGATCATCAAGCTTCATGAAGCTCTTCTTCAACATCCAGGACAATCATTCCGATGCAAAAACCTCCTGGATGACAGTTCTGTGCCTCGTCCATCCTGGTTCATGGCTCCATTCTGGGGTCCTGGAAGGACAGACACAGAGGAGAAGATAATATCAGATTCAGGATCAGAATATAAATCTTATATTATCTGTGAGCTTGTGAGGAAACATTCAGCAGTCAAAGCTTTGAAAGTTTGAACAGGAAAAGAAAGGACAGATGCTCGTATATCAGTAAAGTCTGAATGTGGACCAGACAGAAAACTGGATATGAACTCTACATCTGATCTTTGATTGACTGAATCATTTTAAATTCATTTGAAAAACAAAAACAAACAGACTCACCTAAGCGAAGTCCAATATGCCAGGGATAGGGCTTTTTTCTTTGATCAATAGAAGGAGCTAGAGACAGACAGACGTACAGCAGACAGACAGAGTACAATTAAGCACTGACAGCAGCAGAGATGTTAGAGACCACAAACAGAAACAAACCTCCTGGAGCAGAAATGGAGAAAGAAACAGATGAATATCTTTATTTCTTTAACACAGAATAAAGGATTCACTTCTTATTTTAGTACAGATCCATATCATTTATAGATTTAATCATGCTGTTAAAATGATAGATGAATATAAAGATTGATTTTCATGTCTGCACAGTGTTTGTATGTGAAGGTTGGAGTAGTTTCTGGTCAATCAGGTCCACTTCTTTCCTGCCTGACCATCAAGCTTCATGATTTTTTTACTCTACATTGACGACCATGTCAAGGACACAAATACCCACCAAATCTGTATCCATCGTCATCTCCATCGTGGATTATGGCTATTTTCTGGATTGCTTTGAGGACAGACACAGAGGAGAAGATAATATCAGATTCAGGAACAGAATATAAATCTTATATTATCTGTGAGCTTGTGAGGAAACATTCATCAGTCAAAGCTTTGAAAGTTTGAACAGGAAAAGAAAGGACAGATGCTCATGTTTGACGTGTCTTTGTTTGAATCTGAGGCTTCAGTTTGACTGAAAACAGGAGGAAACAGTCTGACACAATAAAAACATTCATATCATCATCTTTCATTTCACAAACAGGAATCATTACAGCTTAAAAACTAAACACACTCACCGACATCTTCAACCAGAGCCATGGGGTGGTTTTTCCCAAGAGGAGAAGCTGGAGACAGACAGAGAGGTTAGCAGCAGCTGAAGTCAGTCAGAGTTAACAGACAGTCCAGAACAAAACTCCTCAAAAACATCTCCTCAGGTTTAACAGAGCAGTTTGATAAGAGAGCCAGACAAAACCTCTGAGACACAGAGCCAGCTTTCCCTCATCAGAAGGATTGATGCAGGAGGATTTGAGACTTGTCTTCAAATATTCTTTATTTTGTCCTGATCCCAAAGATGCTCAGTTTACTCTCACAAAGAGATCAAGAAACTGGAAGAAGCTGAAAACAGATGAATTCATACATTTGTTAAAGAACTAAAGTCAACTTAACACTCACCAACAGCTGGAGAAACAAGCATCAGAGCACATATTAACAGAGAGACAGTCAGCAGCCTCATGATGGAGCAGATGATCCAGGTGTAAAGATGAAGATGGAAACCTTTGACAAAGACAGAAAAACATCTAAATGTCCAGCAGGAAGCAGACCACTTCAAGTTGATGTGTCAGAAAGAAAAGAGGATGATGATGGAGTGGATATCAGACCTGCAGCACAATGATCCTCTCCTCTCTCAGTGAAGAAGTGCTGAACCAAAGAGAAGCAGCTCTTAAATAGTCGTCACTGACCCAACGTGAGAGCAGAGGTGACTCAGTGTTTAGTTATTCTGTCATCACTCAGGTGTTGTTGTTGACTCAGGTTGATCTGGATCTGTCAAACCTCTGACATGTGATGTGAATATTAATATTGTCTCTGATAATTATGTGGTCATCTCTGTAACCAACCTTTGCTCTGATGTTTTATGGATCACCACAGAGCTGAAGGTTTTTATTGGCTCCAAACTTTGTTTACATTTACGTCACAACACACTGAGCCTGATGGTGGATGTGGTGCAGCTGAATCAACTGAGTCCAACCTAAACCAGCTCCAACAGTAAACCTGTGATGGTGTTTTAGGTTCAGTAAACTTCAGCACTGACAGTTCTGAACTCTTGTATTGTGCTGAAAGCTGCCTACGTCTTTAGTGTTGGCAGGTCAAATTTGAAACATGATTAAACTCAGTCTGAAAATATCTAAAGAAAAAATTTTTCATCCAACACTGTTTTTCACCTCATAGCTAATGTAGTATGTTTTCATATCCATCTAAACACTGTTGAAAGTGTTTCCTTTTGGCTCCATAGACCTTTTGTCTTACAATATTTCACTCATTTTCAATATGAAATACTGTTTAAATTCACTTATTATATTTCCTGTTGAGAGGAAAATGGGTAAATACATTATCCAAGTCTTATAGACTAATATTAGAGCACACCTACCAAAAACATTGCTTGTATTTTGTTGACACTCAACATCATCGAGCGGCGGCGTGAGGCCTGGCTCCGTGGTGACATGGTGTTGTTGTGGACTCAGGTTGATCTGGATCCGTCAAACCTCTGACATGTGATGTGAATATTAATATTGTCTCTGATAATTATGTGTTCATCTCTGTACCCAATGGTTGGTTAAATGGTTAAAATAAGTTAGATATATAAAAAAACTAAAAGTATTGGAAACAAGAATGGTTAAATTATATATCCAAGAGTTTTCATTTCAGTCGATTGTTAAATTTCTGTTCACTGTTAAGATGTAAAATTTCTAATCAAAATGGTCCTTGGTGATAATGGTCCCTGTGAGATATCGAATATCTTTGGTTTTTGAGAAACAACAAAGAATAAAAAAATATTCAGTGGGATCTTTTTAGCAATATATATATATATATATATATATATATATATATATATATATATATATATATATATATATATATATATATAAAAGCCCAGGAAGACTCATCCAATGGAGAATCACCAGCACCCAAAGACTACGCCTTAGCTCAGCAAACTGAATGTTAGATAGAAAAAACCTATAAAGGGTTCAAGGGACCGATAATCGGGGTTCAGAAGTGCTAAAAGCTGCTGTTCATGGAGAATCCTCTAGAGGCTGGCTGCAGAAAGACTGTATGTCACAAACACAGATAGAGATGCTGCTTGCTTGCTAGGAGAGAGCTCATTCTGAACCCAGAGACTCTGTTCTCACATTCTTGATCCATTGTAATCAGTCAATTTGGTGTAAACTGAGAACTTAGACGTTTCCTTCTCATCCTTCCTTCCCCACAAATGATCCGCGCAGGAAATGGTCCAAGGAAATTTGGAGTCAGAGTCTCATTTTACACAAAGTAAAATTTGTTGAGAAGAAGGGAGCAAATGAGCATTTCCAACAAAAATAAAGAGTTTGATGAAGCGCTGCAGCAGAGATGTTAGAGACCACAAACAGAAACAAACCTCCTGGAGCAGAAATGGAGAAAGAAACAGATGAATATCTTTATTTCTTTAACACAGAATAAAGGATTCACTTCTTATTTTAGTACAGATCCATATCATTTAGAGATTTAATCATGCTGTTAAAATGATAGATGATTATTAAGATTGATTTTCATGTCTGCACAGTGTTTGTATGTGAAGGTTGGAGTAGTTTCTGGTCAATCAGGTCCTCTTCTTTCCCGTCTGACCATCAAGCGTCACGAAGATCCTCCTCCATATCCAGGATTTTCTTTCAGATGCAAATGCCTCGGGGCTTTGCCTTTTTTGGTTCTCTTGTGATATCCTTTGAGAACAGACACAGAGGAGAAGATAATATGAGATTGAGGAACAGAATATAAATCTTATATTATCTGTGAGCTTGTGAGGAAACATTCAGCAGTCAAAGCTTTGAAAGTTTGAACAGGAAAAGAAAGGACAGATGCTCGTATATCAGTAAAGTCTGAATGTGGACCAGACAGAAAACTGGATATGAACTCTACATCTGATCTTTGATTGACTGAATCATTTTAAATTCATTTGAATCATAAAAAACAAACAGACTCACCATAGAGATGTTCAAACAGCACGGGACCATGAACTCCTTTTAGACCATAATGAGGAACTGGAGAGAGAGAGAGAGAGAGAGAGAGAGAGAGAGAGAGAGAGGGAGGGAGAGAGAAAGAGAGAGAGAGAGAAAGAAAGTTTTATGTTCAGTAAACCTCTTCAGTGACAGTTGTTTAGTAAAGAGTTTGACGAAGCGCTGCAGCAGAGATGTTAGAGACCACAAACAGAAAAAAACCTCCTGGAGCAGAAATGGAGAAAGAAACAGATGAATATCTTTATTTCTTTAACACAGAATAAAGGATTCACTTCTTATTTTAGTACAGATCCATATCATTTATAGATTTAATCA
Organism: Labroides dimidiatus; assembly: GCA_030710495.1. Taxonomy (NCBI): domain Eukaryota; kingdom Metazoa; phylum Chordata; class Actinopteri; order Labriformes; family Labridae; genus Labroides; species Labroides dimidiatus. The sequence continues at coordinate 31,617,836 of CM061153.1, forward strand.
TGCTGTTAAAATGATAGATGAATATTAAGATTGATTTTCATGTCTGCACAGTGTTTGTATGTGAAGGTTGGAGTAGTTTCTGGTCAATCAGGTCCTCTTCTTTCCTGCCTGATCATCAAGCTTCATGAAGCTCCTCTACATCAGGATTTGGCAACTGGCGGCTTGTGGGCCAAAATTGGCCCGCTTCTTATAATACCTGGCCCCACAGATGACGTATATAAAACACTCTATCGCAAAAATAACTATGATTATTTAAAATGGTCATAATTTAACCAGGAAGTCATAAAAAAAACTGAGTGTGTGTGTGTGTGTGTGTGTGCGTGTGTGTGTGTGTGTGTGTGTGTGTGTGTGTGTGTGTGTGTGTGTGTGTGTGTGTGTGATTAAAGACAGCAGCCTAACGGCTTAAATACACCAGACGTGTCTCTGGTCCTGCTCTGCTCCGTTGTCTCTGCTCATCATGTCGGTCTGTTTTGTTGTTGTCAAGCTAAATACGATCTGGTTTTGACACAGTTTTATTTTGAAAGTCACTGAGTGTTTTTAGGTATTTTCTGTGCAACACTTCCTGTTCCGCTCAATCTGTCCAGTGTTGACTTGAATGGAAACCTGTCTGATCTGTTGCTGAGGGAGCGGAGCTGGACCAAAGAAACATGGTGTATTTCAGTCGTTTCTATTGCCAGGTTACTGTCTGTTTCATAACTCAGACACAGTGTTGAGCCAAAGCAGCAGTCTGTAAAACATCAAAGAGATACCTTTGTCAAATTGTGTTTTTGTGTAAGATACAATAGTTATAGATGAGAAAAGGTTTCTTTAGTAGGAAAGAGGTTTTACATACTGGAGATGTAATTTTGGCCCAACATTTAGTTGCTCAGAAAAAATAAATGAATAAATTGTTCATTCTTAGTTGCCGACCCCTGACACAAATACCCCTGAGCTCCGTCTTCACTGTTACCTCCATCCTGGTTCATGGATCCATCCTGGTTCACTCCTGGAAGGACAAACACAGAGGATAAGATAATATCAGATTCAGGAACAGAATATAAATCTTATATTATCTGTGAGCTTGTGAGGAAACATTCAGCAGTCAAAGCTTTGAAAGTTTGAACAGGAAAAGAAAGGACAGATGCTCATGTTTGACGTGTCTTTGTTTGAATCTGAGGCTTCAGTTTGACTGAAAACAGGAGGAAACAGTCTGACACAGTAAAAACATTCATATCATCATCTTTCATTTCACAAACAGGAATCATTACAGCTTAAAAACTAAACACACTCACCGACATCTTCAAGCGGAGCCATGGGTCTTTTGCCTCTCAGAGGAGAAGCTGGAGACAGACAGAGAGGTTAGCAGCAGCTGAAGTCAGTCAGAGTTAACAGACAGTCCAGAACAAAACTCCTCAAAAACATCTCCTCAGGTTTAACAGAGCAGTTTGATAAGAGAGCCAGACAAAACCTCTGAGATACAGAGCCAGCTTTCCCTCATCAGAAGGATTGATGCAGGAGGATTTGAGACTTGTCTTCAAATATTCTTTATTTTGTCCTGATCCCAAAGATGTTCAGTTTACTCTCATAAAGAGATCAAGAAACTGGACGAAGCTGAAAACATGAATTCATACATTTGTTAAAGAACTAAAGTCAACTTAACACTCACCAACAGCTGGAGAAACAAGCATCAGAGCACATATTAACAGAGAGACAGTCAGCAGCCTCATGATGGAGCAGATGATCCAGGTGTAAAGATGAAGATGGAAACCTTTGACAAACACAGAAAAACATCTAAATGTCCAGCAGGAAGCAGACCACTTCAAGTTGATGTGTCAGAAAGAAAAGAGGATGATGATGGAGTGGATATCAGACCTGCAGCACAATGATCCTCTCCTCTCTCAGTGAAGAAGTGCTGAACCAAAGAGAAGCAGCTCTTAAATAGTCGTCACTGACCCAACAAGAGAGCAGAGGTGACTCAGTGTTTAGTTATTCTGTCATCACTCAGGTGTTGTTGCTGACTCAGGTTGATCTGGATCTGTCAAACCTCTGACATGTGATGTGAATATTAATATTGTCTCTGATAATTATGTGGTCATCTCTCCACCCAACATTTGCTCTGATGATTAATGGATCACCACAGAGCTGAAGGTTTTTATTGGCCTCAAACTTTGTTTACATTTACGTCACAACACACTGAGCCTGATGGTGGATGTGGTGCAGCTGAATCAACAGAATCCAACCAAAACCAGCTCCCACAGTAAACCTGTGATGGTGTTTTTGGTTCAGTAAACTTCAGCACTGACAGTTCTTAACTCTTGTATTGTGCTGAAAGCTGCCTACGTCTTTAGTGTTGGCAGGTCAAATTTGACCCATGATTCTGATCCATGTCTTATCATCCTCATCTTTACGGCTTTTGGGACGTGTTACTTATTTAAAGGGTTAAAAGGTGAAATAAATTCAAAAGTATATGTAGTCTATTGAGTAAAAAAAAGGTTATAAAGCTGTTTAATGGCATTAATATATGGTATTGGTTTTTTTAAATTGGGCTGAAGGTTAGTTGATTTCTGAGTTCACGGTTACAATAAGTTAAATGTATTAAAAGAAAAACCAACGACTGAATTTTTCTATAAATTATACGTCCAAGAGTTTTCAATTAAGTCGATTGTTAAATTTCTGTCCACTGTTAAGATGTAAAACTTCTTCTTAAGATGGTCATTGGTGACAATGGTCCCTGTGAGATATCAGATATCTTTGGTTTTTTGAGAAACAACAAAGAATAAAAAAATATTCAGTGGGATCTTTTTAGCAATATTATTATTTTTTTTAAAATAAATTTAACTTATCTTAAATATGAACTCAGAAATCAGCTGTGATTTAGCTTGAATCAATTTTGAACATATTTATTACAATAAACAGATAAATTACCATTGTTTTTATTTACATTCCCTGTACAGAGAGACAGAAGAGTTCATATCTTGAGTGTTTAATAATTGATTCTGCTCCGTGAGATGACACAAGCACAGAGTGAAAGAACAACTGAGGCATCAGGTTGAGGAATTGATACAAATGTTGAATATTTGAAATAACAGCCTCATATTAGGTAAACCACCTTGAGCAGTAGAGGGAAAGCTGCTCAGCAACAACGAGAGAGGACGCCTCCCAAGGAAGCCCAGGAAGACTCATCCAATGGAGAATCACCAGCACCCAAAGACTACGCCTTAGCTCAGCAAACTGAATGTTAGATAGAAAAAAGCTATAAAGGGTTCAAGGGACCGATAGTCGGGGTTGAGAAGTGCTCTGACCTCTTTGTTGTTTGCTTGTTAGGGACAGATCATTCTGAACCAAGAGGCAACAACCGGTAGAAAAAAAATGAAATCAATGCAGAAGTGCTAAAAGCTGCTGTTCATGGAGAATCCACTAGAGGCTGCCTCTATGGTCAGTTGGCACATTCTTGATCCATTGTAATCAATCAATTTGGTGTAAACTGAGAACTCAGCCATCTCCTTCTGCTTCTTCCATCCACATCATGTGTTCTTCACAGGAAAAGGTCAAAGGTAATTAGGAGTCAGATTCTTTATTTTAGACAAATTAATATGTTTCAGGACAGTGAAAGGTGGCCATTGCCAACAGCCCCATATCCAAGGTGGCCTGTCCAATGATTGGCTTCATTTGACCCTATCAGAGGTAGATTAAGCTGCTGGACCAGACCTAAATGGATGAAACTGTCATCCACACCAGAATCTATAAGGGCCGGAAGGGAGGCAGAGTCCTGTTTCCACAGGATGCACAAAGGTACCAGCATACAAGGAGGAGGGCTAACAGGGGTCATAGTCTGGCTCACCATAGCGCCCTCGCTCAATGACAAAAGATTTGACCACTGCTCATGACAGAGGATATAACCAACAGCCTCAAAGACAGTGAATCACTTTCCCATGTTGACTGATTCCAGTATGAGAAAGCAGGTGGTACTTTTTTCACACCTAAACTTGAAAACAGGTCAGATTTGACCCAAACAGAATATAAAGGTAAAGTAAAGAGTTTGATGAAGCTCTGCAGCAGAGATGTTAGAGACCACAAACAGAAATAAACCTCCTGGAGCAGAAATGGAGAAAGAAACAGATGAATATCTTTATTTCTTTAACACAGAATAAAGGATTCACTTCTTATTTTAGTACAGATCCATATCATTTATAGATTTAATCATGCTGTTAAAATGATAGATGAATATAAAGATTGATTTTCATGTCTGCACAGTGTTTGTATGTGACGGTTGGAGTCGTTTCTGGTCAATCAGGTCCTCTTCTTTCCCATCTGACCATCAAGCGTCAATGAACTCTTCCTCTATATTTCAGTCTTTGTACCTGGTTCTCTTGCGGAATCCTTTGAGGACTGAAACACAGGAGAAGATAATATCAGATTCAGGATCAGAATATAAATCTTATATTATCTGTGAGCTTGTGAGGAAACATTCAGCAGTCAAAGCTTTGAAAGTTTGAACAGGAAAAGAGAGGACAGATGCTTGTATATCAGTAAAGTCTGAATGTGGACCAGACAGAAAACTGGATATGAACTCTACATCTGATCTTTGATTGACTGAATCATTTTAAATTCATTTGAATCATAAAAAACAAACAGACTCACTAGTGAACTTCATGCAGCCCGGGATGGAACCTTCTACTTTGACTATAATAAGGTCCTGGGGACAGAAAGAGAAAGAAAGACAGTTTTAAGTTCAGTAAAGTTAAAAGTGGTCCCTTTGGATATTTTACTCCTTACAAACTGTAACAACCTCGCTGCAGATGAGACAGACTGACTGGCATCTATAAAATCAGGTCAGATGACTCTGACGTTCTTCATTGTCAACTTTCCTTTTCATTTCTTTGGACGGTGACATTTTGTCTTGCTAGTTGGCGATCTCTTACTAATGTCTCAGCATAGAAACAAAAACAGCATCAGGATGTCATGTGACAATAGGCTGCCTGACCAACGGATGGACAAACTATTAAATGTTCTTAAAATGATAAATACCTCAGTTAGACTCAGAGAAGTGTTGATTATTTAAAATGGTCATAATTTAACCATGAAGTCTTAAAAGACAGTTTGTGTGTGTGTGTGTGTGTGTGTGTGTGTGTGTGTGTGTGTGTGTGTGTGTGTGTGTGTGTGTGTGTGATTAAAGACAGCAGCCTAACGGCTCAAATACACCAGACGTGTCTCTGGTCCTGCTCTGCTCCGTTGTCTCTGCTCATCATGTCGGTCTGTTTTGTTGTTGTCAAGCTAAATACGATCTGGTTTTGACACAGTTTTATTTTGAAAGTCACTGAGTGTTTTTAGGTAGTTTCTGTGCAACACTTCCTGTTCAGCTCAATCTGCCCAGTGTTGACTTGAATGGAAACCTGTCTGATCTGGTGCTGAGGGAGCGGAGCTGGACCAAAAAAAACATGGTGTCAACATCAACAACCTTGACACAAATACCCCTGAGCTCCGCCTTCACTGTTACCTCCATCTTGGTTCATGGATCCATCCTGGATGGAGGTTTCATCTGTGATTATGGCTCCATCCTGGTTCATGGCTCCATCCTGGTTCAATCCTGGAAGGACAGACAAAGAGGAGAAGATAATATCAGATTCAGGAACAGAATATTAATCTTATATTATCTGTGAGCTTGTGAGGAAACATTCAGCAGTCAAAGCTTTGAAAGTTTGAACAGGAAAAGAAAGGACAGATGCTCGTATATCAGTAAAGTCTGAATGTGGACCAGACAGAAAACTGGATATGAACTCTATATCTGATCTTTGATTCACTGAATATTGAATCATAAAAACAATTAGACTCACCATGGAGATGTGCATGCAGCACGGGACCGTAAACTCCTTTAAGATTATAATGAGGAACTTGAGAGAGAGAGAGAGAGAGAGAGAGAGAGAGAGAGAGAGGAGAGAGAGAGAGAGAGAAAGAGAAAGAAAGTTTTATGTTCAGTAAACCTCTTCAGTGACAGTTCTTTAGTAAAGAGTTTGATGAAGCGCTGCAGCAGAGATGTTAGAGACCACAAACAGAAACAAACCTCCTGGAGCAGAAATGGAGAAAGAAACAGATGAATATCTTTATTTCTTTAACACAGAATAAAGGATTCACTTCTTATTTTAGTACAGATCCATATCATTTATAGATTTAATCATGCTGTTAAAATGATAGATGAATATAAAGATTGATTTTCATGTCTGCACAGTGTTTGTATGTGAAGGTTGGAGTAGTTTCTGGTCAATCAGGTCCTCTTCTTTCCCATCTGACCATCAAGCTTCATGATTTATTTACTCCACAGTGACGACCATGTCAAGGACACAAATACCCACCAACTCTGTATCCACTGTCATGTCCATCGGGGATTATGTCTATTTGCTTGATTGCTTTGAGGACAGACACAGAGGAGAAGATAATATCAGATTCAGGAACAGAATATAAATCTTATATTATCTGTGAGCTTGTGAGGAAACATTCAGCAGTCAAAGCTTTGAAAGTTTGAACAGGAAAAGAAAGGACAGATGCTCATGTTTGACGTGTCTTTGTTTGAATCTGAGGCTTCAGTTTGACTGAAAACAGGAGGAAACAGTCTGACACAATAAAAACATTCATATCATCATCTTTCATTTCACAAACAGGAATCATTACAGCTTTAAAACTAAACACACTCACCGACATCTTCAAGCGGAGCCATGGGGTGGTTTCTCCCAAGAGGAGAAGCTGGAGACAGACAGAGAGGTTAGCAGCAGATGAATTTATACATTTGTTAAAGAACTAAAGTCAACTGAACACTCACCAACAGCTGGAGAAACAAGCATCAGAGCACATATTAACAGAGAGACAGTCAGCAGCCTCATGATGGAGCAGATGATCCAGGTGTAAAGATGAAGATGGAAACCTTTGACAAACACAGAAAAACATCTAAATGTCCAGCAGGAAGCAGACCACTTCAAGTTGATGTGTCAGAAAGAAAAGAGGATGATGATGGAGTGGATATCAGACCTGCAGCACAATGATCCTCTCCTCTCTCAGTGAAGAAGTGCTGAACCAAAGAGAAGCAGCTCTTAAATAGTCGTCACTGACCCAACATGAGAGCAGAGGTGACTCAGTGTTTAGTTATTATGTCATCACTCAGGTGTTGTTGTTGACTCAGGTTGATCTGGATCTGTCAAACCTCTGACATGTGATGTGAATATTAATATTGTCTCTGATAATTATGTGGTCATCTCTCCACCCAACATTTGCTCTGATGTTTTATGGATCACCACAGAGCTGAAGGTTTTATTGGCCTCAAACTTTGTTTACATTTACGTCACAACACACTGAGCCTGATGGTGGATGTGGTGCAGCTGAATCAACTGAGTCCAACCTAAACCAGCTCCCACAGTAAACCTGTGATGGTGTTTTTGGTTCAGTAATCTTCAGCACTGACAGTTCTTAACTCTTGTATTGTGCTGTACCGTCTGGCAGACCACAGTATGTACTTCAGAGTGGTCAGCAACACAAGGTCCCACAGGGTACTGTCTCGTCTCCCTTTCTCTTCACTGACTTCAACTACAACACTGAGTGCTGCCACCTTCAGAAGTTTGAGGCATGAGGAGGAGAAGTGAGGAGGCCAAGTACAGGGCTGAAGTGGGTGACTTTATTGCGTGGTGACACTATCAGGGAGGAGCTTGACTGTCTGATGGTGGTGTCAGAGAGGAGGATGCTGTCAAAGCTGCGTAGCATCCTAGACAATGTCCGACATCAATTCCACAGTGTACTGGTCAGTCACAGGAGCACTTCACTGATCCCCCCATGAAGCACCACTGAAAGACACAGGAGATCATTCCTGCCTGTGGCCATCAGGCTTCATAACGGGTCCCTTTAAACAGACACTGGATTACACTTTGCTGTATCTGTTAATACACTTTGCAATACCTGTTTTGAAATATCTGTTCAATGTGCAATGTCATTTGAGTGCAATATTTGTTTAAACACAATTCATCCATCCATCCATCCATCCATCCATCCATCCATCCATCTTCTACCGCTTATCCGGGTCCGGATCGCAGGGGCAGCAATGTCATCAGCGAAGACCAGAGTGCCCCTATCCCCGGCCACTTTCACCAGCTCCTCTGGTAGGATACCAAGGCGTTCCCAGGCCAGCCGAGAGATATAATCTCTCCATCGTGTCCTGGGTCTACCCCGGGGTCTCCTCTCAGCAGGACATGCCCGGAATACCCCCCCCCAGGGAGGCGTCCAGGAGGCATCCTCACCAGGTGCCCGAACCACCTCATCTGACTCCTCTTGATGCGAAGGAGCAGCGGCTCCCGGATGTCCGTGCTCCGAACCCTATCTCTAAGGCTGAGCCCGGACACCCTCATTTCAGCCGCTTGTATTCATGATCTTGCCCTTTTGGTCACGACCCACAGCTCATGACCATAGGTTAGGGTTGGAACGTAGATTGACCGGTAAATTGAGAGCCTTGCCTTCTGGCTCAGCTCTCTCTTCACCACAACGGACCGGTACAGAGTCCCCATCACTGCCGATCCATCTGTCAAACTCTCGCTCCATTTTCCCCTCACTCGTGAACAGGACCCCGAGATTCCTAAATTCCTCCACTTGGGGCAGAGACTCTTTCCCGACCCGGAGTGAGCAGTCCACCCTTTTCTGGCTGAGAACCATGGCCTCAGACTTAGAGGTTCTGATCTTCATCCCGGCTGCTTCACACTCGGCTGCAAACCGCCCCAGTGCGAGCTGAAGGTCAGTGTTCGATGAGGCCAATAGGACCACATCATCAGAAGAAAGGCAGAGATGGGATCCTAAGGCCCCCAAACCTGACACCCTCCGCCACTTGGCTGCACCTAGAAACCCTGTCCATAAAAGTAATGAACAGGATCGGTGACAAAGGGCAGCCCTGGCGGAGCCCAACCCTCACAGGGAACGAGTTTGACTTACTGCTGGCAATACGAACCAAAATCTCACTCCTGAAATACAGAGATCGAACAGCCGTAGCAAAGGGCCATCGACTCCATATTCCCGGAGCACCCCCCACAGGATACCTCGGGGGACAAGGTCCCTTCCCCAGATCCACAAAGCACATGTGGACTGGTTGGGCAAACTCCCATGCCCCCTCTAGCACCCTCGCAAGGGTATAGCGCTGGTCCAGTGTTCCATGACCAGGACGAAACCCGCATTGTTCCTCCTGAATCTGAGGTTCGACTAACTGCCGGACCGTCCTCTCCAGCACCCTGGAATAGACCTTACCAGGGAGGCTGGGAAGTGTGGTCCCCCTGTAGTTGGAGCACACCCTCTGGTCCCCCTTCTTAAAAAGGGGGACCACCACCCCAGTCTGCCAATCCAGAGGCACTGTCCCCGATGTCCACGCAATGTAGCAGAGACGTGTCAGCCAGGACAGCCCCACAACATCCAGAGCCTTGAGGAACTCAGGACGGATCTCATCCACCCCCGGGGCCTTGCCGCTGCGGAGTTGTTTGACTTCCTCAGCAACCTCAGCCCCAGTAATGGGCGGGCCCCGCTCCAAGTCCTCTGGCTCTGCTTCTTCCATGGAATGCATGTTGGTGGAATTAAGGAGATCCTTGAAGTATTCTTTCCACCACCCGAATACACTCTCAGTTGAGGTCAGCATCTCCCCATCCTCACTGTAAACAGTGCGGACAAAGGGCCACTTTCCCCTTCTGAGTTGTCGGACGGTTTGCCAGAATTTCTTCGAGGCCGACTGGTAGTCTAGTTCCATGGCCTCACCGAACTTCTCCCATGCCCGAGTGTTTGCCTCAGTGACCACCAGAGCAAACATAATTCACTAAGTGCAATATCAGTTTAATATTGTTAATTATGTGCAATATCTGGCTGCGTAAACTGTGATAAACTGCCATCTTGGGAGGCAATAACTGTTGTTTCACCCCTGCCCTTCAAAAAGTCTGTGCACGCCACTGCTCATGACCGAAGACATGACCGACAGCCTCACAGACAGTGAATCTCTGTCTCATTTTGACTGATGCTCCTGCAGAATGAAACGAATAACATCTCTCCTAAATGTAGGATGTCTGTGTGTTTGAGGGTGTATGTGAGTGTGTGTGTGTGTGTGTGTGTTGTTTGTGTGTGTGTGTGTGTGGGGGGGGGGAGGGGGGGGGGGCTGAAACACCACGAAAGGTTGTGTTTTGTTTTGTTTTGTTCTTTTTTTTGTTGTTGTTTTTGAGACCTTCAGAATTTACTAAAATGGTGAAAATTGATTTTGCTGTGTTAAAATATTTGTGTCTGAGGATCAGATGAAGCCTTGTTCTGGTCTAGAGAAGCAAATGGTACTTTTTTCATACCGAAACTTGAAAACAGGTCAGATTTGACCCAAACAGAATATAAAGGTAAAGTAAAGAGTTTGATGAAGCTCTGCAGCAGAGATGTTAGAGACCACAAACAGAAACAAACCTCCTGCAGTAGAAATGGAGAAAGAAACAGATGAATATCTTTATTTTTTTAACACAGAATAAAGGATTCACTTCGTATTTTAGTACAGATCCATATCATTTATAGATTTAATCATGCTGTTAAAATGATAGATGAATATAAAGATTGATTTTCATGTCTGCACAGTGTTTGTATGTGAAGGTTGGAGTAGTTTCTGGTCAATCAGGTCCTCTTCTTTCCCGTCTGACCATCAAGCGTCACGAAGATCCTCCTCCATATCCATGATTTTCTTTCAGATGCAAATGCCTCGGGGCTTTGCCTTTTTTGGTTCTCTTGTGATATCCTTTGAGAACAGACACAGAGGAGAAGATAATATCAGATTCAGGAACAGAATATAAATCTTATATTATCTGTGAGCTTGTGAGGAAACATTCAGCAGTCAAAGCTTTGAAAGTTTGAACAGGAAAAGAAAGGACAGATGCTCGAATATCAGTAAAGTCTGAATGTGGACCAGACAGAAAACTGGATATGAACTCTACATCTGATCTTTCATTGACTGAATCATTTTAAATTCATTTGAAAAACAAAAACAAACAGACTCACCATAGAGTTGTGCAAACAGCACGGGACCATAAACTCCTTTTAGACCATAATGAGGAACTGGAAAGAGAGAGAGAGAGAGAGAGAGAGAGAGAGAGAGAGAGAGAGAGAGAGAGAGAGAGAGAGAGAGAGAGAGAGAGAGAGAGAAAGAAAGTTTTATGTTCAGTAAACCTCTTCAGTGACAGTTCTTTAGTAAAGAGTTTGATGAAGCTCTGCAGCAGAGATGTTAGAGACCACAAACAGAAACAAACCTCCTGGAGCAGAAATGGAGAAAGAAACAGATGAATATCTTTATTTCTTTAACACAGAATAAAGGATTCACTTCTTATTTTAGTACAGATCCATATCATTTATAGATTAAATCATGCTGTTAAAATGATAGATGAATATAAAGATTGATTTTCATGACTGCACAGTGTTTGTATGTGAAGGTTGGAGTAGTTTCTGGTCAATCAGGTCCTCTTCTTTCCTGCCTGACCATCAAGCTTCATGAAACTCCTCTACATCAGGATTTGGCAACTGGCGGCTTGTAGGCCAAAATTGGCCCGCTTCTTATAATACCTGGCCCCACAGATGACGTATATAAAAAACTCTTTCGCAAAAATAACTATGATTATTTAAAATGGTCATAATTTAACCATGAAGTCATAAAAAAACTGAGTGTGTGAGTATGTGTGTGTGTGTGTGTGTGTGTGTGTGTGTGTGTGTGTGTGTGTGTGTGTGTGTGTGTGTGTGTGCGTGTGTGTGTGTGTGTGTGTGTGTGTGTGTGTGTGTGTGTGTGTGTGTGTGATTACAGACAGCAGCCTAACGGCTTAAATACACCAGAAGCGTCTCTGGTCCTGCTCTGCTCCGTTGTCTCTGCTCATCATGTCGGTCTGTTTTGTTGTTGTCGAGCTAAATACGATCTGGTTTTGACACAGTTTTATTATGAAAGTCACTGAGTGTTTTTAGGTAGTTTCTGTGCAACACTTCCTGTTCCGCTCAATCTGCCCAGTGTTGACTTGAATGGAAACCTGTCTGATCTGGTGCTGAGGGAGCGGAGCTGGACCAAAGAAACATGGTGTATTTCAGTCGTTTCTATTGCCAGGTTACTGTCTGTTTCATAACTCAGACACAGTGTTGAGCCAAAGCAGCAGTCTGTAAAACATCAAAGAGAAACCTTTGTCAAATTGTGTTTTTGTGTAAGATACAATAGTTATAGATGAGAAAAGGTTTCTTTAGTAGGAAAGAGGTTTTGCCTAATGAAGATGTAATTTTGGCCCAACATTTAGTTGCTCAGAAAAAAATAAATGAATAAATTGTTCATTCTTAGTTGCCGACCCCTGACACAAATACCCCTGAGCTCCATCTTCACTGTTACCTCCATCCTGGTTCATGGATCCATCCTGGTTCAATCCTGGAAGGACAAACACAGAGGATAAGATAATATCAGATTCAGGAACAGAATATAAATCTTATATTATCTGTGAGCTTGTGAGGAAACATTCAGCAGTCAAAGCTTTGAAAGTTTGAACAGGAAAAGAAAGGACAGATGCTCATGTTTGACGTGTCTTTGTTTGAATCTGAGGCTTCAGTTTGACTGAAAACAGGAGGAAACAGTCTGACACAATAAAAACATTCATATCATCATCTTTCATTTCACAAACAGGAATCATTACAGCTTAAAAACTAAACACACTCACCGACATCTTCAAGCGGAGCCATGGGTCTTTTGCCTCTCAGAGGAGAAGCTGGAGACAGACAGAGAGGTTAGTAGCAGCTGAAGTCAGTCAGAGTTAACAGACAGTCCAGAACAAAACTCCTCAAAAACATCTCCTCAGGTTTAACAGAGCAGTTTGATAAGAGAGCCAGACAAAACCTCTGAGATACAGAGCCAGCTTTCCCTTATCAGAAGGACTGATGCAGGAGGATTTGAGACTTGTCTTCAAATATTCTTTATTTTTTCCTGATCCCAAAGATGTTCAGTTTACTCTCACAAAGAGATAAAGAAACTGGAAGAAGCTGAAAACAGATGAATTTATATATTTGTTAAAGATCTAAAGTCAACTTAACACTCACCAACAGCTGGAGGAACAAGCATCAGAGCACATATTAACAGAGAGACAGTCAGCAGCCTCATGATGGAGCAGATGATCCAGGTGTAAAGATGAAGATGGAAACCTTTGACAAAGACAGAAAAACATTTAAATGTCCAGCAGGAAGCAGACCACTTCAAGTTGATGTGTCAGAAAGAAAAGAGGATGATGATGGAGTGGATATCAGACCTGCAGCACAATGATCCTCTCCTCTCTCAGTGAAGAAGTGCTGAACCAAAGAGAAGCAGCTCTTAAATAGTCGTCACTGACCAAACATGAGAGCAGAGGTGACTCAGCGTTTAGTTATTATGTCATCACTCAGGTGTTGTTGTTGACTCAGGCTGATCTGGATCTGTCAAACCTCTGACATGTGATGTGAATATTAATATTGTCTCTGATAATTATGTGGTCATCTCTGTACCCAACCTTTGCTCTGATGATTTATGGATCACCACAGAGCTGAAGGTTTTTATTGGCTTCAGACTTTGTTTACATTTACGTCACAACACACTGAGCCTGATGGTGGATGTGGTGCAGCTGAATAAACTGAGTCCAACCTAAACCAGCTCCCACAGTAAACCTGTGATGATGTTTTTGGTTCAGTAAACTTCAGCACTGACAGTTCTGAACTCTTGTATTGTGCTGAAAGCTGCCTACGTCTTTAGTGTTGGCAGGTCAAATTTGACCCATGATTCTGACCCATGTCTGATCATCCTCATCTTTACAGCTTTTGGGACGTGTTACTTATTTAAAGTGTTAAAAGGTGAAATAAATTCAAAAGTATATGTAGTCTATTGAGTAAAAAAAAAAGGTTATAAAGCTGTTTAATGGCATTAATATATGTTATTGTTTTTTTTTTAATTGGGCTGAAGGTTAGTTGATTTCTGAGTTCATGGTTACAATAAGTTAAATGTATTAAAAGAAAAACCAACGACTGAATTTTCCTAAAAGTTATACCTCCAAGAGTTTTCACTTCAGTCGATTGTTAAATTTCTGTTCACTGTTAAAATGTAAAACTTCTTCTTAAAATGGTCATTGGTGATAATGGTCCCTGTGAGATATCGGATATCTTTGGTTTTTTGAGAAACAACAAAGAATAAAAAAATATTCAGTGAGATCTTTTTAGCAATATTATTAATTTTTTTTAAATAAATTTAACTTATCTTAAATATGAACTCAGAAATCAGCTGTGATTTAGCTTTAATCAATTTTGAACATATTTATTACAATAAACAGTTAAATTACCATTGTTTTTTTTTACATTCCCTGTACAGAGAGACAGAAGAGTTCATATCTTGAGTGTTTAATAGTTCATTCTGCTCCAGGAGATGGCACAAGCACAGAGTGAAAGAACAACTGAGTCATCAGGTTGAGGAATTGATACAAATGTTGAATATTTGAAATAACAGCCTCATATTAGGTAAACCACCTTGAGCAGTAGAGGGAAAGCTGCTCAGCAACAACGAGAGAGGACGCCTCCCAAGGAAGCCCAGGAAGACTCATCCAATGGAGAATCACCAGCACCCAAAGACTACGCCTTAGCTCAGCAAACTGAATGTTAGACTGAAAAAAACTATACAGGGTTCAAGGGACTGCTCAAGGGAAGTGCTCTGACCTCTTTGTTTTTTGCTTGTTAGGGACAGATCATTCTGAACCAAGAGGCAACAACCGGTAGAAAAAAATGAAATCAATGCAGAAGTGCTAAGAGCTGCTGTTCATGGAGAATCCACTAGAGTCTGCCTCTATGGTCAGTTCTCACATTCTTGATCCATTGTAATCAGTCAGTTTGGTGTAAACTGAGAACTCGACCATCTCCTTCTGCTTCTTCCATCCACATTAACAGGTAGGTAATTAGGAGTCAGATTCTTTATTTTAGACAAATTAATGTTTCAGGACAGTGAAAGGTGACCATTGCCAACAGAGTCATATCCAAGATGGCCCTGTCCAATGATTGGCTTCATTTGACCCTATCAGAGGTAGATTAAGCTGCTGGACCAGACCTAAATGGATGAAGCTGTCATCCACACCACAATCTATAAGGGCCGGAAGGGAGGCAGAGTCCTGTTTCCACAGGATGCACAAAGGTACCAGCATACAAGGAGGAGGGCTAACAGGGGTCATAGTCCGGCCCACCATAGCGCCCTCGCTCAGTGACAAAAGATTTGACCACTGCTCATGACAGAGGATATAACCAACAGCCTCAAAGACAGTGAATCACTTTCTCATGTTGACTGATTCCAGTACGAAAAAGCAGGTGGTACTTTTTTCACACCTAATCTTGAAAACAGGTCAGATTTGACCCAAACAGAATATAAAGGTAAAGTAAAGAGTTTGATGAAGCGCTGCAGCAGAGATGTTAGAGACCACAAACAGAAACAAACCTCCTGGAGCAGAAATGGAGAAAGAAACAGATGAATATCTTTATTTCATTAACACAGAATAAAGGATTCACTTCTTATTTTAGTACAGATCCATATCATTTAGAGATTTAATCATGCTGTTAAAATGATAGATGAATATAAAGATTGATTTTCATGTCTGCACAGTGTTTGTATGTGAAGGTTGGAGTAGTTTCTGGTCAATCAGGTCCACTTCTTTCCCGTCTGACCATCAAGCGTCAATGAACTCTTCCTCCATATTTCCTTCTTGGTACCTGGTTCTCTTGCGGAATCCTTTGAGGACTGAAACACAGGAGAAGATAATATCAGATTCAGGAACAGAATATAAATCTTATATTATCTGTGAGCTTGTGAGGAAACATTCAGCAGTCAAAGCTTTGAAAGTTTGAACAGGAAAAGAAAGGACAGATGCTCGAATATCAGTAAAGACTGAATGTGGACCAGACAGAAAACTGAATATGAACTCTACATCTGATCTTTGATTTTTGAATCATTTTAAAATTCATTGAATCATAAAAAACAAACAGACTCACTAGTGAACTTCATGCAGCCCGGGATGGAACCTTCTACTTTTACCATAATAAGGTCCTGGGGACAGAAAGAGAAAGAAAGACAGTTTTATGTTCAGTAAAGTTAAAAGTGGTCCCTTTGGATATTTTACTCCTTACAAACTGTAACAACCTCGCTGCAGATGAGACAGACTGACTGGCATCTATAAAATCAGGTCAGATGACTCTGACGTTCTTCATTGTCAACTTTCCTTTTCATTTCTTTGGATGGTGACATCTTGTCTTGCTAGTTGGCGATCTCTTACTAATGACTCAGCATAGAAACAAAAACAGCATCAGGATGTCATGTGAAAATAGGCTGCATGACCAACGGATGGACAAACCATTAAATGTTCTTAAAATGATAAATACTTGAGTTAGACTCAAAGAAGTGTTGATTATTTAAAATGATCATAATTTAACCATGAAAAAACTGTGTGTGTGTGTGTGTGTGTGTGTGTGTTTGTGTGTGTGTGTGTGTGTGTGTGTGTGTGTGTGTGTGTGTGATTAAAGACAGCAGCCTAACGGCTTAAATACACCAGACGCGTCTCTGGTCCTGCTCTGCTCCGTTGTCTCTGCTCATCATGTCGGTCTGTTTTGTTGTTGTCAAGCTAAATTTCGATCTGGTTTTGACGCAGTTTTATTTTGAAAGTCACTGAGTGTTTTTAGGTAGTTTCCTTAACACTTCCTGTTCTGCTCAATCTGCCCAGTGTTGACTTGAATGGAAACCTGTCTGATCTGGTGCTGAGGGAGCGGAGCTGGACCAAAGAAACATGGTGTCAACATCAACAACCTTGTTGCTGACACAAATACCCCTGAGCTCCGCCTTCACTGTTACCTCCATCCTGGTTCATGGCTCCATCCTTGATATATTCCATATTCTGGAATCCTGGAAGGACAGACACAGAGGAGAAGATAATATCAGATTCAGGAACAGAATATAAATCTTATATCATCTGTGAGCTTGTGAGGAAACATTCAGCAGTCAAAGCTTTGAAAGTTTGAACAGGAAAAGAAAGGACAGATGCTCATGTTTGACGTGTCTTTGTTTGAATCTGAGGCTTCAGTTTGACTGAAAACAGGAGGAAACAGTCTGACACAATAAAAACATTCATATCATCATCTTTCATTTCACAAACAGGAATCATTACAGCTTAAAAACTAAACACACTCACCGTCAACTTCAAGCGGAGCCATGGGGTGGTTTCTCCCAAGAGGAGAAGCTGGAGACAGACAGAGAGGTTAGCAGCAGCTGAAGTCAGTCAGAGTTAACAGACAGTCCAGAACAAAACTCCTCAAAAACATCTCCTCAGGTTTAACAGAGCAGTTTGATAGGAGTGCCATATATACATTTGTAAAAGAACTAAAGTCAACTGAACACTCACCAACAGCTGGAGAAACAAGCATCAGAGCACATATTAACAGAGAGACAGTCAGCAGCCTCATGATGGAGCAGATGATCCAGGTGTAAAGATGAAGATGGAAACCTTTGACAAAGACAGAAAAACATCTAAATGTCCAGCAGGAAGCAGACCACTTCAAGTTGATGTGTCAGAAAGAAAAGAGGATGATGATGGAGTGGATATCAGACCTGCAGCACAATGATCCTCTCCTCTCTCAATGAAGAAGTGCTGAACCAAAGAGAAGCAGCTCTTAAATAGTCGTCACTGACACAAGAGAGCAGAGGTGACTCAGTGTTTAGTTATTCTGTCATCACTCAGGTGTTGTTGTGGACTCAGGTTGATCTGGATCTGTCAAACCTCTGACATGTGATGTGAATATTAATATTGTCTCCGATAATTATGTGGTCATTTCTGTACCCAACCTTTGCTCTGATGATTTATGGATCACCACAGAGCTGAAGGTTTTATTGGCCTCAAACTTTGTTTACATTTACGTCACAACACACTGAGCCTGATGGTGGATGTGGTGCAGCTGAATCAACTGAGTCCAACCTAAACCAGCTCCCACAGTAAACCTGTGATGGTGTTTTTGGTTCAGTAAACTTCAGCACTGACAGTTCTTAACTCTTGTATTGTGCTGTACCGTCTGGCAGACCACAGTATGTACGTCAGAGTTGTCAGCAACACCGCAGTCCCACAGGGGACGGTCTCGTCTCCCTTTCTCTTCACTGACTTCAACTACAACACTGAGTCCTGCCACCTTCAGAAGTTTGAGGCATGAGGAGGAGAAGTGAGGAGGCCGAGTACAGGGCTGAAGTGGGTGACTTTATTGCGTGGTGACACTATCAGGGAGGAGCTTGACTGTCTGATGGTGGTGTCAGAGAGGAGGATGCTGTCAAAGCTGCGTAGCATCCTAGACAATGTTGGACATCCACTCCACAGTGTACTGGTCAGTCACAGGAGCACTTTCACTGATCCCCCCATGAAGCACCACTGAAAGACACAGGAGATCATTCCTGCCTGTGGCCATCAGGCTTCATAACATGTCCCTTTAAACAGACACTGGATTACACTTTGCTGTATCTGTTAATACACTTTGCAATACCTGTTCTGATATATCTGTTCAATGTGCAATGTCATTTGAGTGCAATATTTGTTTAAACACAGTTCATCCATCTATCCATCCATCCATCTTCTACCGCTTTTCCGGGTCCAGGTCGCAGGGGCAGCAATGTCATCAGCGAAGACCAGAGGCCCCTGTCCCCGGCCACTTCCACCAGCTCCTCTGGTAGGATACCAAGGCGTTCCCAGGACAGCCGAGAGATATAATCTCTCCATCGTGTCCTGGGTCTACCCCGAGGTCTCCTCCCAGCTGGACATGCCCGGAATACCCCCCCCCAGGGAGGCGTCCAGGAGGCATCCTCACCAGGTGCCCGAACCACCTCATCTGACTCCTCTTGATGCGAAGGAGCAGCGGCTCCCGGATGTCCGTGCTCCGAACCCTATCTCTAAGGCTGAGCCCGGACACCCTCATTTCAGCCGCTTGTATTCATGATCTTGCCCTTTTGGTCACGACCCACAGCTCATGACCATAGGTTAGGGTTGGAACGTAGATTGACCGGTAAATTGAGAGCCTTGCCTTCTGGCTCAGCTCTCTCTTCACCACAACGGACCGGTAAAGAGTCCCCATCACTGCCGATCCATCTGTCAAACTCTCGCTCCATTTTCCCCTCACTCGTGAACAGGACCCCGAGATTCCTAAATTCCTCCACTTGGGGCAGAGACTCTTTCCCGACCCGGAGTGAGCAGTCCACCCTTTTCTGGCTGAGAACCATGGCCTCAGACTTAGAGGTTCTGATCTTCATCCCGGCTGCTTCACACTCGGCTGCAAACCGCCCCAGTGCGAGCTGAAGGTCAGTGTTCGATGAGGCCAATAGGACCACATCATCAGAAGAAAGGCAGAGATGGGATCCTAAGGCCCCCAAACCTGACACCCTCCGCCACTTGGCTGCACCTAGAAACCCTGTCCATAAAAGTAATGAACAGGATCGGTGACAAAGGGCAGCCCTGGCGGAGCCCAACCCTCACAGGGAACGAGTTTGACTTACTGCTGGCAATACGAACCAAACTCTCACTCCTGAAATACAGAGATCGAACAGCCGTAGCAAAGGGCCATCGACTCCATATTCCCGGAGCTACCCCCACAGGATACCTCGGGGGACAAGGTCCCTTCTCCAGATCCACAAAGCACATGTGGACTGGTTGGGCAAACTCCCATGCCCCCTCTAGCACCCTCGCAAGGGTATAGCGCTGGTCCAGTGTTCCATGACCCGGACGAAACCCGCATTGTTCCTCCTGAATCTGAGGTTCGACTAACTGCCGGACCGTCCTCTCCAGCACCCTGGAATAGACCTTACCAGGGAGGCTGAGAAGTGTGGTCCCCCTGTAGTTGGAGCACACCCTCTGGTCCCCCTTCTTAAAAAGGGGGACCACCACCCCAGTCTGCCAATCCAGAGGCACTGTCCCCGATGTCCACGCAATGTAGCAGAGACGTGTCAGCCAGGACAGCCCCACAACATCCAGAGCCTTGAGGAACTCAGGACGGATCTCATCCACCCCCGGGGCCTTGCCGCTGCGGAGTTGTTTGACTTCCTCAGCAACCTCAGCCCCAGTGATGGGCGGGCCCCGCTCCAAGTCCTCTGGCTCTGCTTCTTCCACGGAATGCATGTTGGTGGAATTAAGGAGATCCTTGAAGTATTCTTTCCACCACCTGAATACACTCTCAGTTGAGGTCAGCATCTCCCCATCCTCACTGTAAACAGTGCGGACAAAGGGCCACTTTCCCCTTCTGAGTTGTCGGACGGTTTGCCAGAATTTCTTCGAGGCCGACTGGTAGTCTAGTTCCATGGCCTCACCGAACTTCTCCCATGCCCGAGTGTTTGCCTCAGTGACCACCAGAGCAAACATAATTCACTAAGTGCAATATCAGTTTAATATTGTTAATTATGTGCAATATCTGGCTGCGTAAACTGTGATAAACTGCCATCTTGGGAGGCAATAACTGTTGTTTCACCCCTGCCCATCAAAAAGTCTGTGCACGCCACTGCTCATGACCGAAGACATGACCGACAGCCTCACAGACAGTGAATCTCTGTCTCATTTTGACTGATGCTCCTGCAGAATGAAACGAATAACATCTCTCCTAAATGTAGGATGTCTGTGTGTTTGAGGGTGTATGTGAGTGTGTGTGTGTGTGTGTGTGTGTGTTGTTTGTGTGTGTGTGTGTGTGTGTGTGGGGGGGGGGGGGGGGGGCTGAAACACCACGAAAGGTTGTGTTTTGTTTTGTTTTGTTCTTTTTTTTGTTGTTGTTTTTGAGACCTTCAGAATTCACTAAAATGTTGAAAATTGATTTTGCTGTGTTAAAATATTTGTGTCTGAGGATCAGATGAAGCCTTGTTCTGGTCTAGAGAAGCAAATGGTACTTTTTTCATACCGAAACTTGAAAACAGGTCAGATTTGACCCAAACAGAATATAAAGGTAAAGTAAAGAGTTTGATGAAGCTCTGCAGCAGAGATGTTAGAGACCACAAACAGAAACAAACCTCCTGGAGCAGAAATGCAGAATGAAACAGATGAATATCTTTATTTCTTTAACACAGAATAAAGGATTCACTTCTTATTTTAGTACAGATCCATATCATTTATAGATTTAATCATGCTGTTAAAATGATAGATGAATATAAAGATTGATTTTCATGTCTGCACAGTGTTTGTATGTGACGGTTGGAGTAGTTTCTGGTCAATCAGGTCCACTTCTTTCCCGTCTGACCATCAAGCGTCACGAAGATCCTCCTCCATATCCATGATTTTCTTTCAGATGCAAATGCCTCGGGGCTTTGCCTTTTTTGGTTCTCTTGTGATATCCTTTGAGAACAGACACAGAGGAGAAGATAATATCAGATTCAGGAACAGAATATAAATCTTATATTATCTGTGAGCTTGTGAGGAAACATTCAGCAGTCAAAGATTTGAAAGTTTGAACAGGAAAAGAAAGGACAGATACTCGTATATCAGTAAAGTCTGAATGTGGACCAGACAGAAAACTGGATATGAACTCTACATCTGATCTTTGATTGACTGAATCATTTTAAATTCATTTGAAAAACAAAAACAAACAGACTCACCATAGAGTTGTGCAAACAGCACGGGACCATAAACTCCTTTTAGACCATAATGAGGAACTGGAGAGAGAGAGAGAGAGAGAGAGAGAGAGAGAGAGAGAAAGAAAGTTTTATGTTCAGTAAACCTCTTCAGTGACAGTTCTTTAGTAAAGAGTTTGATGAAGCGCTGCAGCAGAGATGTTAGAGACCACAAACAGAAACAAACCTCCTGGAGCAGAAATGGAGAAAGAAACAGATGAATATCTTTATTTCTTTAACACAGAATAAAGGATTCACTTCTTATTTTAGTACCGATCCATATCATTTATAGATTTAATCATGCTGTTAAAATGATAGATGAATATAAAGATTGATTTTCATGACTGCACAGTGTTTGTATGTGAAGGTTGGAGTAGTTTCTGGTCAATCAGGTCCACTTCTTTCCTGCCGAACCATCAAGCTTCATGAAGCTCCTCCACATCAGGATTTGGCAACTGGCGGCTTGTGGGCCAAAATTGGCCCGCTTCTTATAATACCTGGCCCCACAGATGACGTATATAAAAAACTCTATCGCAAAAATAACTATGATTATTTAAAATGTTCATAATTTAACCATGAAGTCATAAAAAAAACTGTGTGTGTGTGTGTGTGTGTGTGTGTGTGTGTGTGTGTGTGTGTGTGTGTGTGTGTGTGTGTATGTGTGTGTGTGCGTGTGTGATTAAAGACAGCAGCCTAACGGCTTAAATACACCAGACGCGTCTCTGGTCCTGCTCTGCTCCGTTGTCTCTGCTCATCATGTCGGCCTGTTTTGTTGTTGTCAAACTAAATACGATCTGGTTTTGACACAGTTTTATTTTGAAAGTCACTGAGTGTTTTTATGTAGTTTCCTTAACACTTCCTGTTCCGCTCAATCTGCCCAGTGTTGACTTGAATGGAAACCTGTCTGATCTGGTGCTGAGGGAGCGGAGCTGGACCAAAGAAACATGGTGTATTTCAGTCGTTTCTATTGCAAGGTTACTGTCTGTTTCATAACTCAGACACAGTGTTGAGCCAAAGCAGCAGTCTGTAAAACATCAAAGAGATAATTTTGTCAAATTGTGTTTTTGTGTAAGATACAATAGTTATAGATGAGAAAAGGTTTCTTTAGTAGGAAAGAGGTTTTGCCTAATGAAGATGTAATTTTGGTCAAACATTTAGTTGCTCAGAAAAAAATAAATGAATAAATTGTTCATTCTTAGTTGCCGACCCCTGACACAAATACCCCTGAGCTCCATCTTCACTGTTACCTCCATCCTGGTTCATGGATCCATCCTGGTTCAATCCTGGAAGGACAAACACAGAGGAGAAGATAACATCAGATTCAGGAACAGAATATAAATCTTATATTATCTGTGAGCTTGTGAGGAAACATTCAGCAGTCAAAGCTTTGAAAGTTTGAACAGGAAAAGAAAGGACAGATGCTCATGTTTGACGTGTCTTTGTTTGAATCTGAGGCTTCAGTTTGACTGAAAACAGAAGGAAACAGTCTGAAACAATAAAAACATTCATAT
Organism: Labroides dimidiatus; assembly: GCA_030710495.1. Classification (NCBI taxonomy): domain Eukaryota; kingdom Metazoa; phylum Chordata; class Actinopteri; order Labriformes; family Labridae; genus Labroides; species Labroides dimidiatus. The sequence continues at coordinate 31,640,975 of CM061153.1, forward strand.
CATCATCTTTCATTTCACAAACAGGAATCATTACAGCTTAAAAACTAAACACACTCACCGACATCTTCAAGCGGAGCCATGGCTTGGTTTCTCCCAAGAGGAGAAGCTGGAGACAGACAGAGAGGTTAGCAGCAGATGAAGTCAGTCAGAGTTAACAGACAGTCCAGAACAAAACTCCTCAAAAACATCTCCTCAGGTTTAACAGAGCAGTTTGATAAGAGAGCCAGACAAAACCTCTGAGACACAGAGCCAGCTTTCCCTCATCAGAAGGATTGATGCAGGAGGATTTGAGACTTGTCGTCAAATATTCTTTATTTTGTCCTGATCCCAAAGATGTTCAGTTTACTCTCATAAAGAGATCAAGAAACTGGAAGAAGCTGGAAACAGATGAATTTATACATTTGTTAAAGAACTGAAGTCAACTTAACACTCACCAACAGCTGGAGAAACAAGCATCAGAGCACATATTAACAGAGAGACAGTCAGCAGCCTCATGATGGAGCAGATGATCCAGGTGTAAAGATGAAGATGGAAACCTTTGACAAAGACAGAAAAACATCTAAATGTCCAGCAGGAAGCAGACCACTTCAAGTTGATGTGTCAGAAAGAAAAGAGGATGATGATGGAGTGGATATCAGACCTGCAGCACAATGATCCTCTCCTCTCTCAGTGAAGAAGTGCTGAACCAAAGAGAAGCAGCTCTTAAATAGTCGTCACTGACCCAACGTGAGAGCAGAGGTGACTCAGCGTTTAGTTATTCTGTCATCACTCAGGTGTTGTTGTTGACTTAGGTTGATCTGGATCTGTCAAACCTCTGACATGTGATGTGAATATTAATATTGTCTCTGATAATTATGTGGTCATATCTGTACCCAACCTTTGCTCTGATGATTTATGGATCACCACAGAGCTGAAGGTTTTTATTGGCCCCAAACTTTATTTACATTTACGTCACAACACACTGAGCCTGATGGTGGATGTGGTGCAGCTGAATCAACTGAGTCCAACCTAAACCAGCTCCCACAGTAAACCTGTGATGGTGTTTTTGGTTCAGTAAACTTCAGCACTGACAGTTCTTAACTCTTGTATTGTGCTGTACCGTCTCGCAGACCACAGTATGTACGTCACAGTGGTCAGCAACACCGCAGTCCCACAGGGGACGGTCTCGTCTCCCTTTCTCTTCACTGACTTCAACTACAACACTGAGTCCTGCCACTTTCAGAAGTTTGAGGCATGAGGAGGAGAAGTGAGGAGGCCGAGTACAGGGCTGAAGTGGGTGACTTTATTGCGTGGTGACACTATCAGGGAGGAGCTTGACTGTCTGATGGTGGTGTCAGAGAGGAGGATGCTGTCAAAGCTGCGTAGCATCCTAGACAATGTCGGACATCCACTCCACAGTGTACTGGTCAGTCACAGGAGCACTTTCACTGATCCCCCCATGAAGCACCACTGAAAGACACAGGAGATCATTCCTGCCTGTGGCCATCAGGCTTCATAACATGTCCCTTTAAACAGACACTGGATTAGACTTTGCTGTATCTATTAATACACTTTGCAATACCTGTTTTGATATATCTGTTCAATGTGCAATGTCATTTGAGTGCAATATTTGTTTAAACACAATTCATCCATCCATCCATCCATCCATCCATCCATCCATCCATCCATCAATCTTCTACCGCTTATCCGGGTCCAGATCGCAGGGGCAGCAATGTCATCAGCAAAGACCAGAGGCCCCTATCCCACTTCCACCAGCTTCTCTGGTAGGATACCAAGGCGTTCCCAGGCCAGCCGAGAGATATAATCTCTCCATCGTGTCCTGGGTCTACCCCGGGGTCTCCTCTCAGCAGGACATGCCCGGAATACCCCCCCAGGGAGGCGTCCAGGTGCCCGAACCGCCTCATCTTACTCCTCTCGATGCGAAGGAGCAGCGACTCTACTCCGAGCCTCTCCCGGATGTCCGTGCTCCGAACCCTATCTCTAAGGCTGAGCCTGGACACCCTGCGGAGGAAGCTCATTTCAGCCGCTTGTATTCGCGATCGTGTCCATCACTGCTGACGCCGCCCGATCCGTCTGTCAAATTCTCGCTCCATTTTCCCTTCACTCGTGAACAGGACCCCGAGATACTTAAACTCCTCCACTTGGGGCAGAGACTCTCTCCCGACCCGAAGTGAGCAGTCCACTCTTTTCTGGCTGAGAACCATGGCCTCAGACTTAGAGGTGCTGATCTTCATCCCGGCTGCTTCACACTCGGCTGCAAACCGCCCCAGTGCAAGCTGGAGGTCAGTGTTCCATGAGGCCAATAGGACCACATCATCTGCAAAAAGTAGAGATGGAATCCTAAGACCCCCGAACCTGACACCCTCCGTCACTTGGCTGCGCCTAGAAATCCTGTCCATAAAAGTATTGAACAGGATCGGTGACAAAGGGCAGCCCTGGCAGAGCCCAACCCTCACAGGGAATGAGCTTGACTTACTGCTGGCAATACGAACCAAACTCTCACTCCTGAAATACAGAGATCCAACAACCCATAGCAAAGGGCCATCGACTCCATATTCCTGGAGCACCCCCCACAGGATACCTCGAGGAACACGGTCAAAAGCCTTCTCCAGATCCACAAAGCGCATGTGGACTGGTTGGGCAAACTCCCATGCCCCCTCTAGCACCCTCGCAAGGGTATAGAGCTGGTCCAGTGTTCCATGACCAGGACGAAACCCGCATTGTTCCTCCTGAATCTGAGGTTCGAATAACCACCGGACTCTCCTCTCCAGCACCCTGGAATAGACCTTACCAGGGAGGCTGAGAAGTGTGATCCCCCTGTGGTTGGAGCACACCCTCCGGTCCCCCTTCTTAAAAAGGGGGACCACCACCCCAGTATGCCAATCCAGAGGCACTGTCCCCGATGTCCACGCAATGTTGCAGAGACGTGTCAGTCAGGACAGCCCCACAACATCCAGAGCCTTGAGGAACACAGGACGGATCTCTTCCACCCCCGGGGCCTTGCCGCTGCGGATTTGTTTGACTTCCTCAGCAACCTCAGCCCCAGTGATGGGCCGGCCCCGCTCCAAGTCCTCTGGCTCTGCTTCTTCCACGGAATGCATGTTGGTGGAATTAAGGAGATCCCTGAAGTATTCTTTCCACAACCCGAATACACTCTCAGTTGAGGTCAGCATCTCCCCATCCTCACTGTAAACAGTGCAGACAAAGGGCCACTTTCCCCTTCTGAGTCGTCGGACAGTTTGCCAGAATTTCTTCGAGGCCGACTGGTAGTCTAGTTTCATGGCCTCACCGAACTTCTCCCATGCCCGATTGTTTGCCTCAGTGACCACCAGAGCAAACATAATTCACTAATGCAATATCAGTTTAATATTGTTCATTATGTGCAATATCCGTTAATTACTGTTCATTAAGTGCAATTATGTGTTTAATTCTGCTTATTAAATGCAGTTTTAGTTTAACACAGATCACAAGTGCAAAATCTGTTTAACACTGTTCATGCCTTACCCTTTATGTTAATAGTTTCTTCTATCTATCTTGTTAATCCTCTTTAGTACTCATTGCTTACTTCTGGTACTTACTGCTTATTTTTCTTTCTTTATTTTATTTTATTTTATTTTATTTTATTTTATTATTATTATTATTATATTTTTGCTTATCTTATCGTTTATCTTATCATTTATTTTATTATCCTACTCTATCTTTCTCCCAACTGCTGTACTAAGTAAAGCGCAAGGGTAATACCATTGCTCTTCAATTTAAAAACTGTTTAAATTCACTTATTGTATTTCCTATTGTGAAGAAAATGGGTAACTACATGATCAAAGTTTAATAGACTAACATTAGAGCACACCTACCAAAAACATTGCTTGTATTTTTTTTTAACTTCACATTATTAACAATAGTGACGTCTGTGGTGTTGCAGGTCAAAACTGACTCATTTACAACCTCAACTCTAATGAAGTTGGGATGTTATATAAAACGTAAATAAACACAGAATGCAATTACCAAATCGTGTTTAACCTATGTTCAACTGAATTCACTACAAAGACAAGATATTGTTTAAAATGATAAACTTTATTGTTTTTTGTAAATATTCACTCATTTTGAATTTGATGGCTGCAACACGTTCCTAAAAAGCTGGGACAGGGTCAACAAAAGACTGGGAAAGTTGAGGAATGCTCCAAAAACACCTGTTTGGAACATTCCACAGGTGAACACTGTCATGTCTGTAAAGTTTCTGTTATTTTTCCACATTCTGGTTTCCTGTTTTCTGGTTTCCTGTTTTATTTTGAAATGTCTAACCCTTGTCTCTGTTTTCCAAATTTGTTCCTGTCTGTCCTGCCCCCGTCTGTCACACCTGATTCCTGAGTGTCATCACCCCTCATTAACTCTTGTATTTAACCTCATGTGTCTCACTGTCTCGTCACCAGTTCCTCATACTTCTTGCCTCGTTCCAGCCTTCATCAACAGTCTTGTCATAGTCATGTTTGATCCTTGCCTGTTTCTTGTTTAAGCCTTTATGTCTGACGTTTGCCGGATACCTTTGCCTTTTTGGATAGCTCACCTGTGTACCAAACTTTGACTGTCTGACAACCACGCCTGTGTACCGAACCTTGCCTGTCTCATTAAATACCCTTTGGCCTTCTGGATCCTGGTCTTGAGTTTTGCATTTGCGTCCTTATCTGGGTCAAGGTTCTTGACAAACAGGTTCATTGGAAACAGGTGAGTGTCCCCCAAAAGCTCAGTCATGCACAAGCAAGGATGGGGCGAGGTCCACCGCTTTGTGAACAACTGCGTGAGCAAATAGTCCAACAGTTTAAGAACAATGTTTCTCAATGTAGAATGTCAAAGAATTGATGGATTTGATCGTCTACAGTCCATAATATCATCAAAAGATTCAGAGAATCTGGAGAAATCTCTGCACGTAAGCAGCAAGGCTGAAAACCAACACTGAATGCCCGTGACCTTTGACCCCTCAGGCAGCACTGCATTAACAACCAACATTGTTGTGTAAAGGATATTACCATATGGGCTCAGGAAGACTTCAGAAAACCATTGTCAGTTAACACAGTTCATCACTACATCTACAAGTGACAGTTCAAACTCTACCATGCAAAGACAAAGACATATATCAACAACACCCAGAAACACCGCCGGCTTCTCTGGACCCGAGCTCATCTGAGATGGACTGACGCAAAGTGGAAAAGTCTGCTGTGGTCTGACGAGTCCACATTTCAAACTGTTTTTGGAAATCATGGACGTGGTGTCCTCCAGGCCGAAGAGGAAAAGGACAATCTGGATTGTTCTCAGGTCAAAGTCTCAAAGCCAGCATCTGTGATGGTATGGGGGTGTGTTAGTGCCCATGGCATGGCTAACTTGACCATCTGTGAAGGCTCCATTAATGCTGAAAGGTACATACAGGTTTTGGAGCAACATATTCTGCCATCCAAGCCACGTCTTTTTCAGGGAAAATGTAAGACCTACTAAAATGTTGAAAATTGATTTTGCTGTGTGAAAACATTTGTGTCTAGGATCAGATGAAGCCTTGTTCTGGTCTAGAGAAGCAAATGGTACTTTTTTCATACTTTAACTTGAAAACAGGTCAGATTTGACCCAAACAGAATATAAAGGTAAAGTAAAGAGTTTGATGAAGCTCTGCAGCAGAGATGTTAGAGACCACAAACAGAAACAAACCTCCTGGAGCAGAAATGGAGAAAGAAACAGATGAATATCTTTATTTCTTTAACACAGAATAAAGGATTCACTTCTTATTTTAGTACAGATCCATATCATTTATAGATTTAATCATGCTGTTAAAATGATAGATGAATATAAAGATTGATTTTCATGTCTGCACAGTGTTTGTATGTGAAGGTTGGAGTAGTTTCTGGTCACTCAGGTCCACTTCTTTCCTGCCTGACCATCAAGCGTCAATAAGCTCTTCCTCCATATTTCCTTCTTGGTACCTGGTTCTCTTGCGGAAACCTTTTAGGACTGACACAGAGGAGAAGATAATATCAGATTCAGGATCAGAATATAAATCTTATATTATCTGTGAGCTTGTGAGAAAACATTCAGCAGTCAAAGCTTTGAACGTTTGAACAGGAAAAGAAAGGACAGATGCTCGTATATCAGTAAAGTCTGAATGTGGACCAGACAAAAAACTGGATATGAACTCTACATCTGATCTTTGATTTTTGAATCATTTTAAATTCATTTGAATCATAAAAAACAAACAGACTCACTAGTAATCTTCATGCAGCCTGGGATAGATCCTTTCACTTTGACCATAAAAAGGTCCTGGGGACAGATAGAGAAAGAAAGACAGTTTTATGTTCAGTAAAGTTAAAAGTGGTCCCTTTGGATATTTTACTCCTTACAAACTGTAACAACCTCGCTGCAGATGAGACAGACTGACTGGCATCTATAAAATCAGGTTGGATGACTCTGACGTTCTTCATTGTCAACTTTCTTTTCATTTCTTTGGACGGTGACATCTTGTCTTGCTAGTTGGCGATCTCTTACTAATGTCTCAGCATAGAAACAAAAACAGCATCAGGATGTCATGTGAAAATAGGCTGCATGACCAACGGATGGACAAACTATTAAATGTTCTTACAATGATAAATACTTGAGTTAGACTCAGAGAAGTGTTGATTATTTGAAATGATCATAATTTAACCATGAAGAAACTGTGTGTGTGTGTGTGTGTGTGTGTGTGTGTGTGTGTGTGTGTGTGTGTGTGTGTGTGTGTGTGTGTGTGTGTGTGTGTGTGTGATTAAAGACAGCAGCCTAAGGGCTCAAATACACCAGATGCGTCTCTGGTCCTGCTCTGCTCCGTTGTCTCTGCTCATCATGTCGGTCTGTTTTGTTGTTGTCAAGCTAAATACGATCTGGTTTTGACACAGTTTTATTTTGAAAGTCACTGAGTGTTTTTAGGTAGTTTCCTTAACACTTCCTGTTCCGCTCAATCTGTCCAGTGTTGACTTGAATGGAAACCTGCCTGATCTGGTGCTGAGGGAGCGGAGCTGGACCAAAGAAACATGGTGTCAACATCAACAACCTTGTTGCTGACAAAAATACCCCTGAGCTTCGCCTTCACTGTTACCTCCATCCTGGTTCATGGCTCCATCCTGGTTCAATCCTTTGAGGACAGACACAGAGGAGAAGATAATATCAGATTCAGGAACAGAATATAAATCTTATATTATCTGTGAGCTTGTGAGGAAACATTCAGCAGTCAAAGCTTTGAAAGTTTGAACAGGAAAAGAAAGGACAGATGCTCATGTTTGACGTGTCTTTGTTTGAATCTGAGGCTTCAGTTTGACTGAAAACAGGAGGAAACAGTCTTTCATTTCACAAACAGGAATCATTTCAGCTAAAAAACTAAACACACTCACCGTCATCTTCAACCAGAGCCATGGGGTGGTCTCTCCCAAGAGGAGAAGCTGGAGACAGACAGAGAGGTTAGCAGCAGCTGAAGTCAGTCAGAGTTAACAGACAGTCCAGAACAAAACTCCTCAAAAACATCTCCTCAGGTTTAACAGAGCAGTTTGATAAGAGAGCCAGACAAAACCTCTGAGATACAGAGCCAGCTTTCCCTCATCAGAAGGATTGATGCAGGAGGATTTGAGACTTGTCTTCAAATATTCTTTATTTTGTCCTGATCCCAAAGATGTTCAGTTTACTCTCACAAAGAGATCAAGACACTGGAAGAAGCTGAAAACAGATGAATATATACATTTGTTAAAGAACTAAAGTCAACTTAACACTCACCAACAGCTGGAGAAACAAGCATCAGAGCACATATTAACAGAGAGACAGTCAGCAGCCTCATGATGGAGCAGATGATCCAGGTGTAAAGATGAAGATGGAAACCTTTGACAAAGACAGAAAAACATCTAAATGTCCAGCAGGAAGCAGACCACTTCAAGTTGATGTGTCAGAAAGAAAAGAGGATGATGATGGAGTGGATATCAGACCTGCAGCACAATGATCCTCTCCTCTCTCAGTGAAGAAGTGCTGAACCAAAGAGAAGCAGCTCTTAAATACTCGTCACTGACCCAACATGACTCCAACTTCATCTACAAATATCTCACTCAGCCAACCAGAGGAGGTTTGATTCTCCTGGAGAGCAGAGGTGACTCAGCGTTTAGTTATTCTGTCATCACTCAGGTGTTGTTGTTGACTCAGGTTGATCTGGATCTGTCAAACCTCTGACATGTGATGTGAACATTAATATTGTCTCTGATAATTATGTGGTCATCTCTGTACCCAACATTTGCTCTGATGATTTATGGATCACCACAGAGCTGAAGGTTTTATTGGCTCCAAACTTTGTTTACATTTACGTCACAACACACTGAGCCTGATGGTGGATGTGGTGCAGCTGAGTCAACTGAGTCCAACCTAAACCAGCTCCCACAGTAAACCTGTGATGGTGTTTTTGGTTCAGTAAACTTCAGCACTGACAGTTCTTACCTCTCATATTGTGCTGTACCGTCTGGCAGACCACAGTATGTACACCTTATACACTGTAGGTCAGACAGAGTGGTCAGCAACACCGCAGTCCCACAGGGGACGGTTTCGTCTCCCTTTCTCTTCACTGACTTCAACTACAACACTGAGTCCTGCCACCTTCAGAAGTTTGAGGCATGAGGAGGAGAAGTGAGGAGGCCGAGTACAGGGCTGAAGTGGGTGACTTTATTGAGTGTGTGAGCAGAATCACCTCCTGCTCAACATGGCTAAGACCAAGGAACTGGTGGCGGATTTTAGGAGGACAAAGACGTCACTGACCCCTATCTTCGTTCAGGTGGTCGATGTCTGAGGTCTGATCTGCCTGTACTTCCTGAGGAGGCTGAGGTCCTTCAACATCTGCAGGACGAGGCTGAGGATGTTTTATGAGTCTGTGGTTGCCAGGTCTATCCTGTTTGCTATGGCGTTTGCTACAGCAGGCTGAAGGTGGCCAACAGACTCAACAAACTCATCTGCAAGGCCAGTGACACAATCAGGGTGGAGCTTGACTGTCTGACGGTGGTGTCAGAGAGGAAGATGCTGTCAAAGCTGAAGAGAATCCTAGACAATGTCTGACATCCACTCCACAGTGAACTGGTCAGTCACAGGAGTGCTTTCAGTGCAAGACTGATACTGCACTGAAGACTGAAGTGCCTGCTTGGGGGTCTACATGCGCACTAAAGTATCATCGAAAAAACACCACCAAAGGTTTGCGGGGGGGGGGGGGGGGGGGGTGGTCACTTCAGGAATGAGAAGTGTGTGTGTGTGTGTGTGTGTGTGTGTGTGTGTGTGTGTGTGTGTGTGTGTGTGTGTGTGTGTGTGTGTAGCCGTCTATTCCAAAGGATGTGTGTGTGTGAGTGTACTCGTTGGGCACAGAGTGAAAGAACAACTGAGGCATCAGGTTGAGGAATTGATACAAATGTTGAATATTTGAAATAACAGCCTCATATTAGGTAAACCACCTTGAGCAGTAGAGGGAAAGCTGCTCAGCAACAACGAGAGAGGACGCCTCCCAAGGAAGCCCAGGAAGACTCATCCAATGGAGAATCACCAGCACCCAAAGACTACACCTTAGCTCAGCAAACTGAATGATAGATAGAAAAAACCTATAAAGGGTTCAAGGGACCGATAGTCGGGGTTCAGGAGTGCTAAAAGCTGCTGTTCATGGAGAATCCACTAGAGGCTGGCTGCAGAAAGACTGTATGTCACAAACACAGATAGAGATGCTGCTTGCTTGCTAGGAGAGAGCTCATTCTGAACCCAGAGACTCTGTTCGCACATTCTTGATCCATTGTAATCAGTCAATTTGATGTAAACTAAGAACTTGGACGTTTCCTTCTCATCCTTCCTTCCCCACAAATGATCCGCGCAGGAAATGGTGAAAGGAAATTTGGAGTCAGATTCTCATTTTACACAAAGTGAAATTTGTTGAGAAGAAGGGAGCAAATGAGCATTCTCAACATAAGTAAAGAGTTTGATGAAGCTCTGCAGCAGAGATGTTAGAGACCACAAACAGAAACAAACCTCCTGGAGCAGAAATGGAGAAAGAAACAGATGAATATCTTTATTTCTTTAACACAGAATAAAGGATTCACTTCTTATTTTAGTACAGATCCATATCATTTATAGATTTAATCATGCTGTTAAAATGATAGATGAATATAAAGATTGATTTTCATGTCTGCACAGTGTTTGTATGTGAAGGTTGGAGTAGTTTCTGGTCACTCAGGTCCACTTCTTTCCCACCGGACCATCAAGCTTCATGAAGCTCTTCCTCCACATCCAGGACAATCAATCAGACAAATACCTTTTGCCTTTGCCTTTTCTGGCTCCATTCTTGAGTTCTTTGAGGACAGACACAAAAGAAAAGGTAATATCAGATTGAGGAACAGAATATAAATCTTATATTATCTGTGAGCTTGTGAGGAAACATTCAGCAGTCAAAGCTTTGAAAGTTTGAACAGGAAAAGAAAGGACAGATGCTCGAATATCAGTAAAGTCTGAATGTGGACCAGACAGAAAACTGGATATGAACTCTACATCTGATCTTTGATTGACTGAATCATTTTAAATTCATTTGAATCATAAAAAACAAACAGACTCACCAAAGAGACCTGTAACCATCATGGGATAGTGCTTTTTTCTTTGCTCAATAGAAGGAGCTAAAGACAGACAGACAGACAGACAGACAGACAGAAAGACAGACGGACAGACAGACAGACAGACAGACAGACGGACAGACAGACAGCAGACAAAATAGGCTGCGTGACCAACAGATGGACAAACCATTAAATGTCCTTAAAATGATAAATACTTGAGAAGTGTTGCTTATTTAAAATGGTCATAATTTAACCATGAAGTCATAAAAGACAGTGTGTGTGTGTGTGTGTGTGTGTGTGTGTGTGTGTGTGTGTGTGTGTGTGTGTGTGTGTGTGTGTGTGTGATTAAAGACAGCAGCCTAACGGCTCAAATACACCAGACGCGTCTCTGGTCCTGCTCTGCTCTGTTGTCTCTGCTCATCATGTCGGTCTGTTTTGTTGTTGTCAAGCTAAATACGATCTGGTTTTGACACAGTTTTATTTTGAAAGTCACTGAGTGTTTTTAGGTAGTTTCCTTAACACTTCCTGTTCTGCTCAATCTGCCCAGTGTTGACTTGAATGGAAACCTGTCTGATCTGGTGCTGAGGGAGCAGAGCTGGACCAAAGAAACATGGTGTCAACATCAACAACCTTGACACAAATACCCCTGAGCTCCGCCTTCACTGTTACCTCCATCTTGGTTCATGGATCCATCCTGGATGGAGGTTTCATCTGTGATTATGGCTCCATCCTGGTTCATGGCTCCATCCTGGTTCATGGCTCCATCCTGGTTCATGGATCCATCCTGGTTCAATCCTGGAAGGACAGACAAAGAGGAGAAGATGATATCAGATTGAGGAACAGAATATAAATCTTATATTATCTGTGAGCTTGTGAGGAAACCTTCAGCAGTCAAAGCTTTGAAAGTTTGAACAGGAAAAGAAAGGACAGATGCTCGAATATCAGTAAAGTCTGAATGTGGACCAGACAGAAAACTGGATATGAACTCTACATCTGATCTTTGATTCACTGAATATTGAATCATAAAAACAATTAGACTCACCATGGAGATGTGCATGCAGCACGGGACCGTAAACTCCTTTAAGATTATAATGAGGAACTTGAGAGAGAGAGAGAGAGAGAGAGAGAGAGAGAGAGAGAGAGAGAGAGAGAGAGAGAGAGAGAGAGAGAGAGAGAGAGAGAGAGAGAGAGAGAGAGAGAGAGAAAGAGAAAGAAAGTTTTATGTTCAGTAAACCTCTTCAGTGACAGTTGTTTAGTAAAGAGTTTGATGAAGCTCTGCAGCAGAGATGTTAGAGACCACAAACAGAAACAAACCTCCTGGAGCAGAAATGGAGAAAGAAACAGATGAATATCTTTATTTCTTTAACACAGAATAAAGGATTCACTTCTTATTTTAGTACAGATCCATATCATTTATAGATTTAATCATGCTGTTAAAATGATAGATGAATATAATAATTGATTTTCATGTCTGCACAGTGTTTGTATGTGAAGGTTGGAGTAGTTTCTGGTCAATCAAGTCCTCTTCTTTCCCATCTGACCATCAAGCTTCATGATTTTTTTACTCTACATTGACGACCATGTCAAGGACACAAATACCCACCAACTCTGTATCCATCGTCATCTCCATCGGGGATTATGGCTATTTGATCAGGATTTATCCTTTAATTTTCACATAAAACAAATTTCAAAAACAGCCTTTTTTCATCTTCGTAACATCGCTAAAATCAGGCCTATCCTGTCCCAGAGCGATGCTGAAAAGCTAGTCAATGCTTTTGTTACCTCTAGACTGGACTATTGTAATTCCCTGCTTTCAGGCTGTCCCAGCAAGTCGCTTAAGATGCTTCAGCTGGTCCAAAATGCTGCAGCACGTGTACTGACTGGAACTAGGAGAAGAGACCACATTACTCCTGTATTAGCTTCTCTGTATTGGCTTCCTGTAAAATATAGAATAGAATTCAAGATTCTTCTCCTTACCTATAAAGCTCTCAGTGGACAAGCACCAGTTTATCTTAGACAGCTTGTAGTGCCATACAACCCCTCTAGAGCATTACGCTCCCAAAATGCTGGCCTGCTTGTAGTACCATCAATCTCCAAAAGTAGTATGGGAGGTAGAGCCTTCAGTTATCAGGCTCCCCTTCTCTGGAACCATTTACCAACCGCAGTTCGGGATGCAGAATCCCTCTCTACCTTTAAGGTTAGACTCAAAACATTCCTCTTTGATAAAGCTTTCAGTTAGGGACCAGCTTATAGTCCATAAATTAGTTCATGAATTAGACTCATAGTTTAGATGCAATAGGCCTAGGCTGCCGGGGGGGATCTGGCACATTGGACTCTATCTCTCTTTCTTAATCTCTCTCCACATCTGCTTTTGCCCCTTTTGTCTGCTCCTGTACTCGTCTCTGGCTCTTGTCTTGTAGGTGGCCTGGGATCCTTGGTGGAGACTGCCTGCAGCTGTGGAGTCATGGAGACTCATTAACTGCACCCATAGACATGACACATTATTTGGCCATTTCATAATGAACATTCATTCCCACTATCATATAGCTTCTAATGTAGATATTAGCCTGATCTCTTTATCTATGATCGATACATCTATAGTATCTATTTTTTATCAGCACATAGGCATGAGGTTCCTCTGAAAATGGGATGTCACATCTCAAGAGGCCTTTAACACACCTTTACTTAACGGAGACAAATATGGTAGGGATGCACTTGTGGTCTGGGCATCCATGAGTTCATCACTATCATAAATTCTTATTTTCAGTATGAACATCATTGATTATACTTCTATAAAATGATCACTACACCCATTCAGACATGAGGTCCCTCCTGAAAACGAGATGTAGCATCTCAAGAGGCTAACCTCTAATAAATCAGACGACAGGTCTATGGTTCATGGATCTGTCACTAACTTTAGTTCTTACTTTAGTCCACTTGTCTCCTCTTCCCTCCCTTCCTTCGCCCACACACCCAACACAGCATTGTGTGGATTTGCTGTTCATCATGAGACTGGGGTCCACATTCGAGATTTCCTGCTGCTTAACAGAAGGTTTTTTCTTGCCGCCATGATGGAGGGATTCATGATTGGCTATTTGGATTCATGTTGGGTGTTGGATGTATATATTTGTATATATATGTATATGTGTATCTTTATATGTATATATGTATCTATGCATATATGTATATCCTTAAAATGAGGAGCTTTGTGCTCTATTGTAAAGCGTCTTGAGATAACACTTGTTATGAATTGGCGCTATACAAATAAAGATTGATTGATTGATTGAAAGATTGATATTTGCTGGATTGCTTTGAGGACAGACACAGAGGAGAAGATAATATCAGATTCAGGAACAGAATATAAATCTTATATAATCTGTGAGCTTGTGAGGAAACATTCAGCAGTCAAAGATTTGAAAGTTTGAACAGGAAAAGAAAGGACAGATGCTCATGTTTGACGTGTCTTTGTTTGAATCTGAGGCTTCAGTTTGACTGAAAACAGGAGGAAACAGTCTGACACAATAAAAACATTCATATCATCATCTTTCATTTCACAAACAGGAATCATTACAGCTTAAAAACTAAACACACTCACCGACATCTTCAACCAGAGCCATGGCTTGGTTTCTCCCAAGAGGAGAAGCTGGAGACAGACAGAGAGGTTAGCAGCAGCTGAAGTCAGTCAGAGTTAACAGACAGTCCAGAACAAAACTCCTCAAAAACATATCCTCAGGTTTAACAGAGCAGTTTGATAAGAGAGCCAGACAAAACCTCTGAGACACAGAGCCAGCTTTCCCTCATCAGAAGGATTGATGCAGGAGGATTTGAGACTTGTCTTCAAATATTCTTTATTTTGTCCTGATCCCAAAGATGTTCAGTTTACTCTCACAAAGAGATCAAGACACTGGAAGAAGCTGAAAACATGAATTTATTCATTTGTTAAAGAAGTAAAGTCAACTGAACACTCACCAACAGCTGGAGAAACAAGCATCAGAGCACATATTAACAGAGAGACAGTCAGCAGCCTCATGATGGAGCAGATGATCCAGGTGTAACGATGAAGATGGAAACCTTTGACAAAGACAGAAAAACATCTAAATGTCCAGCAGGAAGCAGACCACTTCAAGTTGATGTGTCAGAAAGAAAAGAGGATGATGATGGAGTGGATATCAGACCTGCAGCACAATGATCCTCTCCTCTCTCAGTGAAGAAGTGCTGAACCAAAGAGAAGCAGCTCTTAAATAGTCGTCACTGACCCAACAAGAGAGCAGAGGTGACTCAGCGTTTAGTTATTCTGTCATCACTCAGGTGTTGTTGTTGACTCAGGTTGATCTGGATCTGTCAAACCTCTGACATGTGATGTGAATATTAATATTGTCTCTGATAATTATGTGGTCATCTCTGTAACCAACATTTGCTCTGATGATTTATGGATCACCACAGAGCTGAAGGTTTTATTGGCTCCAAACTTTGTTTACATTTACGTCACAACACACTGAGCCTGATGGTGGATGTGGTGCAGCTGAGTCAACTGAGTCCAACCTAAACCAGCTCCCACAGTAAACCTGTGATGGTGTTTTTGGTTCAGTAAACTTCAGCACTGACAGTTCTTACCTCTCGTATTGTACTGTACCGTCTGGCAGACCACAGTATGTATGCCTTATACACTGTAGGTCAGACAGAGTGGTCAGCATCACCGCAGTCCCACAGGGGACGGTCTCGTCTCCCTTTCTCTTCACTGGCTTCAACTACAACACTGAGTCCTGCCACCTTCAGAAGTTTGAGGCATGAGGAGGAGAAGTGAGGAGGCCGAGTACAGGGCTGAAGTGGATGACTTTGTTGAGTGGTGTTAGCAGAATCACCTCCTGCTCAACATGACTAAGACCAAGGAACTGTTGGCGGATTTTAGGAGGAAAAAGACGTCACTGACCCCTATCTTCGTTCAGGTGGTCGATGTCTGAGGTCTGATCTGCCTGTACTTCCTGAGGAGGCTGAGGTCCTTCAACATCTGCAGGATGAGGCTGAGGATGTTTTATGAGTCTGTGGTTGCCAGGGCTATCCTGTTTGCTGTGGCGTGCTGGGACAGCAGGCTGAATGTGGCCAACAGACTCAACAAACTCATCTGCAAGGCCAGTGACACTATCAGGGTGGAGCTTGACTCTCTGACAGTGGTGTCAGAGAGGAAGATGCTGTCAAAGCTGCGTAGCATCCTAGACAATGTCCGAAATCCACTCCACAGTGTACTGGTCGGTCACAGGAGCACTTTCACTGATCCCCCCATGAAGCACCACTGAAAGACACAGGAGATCATTCCTGCCTGTGGCCATCAGGCTTCATAACATGTCCCTTTAAACAGACACTGGATTACACTTTGCTGTATCTGTTAATACACTTTGCAATACCTGTTCTGATATATCTGTTCAATGTGCAATGTCATTTGAGTGCAATATTTGTTTAAACACAGTTCATCCATCTATCCATCCATCCATCTTCTACCGCTTATCCGGGTCCGGGTCGCAGGGGCAGCAATGTCATCAGCGAAGACCAGAGGCCCCTGTCCCCGGCCACTTCCACCAGCTCCTCTGGTAGGATACCAAGGCGTTCCCAGGACAGCCGAGAGATATAATCTCTCCATCGTGTCCTGGGTCTACCCCGAGGTCTCCTCCCAGCTGGACATGCCCGGAATACCCCCCCCAGGGAGGCGTCCAGGAGGCATCCTCACCAGGTGCCCGAACCACCTCATCTGACTCCTCTTGATGCGAAGGAGCAGCGGCTCCCGGATGTCCGTGCTCCGAACCCTATCTCTAAGGCTGAGCCCGGACACCCTCATTTCAGCCGCTTGTATTCATGATCTTGTCCTTTTGGTCACGACCCACAGCTCATGACCATAAGTTAGGGTTGGAACGTAGATTGACCGGTAAATTGAGAGCCTTGCCTTCTGGCTCAGCTCTCTCTTCACCACAACGGACCGGTACAGAGTCCGCATCACTGCCGATCCATCTGTCAAACTCTCGCTCCATTTTCCCCTCACTCGTGAACAGGACCCCGAGATTCCTAAATTCCTCCACTTGGGGCAGAGACTCTCTCCCGACCCGGAGTGAGCAGTCCACCCTTTTCTGGCTGAGAACCATGGCCTCAGACTTAGAGGTTCTGATCTTCATCCCGGCTGCTTCACACTCGGCTGCAAACCGCCCCAGTGCAAGCTGGAGGTCAGTGTTCGATGAGGCCAATGGGACCACATCATCAGAAGAAAGGCAGAGATGGGATCCTAAGGCCCCCCAACCTGACACCCTCCGCCACTTGGCTGCACCTAGAAATCCTGTCCATAAAAGTAATGAACAGGATCGGTGACAAAGGGCAGCCCTGGCGGAGCCCAACCCTCACAGGGAACGAGTTTGACTTACTGCTGGCAATACGAACCAAACTCTCACTCCTGAAATACAGAGATCGAACAGCCGTAGCAAAGGGCCATCGACTCCATATTCCCGGAGCACCCCCCACAGGATACCTCGGGGGACAAGGTCCCTTCTCCAGATCCACAAAGCACATGTGGACTGGTTGGGCAAACTCCCATGCCCCCTCTAGCACCCTCGCAAGGGTATAGAGCTGGTCCAGTGTTCCATGACCAGGACGAAACCCGCATTGTTCCTCCTGAATCTGAGGTTCGACTAACTGCCGGACCCTCCTCTCCAGCACCCTGGAATAGACCTTACCAGGGAGGCTGGGAAGTGTGGTCCCCCTGTAGTTGGAGCACACCCTCTGGTCCCCCTTCTTAAAAAGGGGGACCACCACCCCAGTCTGCCAATCCAGAGGCACTGTCCCCAATGTCCACGCAATGTTGCAGAGACGTGTCAGCCAGGACAGCCCCACAACATCCAGAGCCTTGAGGAACACAGGACGGATCTCATCCACCCCCGGGGCCTTGCCGCTGCGGAGTTGTTTGACTTCCTCAGCAACCTCAGCCCCAGTGATGGGCGGGCCCCCCTCCAAGTCCTTTGGCTCTGCTTCTTCCACGGAATGCATGTTGGTGGAATTAAGGAGATCCTTGAAGTATTCTTTCCACCACCCGAATACACTCTCAGTTGAGGTCAGCATCTCCCCATCCTCACTGTAAACAGTGCGGACAAAGGGCCACTTTCCCCTTCTGAGTTGTCGGACGGTTTGCCAGAATTTCTTCAAGGCCGACTGGTAGTCTAGTTCCATGGCCTCACCGAACTTCTCCCATGCCCGAGTGTTTGCCTCAGTGACCACCAGAGCAAACATAATTCACTAAGTGCAATATCAGTTTAATATTGTTAATTATGTGCAATATCTGGCTGCGTAAACTGTGATAAACTGCCATCTTGGGAGGCAATAACTGTTTTTTCACCCCTGCCCTTCAAAAAGTCTGTGCACGCCACTGCTCATGACCGAAGACATGACCGACAGCCTCACAGACAGTGAATCTCTGTCTCATGTTGACTGATGCTCCTGCAGAATGAAACGAATAACATCTCTCCTAAATGTAGGATGTCTGTGTGTTTGAGGGTGTAAGTGAGTGTGTGTGTGTGTGTGTGTGTGTTGTTTGTGTGTGTGTGTGTGTGGGGGGGCTGAAACACCACGAAAGGTTGTGTTTTGTTTTGTTTTGTTCTTTTTTTTGTTGTTGTTTTTGAGACCTTCAGAATTTACTAAAATGGTGAAAATTGATTTTGCTGTGTTAAAATATTTGTGTCTGAGGATCAGATGAAGCCTTGTTCTGGTCTAGAGAAGCAAATGGTTCCTTTTTTCATACCGAAACTTGAAAACAGGTCAGATTTGACCCAAACAGAATATAAAGGTAAAGTAAAGAGTTTGATGAAGCTCTGCAGCAGAGATGTTAGAGACCACAAACAGAAACAAACCTCCTGGAGCAGAAATGGAGAAAGAAACAGATGAATATCTTTATTTCTTTAACACAGAATAAAGGGTTCACTTCTTATTTTAGTACAGATCCATATCATTTATAGATTTAATCATGCTGTTAAAATGATAGATGAATATAAAGATTGATTTTCATGTCTGCACAGTGTTTGTATGTGAAGGTTGGAGTAGTTTCTGGTCAATCAGGTCCTCTTCTTTCCCGTCTGACCATCAAGCTTCATGAAGCTCTTCCTCCACATCCACGATGTTCTTTCAGATGCAAATGCCTCGAGGCTTTGGTTTTTTTGGTTCTCTTGTTATATCCTTTGAGAACAGACACAGAGGAGAAGATAATATCAGATTGATAAACAGAATATAAATCTTATATTATCTGTGAGCTTGTGAGGAAACATTCAGCAGTCAAAGCTTTGAAAGTTTGAACAGGAAAAGAAAGGACAGATGCTCGAATATCAGTAAAGACTGAATGTGGACCAGACAGAAAACTGGATATGAACTCTACATCTGATCTTTCATTGACTGAATATTGACTCATAAAAACAATTAGACTCACCACAGAGAATTGCATGCATCACGGGACCGTAAACTCTTTTTGGAGCATAATGAGGAACTGGAGAGAGAGAGAGAGAGAGAGAGAGAGAGAGAGAGAGAGAGAGAGAGAAAGTTTTATGTTCAGTAAACCTCTTCAGTGACAGTTGTTTAGTAAAGAGTTTGATGAAGCTCTACAGCAGAGATGTTAGAGACCACAAACAGAAACAAACCTCCTGGAGCAGAAATGGAGAAAGAAACAGATGAATATCTTTATTTCTTTAACACAGAATAAAGGATTCACTTCTTATTTTAGTACAGATCCATATCATTTATAGATTTAATCATGCTGTTAAAATGATAGATGAATATAAAGATTGATTTTCATGTCTGCACAGGGTTTGTATGTGAAGGTTGGAGTAGTTTCTGGTCAATCAAGTCCTCTTCTTTCCCGCCTGACCATCAAGCTTCATGAAGCTCCTCTACATCAGGATTTGGCAACTGGCGGCTTGTGGGCCAAAATTGGCCCGCTTCTTATCATACCTGGCCCCACAGATGACGTATATAAAAAACTCTAACGCAAAAATAACTATGATTATTTAAAATGGTCATAATTTAACCATGAAGTCATAAAAAAACGGAGTGTGTGTGTGTGTGCGTGTGTGTGTGTGCGTGTGTGCGTGTGTGTGTGTGTGTGTGTGTGTGTGTGTGTGTGTGTGTGTTTGTGTGTGTGTGTGATTAAAGACAGCAGCCTAACGGCTCAAATACACCAGACGCGTCTCTGGTCCTGCTCTGCTCCGTTGTCTCTGCTCATCATGTCGGTTTGATTTGTTGTTGTCAAGCTAAATACGATCTGGTTTTGACACAGTTTTATTTTGAAAGTCACTGAGTGTTTTTAGGTAGTTTCTGTGCAAAACTTCCTGTTCCACTCGATCCGCCCAGTGGTGACTTGAATGGAAACCTGTCTGATCTGTTTCTACGGAGCAGAGCTGGACCAAAGAAACATGGCGTCAACTTCAACAACCTTGACGCAAGTACCCCTGAGCTCCGCCTTCATTATTACCTCCATCTTGATTCATGGCTCCATCCTGGTTCATGGCTTCATCCTGGTTCATGGCCCCATCCTCGTTCATGGCTTCATCCTGGTTAATGGCTCCATCCTTGATCAATTCTATGTTCTGAAATCCTTTGAGGACAGACACAGAGGAGAAGATAACATCAGATTCAGAGACAGACAGAGAGGTTAGCAGCAGCTGAAGTCAGTCAGAGTTAACAGACAGTCCAGAACAAAACTCCTCAAAAACATCTCCTCAGGTTTAACAGAGCAGTTTGATAAGAGAGCCAGACAAAACCTCTGAGACACAGAGCCAGCTTTCCCTCATCAGAAGGATTGATGCAGGAGGATTTGAGACTTGTCTTCAAATATTCTTTATTTTGTCCTGATCCCAAAGATGTTCAGTTTACTCTCATAAAGAGATCAAGAAACTGGAAGAAGCTGAAAACAGATGAATTTATACATTTGTTAAAGAACTAAAGTCAACTTAACACTCACCAACAGCTGGAGAAACAAGCATCAGAGCACATATTAACAGAGAGACAGTCAGCAGCCTCATGATGGAG
The DNA here is from genome assembly GCA_030710495.1 of Labroides dimidiatus. Taxonomy (NCBI): domain Eukaryota; kingdom Metazoa; phylum Chordata; class Actinopteri; order Labriformes; family Labridae; genus Labroides; species Labroides dimidiatus. Next base: position 31,661,632 of record CM061153.1, read on the forward strand.
CAGATGATCCAGGTGTAAAGATGAAGATGGAAACCTTTGACAAACACAGAAAAACATCTAAATGTCCAGCAGGAAGCAGACCACTTCAAGTTGATGTGTCAGAAAGAAAAGAGGATGATGATGGAGTGGATATCAGACCTGCAGCACAATGATCCTCTCCTCTCTCAGTGAAGAAGTGCTGAACCAAAGAGAAGCAGCTCTTAAATAGTCGTCACTGACCCAACGTGAGAGCAGAGGTGACTCAGTGTTTAGTTATTATGTCATCACTCAGGTGTTGTTGTTGACTCAGGTTGATCTGGATCTGTCAAACCTCTGACATGTGATGTGAATATTAATATTGTCTCTGATAATTATGTTGTCATCTCTGTAACCAAACTTTGCTCTGATGTTTTATAGATCACCACAGAGCTGAAGGTTTTATTGGCCTCAAACTTTGTTTACATTTACGTCACAACACACTGAGCCTGATGGTGGATGTGGTGCAGCTGAATCAACTGAGTCCAACCTAAACCAGCTCCCACAGTAAACCTGTGATGGTGTTTTTGGTTCAGTAAACTTCAGCACTGTCAGTTCTTACCTCTCGTATTGTGCTATACCGTCTGGCAGACCATAGTATGTACGCCTTACACACTGTAGGTCAGACAGAGTGGTCAGCATCACCGCAGTCCCACAGGGGACAGTCTCGTCTCCCTTTCTCTTCACTGGCTTCAACTACAACACTGAGTCCTGCCACCTTCAGAAGTTTGAGGCATGAGGAGGAGAAGTGAGGAGGCCGAGTTCAGGGCTGAAGTGGATGACTTTGTTGCGTGGTGTGAGCAGAATCACCTCCTGCTCAACATGGCTAAGACCAAGGAACTGGTGGCGGATTTTAGGAGGAAAAAGACGTCACTGACCCCTATCTTCGTTCAGGTGGTCGATGTCTGAGGTCTGATCTGCCTGTACTTCCTGAGGAGGCTGAGGTCCTTCAACATCTGCAGGATGAGGCTGAGGTTATTTTATGAGTCTGTGGTTGCCAGGGCTATCCTGTTTGCTGTGGCGTGCTGGGACAGCAGGCTGAATGTGGCCAACAGACTCAACAAACTCATCTGCAAGGCCAGTGACACTATCAGGGTGGAGCTTGACTCTCTGACAGTGGTGTCAGAGAGGAGGATGCTGTCAAAGCTGCGTAGCATCCTAGACAATGTCCGAAATCCACTCCACAGTGTACTGGTCAGTCACAGGAGCACTTTCACTGATCCCCCCATGAAGCACCACTGAAAGACACAGGAGATCATTCCTGCCTGTGGCCATCAGGCTTCATAACATGTCCCTTTAAACAGACACTGGATTACACTTTGCTGTATCTGTTAATACACTTTGCAATACCTGTTCTGATATATCTGTTCAATGTGCAATGTCATTTGAGTGCAATATTTGTTTAAACACAGTTCATCCATCTATCCATCCATCCATCTTCTACCGCTTATCCGGGTCCGGGTCGCAGGGGCAGCAATGTCATCAGCGAAGACCAGAGGCCCCTGTCCCCGGCCACTTCCACCAGCTCCTCTGGTAGGATACCAAGGCGTTCCCAGGACAGCCGAGAGATATAATCTCTCCATCGTGTCCTGGGTCTACCCCGAGGTCTCCTCCCAGCTGGACATGCCCGGAATACCCCCCCCAGGGAGGCGTCCAGGAGGCATCCTCACCAGGTGCCCGAACCACCTCATCTGACTCCTCTTGATGCGAAGGAGCAGCGGCTCCCGGATGTCCGTGCTCCGAACCCTATCTCTAAGGCTGAGCCCGGACACCCTCATTTCAGCCGCTTGTATTCATGATCTTGTCCTTTTGGTCACGACCCACAGCTCATGACCATAGGTTAGGGTTGGAACGTAGATTGACCGGTAAATTGAGAGCCTTGCCTTCTGGCTCAGCTCTCTCTTCACCACAACGGACCGGTACAGAGTCCGCATCACTGCCGATCCATCTGTCAAACTCTCGCTCCATTTTCCCCTCACTCGTGAACAGGACCCCGAGATTCCTAAATTCCTCCACTTGGGGCAGAGACTCTCTCCCGACCCGGAGTGAGCAGTCCACCCTTTTCTGGCTGAGAACCATGGCCTCAGACTTAGAGGTTCTGATCTTCATCCCGGCTGCTTCACACTCGGCTGCAAACCGCCCCAGTGCGAGCTGAAGGTCAGTGTTCGATGAGGCCAATGGGACCACATCATCAGAAGAAAGGCAGAGATGGGATCCTAAGGCCCCCCAACCTGACACCCTCCGCCACTTGGCTGCACCTAGAAATCCTGTCCATAAAAGTATTGAACAGGATCGGTGACAAAGGGCAGCCCTGGCGGAGCCCAACCCTCACAGGGAACGAGTTTGACTTACTGCTGGCAATACGAACCAAACTCTCACTCCTGAAATACAGAGATCGAACAGCCGTAGCAAAGGGCCATCGACTCCATATTCCCGGAGCACCCCCCACAGGATACCTTGGGGGACAAGGTCAAAAGCCTTCTCCAGATCCACAAAGCACATGTGGACTGGTTGGGCAAACTCCCATGCCCCCTCTAGCACCCTCGCAAGGGTATAGAGCTGGTCCAGTGTTCCACGACCAGGACGAAACCCGCATTGTTCCTCCTGAATCTGAGGTTCGACTAACTGCCGGACCCTCCTCTCCAGCACCCTGGAATAGACCTTACCAGGGAGGCTGGGAAGTGTGGTCCCCCTGTAGTTGGAGCACACCCTCTGGTCCCCCTTCTTAAAAAGGGGGACCACCACCCCAGTCTGCCAATCCAGAGGCACTGTCCCCGATGTCCATGCAATGTTGCAGAGACGTGTCAGCCAGGACAGCCCCACAACATCCAGAGCCTTGAGGAACTCAGGACGGATCTCATCCACCCCTGGGGCCTTGCCGCTGCGGATTTGTTTGACTTCCTCAGCAACCTCAGCCCCAGTGATGGGCGGGCCCCGCTCCAAGTCCTCTGGCTCTGCTTCTTCCATGGAATGCATGTTGGTGGAATTAAGGAGATCCTTGAAGTATTCTTTCCACCACCCGAATACACTCTCAGTTGAGGTCAGCATCTCCCCATCCTCACTGTAAACAGTGCGGACAAAGGGCCACTTTCCCCTTCTGAGTCGTCGGACGGTTTGCCAGAATTTCTTCGAGGCCGACTGGTAGTCTAGTTCCATGGCCTCACTGAAATTCTCCCATGCCCGAGTGTTTGCCTCAGTGACCACCAGAGCAAACATAATTCACTAAGTGCAATATCAGTTTAATATTGTTAATTATGTGCAATATCTGGCTGCGTAAACTGTGATAAACTGCCATCTTGGGAGGCAATAACTGTTTTTTCACCCCTGCCCTTCAAAAAGTCTGTGCACGCCACTGCTCATGACCGAAGACATGACCGACAGCCTCACAGACAGTGAATCTCTGTCTCATGTTGACTGATGCTCCTGCAGAATGAAACGAATAACATCTCTCCTAAATGTAGGATGTCTGTGTGTTTGAGGGTGTATGTGAGTGTGTGTGTGTGTGTGTGTGTGTGTGTGTTGTTTGTGTGTGTGTGTGTGTGGGGGGGCTGAAACACCACGAAAGGTTGTGTTTTGTTTTGTTTTGTTCTTTTTTTTGTTGTTGTTTTTGAGACCTTCAGAATTTACTAAAATGGTGAAAATTGATTTTGCTGTGTTAAAATATTTGTGTCTGAGGATCAGATGAAGCCTTGTTCTGGTCTAGAGAAGCAAATGGTACTTTTTTCATACCGAAACTTGAAAACAGGTCAGATTTGACCCAAACAGAATATAAAGGTAAAGTAAAGAGTTTGATGAAGCGCTGCAGCAGAGATGTTAGAGACCACAAACAGAAACAAACCTCCTGGAGCAGAAATGGAGAAAGAAACAGATGAATATCTTTATTTCTTTAACACAGAATAAAGGATTCACTTCTTATTGTAGTACAGATCCATATCATTTATAGATTTAATCATGCTGTTAAAATGATAGATGAATATAAAGATTGATTTTCATGTCTGCACAGTGTTTGTATGTGAAGGTTGGAGTAGTTTCTGGTCAATCAGGTCCACTTCTTTCCGGTCTGACCATCAAGCGTCACGAAGTTCCTAATCAACATCCAGGATTTTCTTTCAGATGCAAATGCCTCGGGGCTTTGGTTTTCTTTCATTTCCATCTTTGTACCTGGTGCTCTTGCGGAAACCTTTTAGGACTGACACACAGGAGAAGATGATATCAGATTGAGGAACAGAATATAAATCTTATATTATCTGTGAGCTTGTGAGGAAACATTCATCAGTCAAAGCTTTGAAAGTTTGAACAGGAAAAGAAAGGACAGATGCTCATGTTTGACGTGTCTTTGTTTGAATCTGAGGCTTCAGTTTGACTGAAAACAGGAGGAAACAGTCTGACACAATAAAAACATTCATATCATCATCTTTCATTTCACAGACAGGAATCATTTAGGCTTAAAAACTAAACACACTCACTGACATCTTCAGTAAAGTCTGAATGTGGACCAGACAGAAAACTGGATATGAACTCTACATCTGATCTTTGATTGACTGAATCATTTTAAAATTCATTGAATCAACAACAGAACAAACAGACTCACTAGTGATCTTCATGCAGCCTGGGATAGAACCTTCTACTTTGACCATAAAAAGGTCCTGGGGACAGATAGAGAAAGAAAGACAGTTTTACGTTCAGTAAAGTTAAAAGTGGTCCCTTTGGATATTTTACTCCTTACAAACTGTAACAACCTCACTGCAGATGAGACAGACTGACTGGCATCTATAAAATCAGGTCAGATGACTCTGACGTTCTTCATTGTCAACTTTCCTTTTCATTTCTTTGGACGGTGACATTTTGTCTTGCTAGTTGGCGATCTCTTACTAATGTCTCAGCATAAAAACAAAAACAGCATCAGGATGTCATGTGAAAATAGGCTGCGTGACCAACAGATGGACAAACCATTAAATGTCCTTAAAATGATAAATACTTGAGTTAGACTCAAAGAATTGTTGATTATTTAAAATGGTCATAATTTAACCATGAAGTCTTAAAAGACAATGTGTGTGTGTGTGTGTGTGTGTGTGTGTGTGTGTGTGTGTGTGTGTGTGTGTGTGTGTGTGTGTGTGTGTGTGTGTGTGTGTGGTTGTGTGTGTGAGATTAAAGACAGCAGCCTAACGGCTTAAATACACCAGACGCGTCTCTGGTCCTGCTCTGCTCCGTTGTCTCTGCTCATCATGTCGGTCTGTTTTGTTGTTGTCAAGATAAATACGATCTGGTTATGACGCAGTTTTATTTTGAAAGTCACTGAGTGTTTTTAGGTAGTTTCTGTGCAACACTTCCTGTTCAACTCAATCTGCCCAGTGTTGACTTGAATGGAAACCTGTTTGATCTGGTGCTGAGGGAGCGGAGCTGGACCAAAGAAACATGGTGTCAACATCAACAACCTTGACACAAACACCCCTGAGCTCCGCCTTCACTGTTACCTCCATCCTGTTTCATGGATCCATCCTGGTTCATGGATCCATCCTGGATGGAGGTTCCATCTGTGATTCTGGCTCCATGTTGGTCACGGGCTCTCCTCTGCACTTCTTTGAGGACAGACATAGAGGAGAAGATAATAATAACTTTTCAAATCACATTTTTGTACGAGATATAAAACTTATAGATGACAAAAGGTTTCTTTAGTAGGAAAGAGGTTTTGCCCGATGAAGATGTAATTTTGGCCCATCAGTGAGTTGTACAGAAAAAAAAAATTGTTCAAACTTAGTCACCAATCCCTGCTCTACATCAACAACCTTGAGCTCCACCTTCACTGTTACCTCCATCCTGGTTCATGGCTCCATCCTGGTTCAATCCTGGAAGGACAGACACAGAGGAGAAGATAATATCAGATTCAGGAACAGAAGATAATTCTTATATTATCTGTGAGCTTGTGAGGAAACATTCAGCAGTCAAAGCTTTGAAATTTTGAACAGGAAAAGAAAGGACAGATGCTCGTATATCAGTAAAGTCTGAAAGTGGACCAGACAGAAAACTGGATATGAACTCTACATCTGATCTTTGATTGACTGAATCATTTTAAAATTCATTGAATCATAAAAAACAAACAGACTCACCATGGAGATGTGCAAGCAGCACGGGACCGTAAACTCCTTTAAGATTATAATAAGGAACTTGAGAGAGAGAGAGAGAGAGAGAGAGAGAGAGAGAGAGAGAGAGAGAGAGAGAGAGAGAGAGAGAGAGAGAGAGAGAGAGAGAGAAAGAGAAAGAAAGTTTTATGTTCAGTAAACCTCTTCAGTGACAGTTCTTTAGTTAAGAGTTTGATGAAGCTCTGCAGCAGAGATGTTAGAGACCACAAACAGAAACAAACCTCCTGGAGCAGAAATGGAGAAAGAAACAGATGAATATCTTTATTTCTTTAACACAGAATAAAGGATTCACTTCTTATTTTAGTACAGATCCATATCATTTATAGATTTAATCATGCTGTTAAAATGATAGATGAATATAAAGGTTGATTTTCATGTCTGCACAATGTTTGTATGTGAAGGTTGGAGTAGTTTCTGGTCAATCAGGTCCTCTTCTTTCCCGTCTGACCATCAAGCTTCATGATTTTTTTACTCTACATTGACGACCATGTCAAGGACACAAATACCCACCAAATCTGTATCCACTGTCATGTCCACCCTGGGGCATGGCTATATTCTGGAATGCTTTGAGGACAGACACAGAGGAGAAGATAATATCAGATTCAGGAACAGAATATAAATCTTATATTATCTGTGAGCTTGTGAGGAAACATTCAGCAGTCAAAGCTTTGAAAGTTTGAACAGGAAAAGAAAGGACAGATGCTCATGTTTGTCGTGTCTTTGTTTGAATCCGAGGCTTCAGTTTGACTGAAAACAGGAGGAAACAGTCTGACACAATAAAAACATTCATATCATCATCTTTCATTTCACAAACAGGAATCATTACAGCTTAAAAACTAAACACACTCACCGACATCTTCAAGCGGAGCCATGGCTTGGTCTCTCCCAAGAGGAGAAGCTGGAGACAGACAGAGAGGTTAGCAGCAGCTGAAGTCAGTCAGAGTTAACAGACAGTCCAGAACAAAACTCCTCAAAAACATCTCCTCAGGTTTAACAGAGCAGTTTGATAAGAGAGCCAGACAAAACCTCTGAGACACAGAGCCAGCTTTCCCTCATCAGAAGGATTGATGCAGGAGGATTTGAGACTTGTCTTCAAAATTCTTTATTTTGTCCTGATCCCAAAGATGTTCAGTTTACTCTCATAAAGAGATCAAGAAACTGGAAGAAGCTGAAAACAGATGAATTTATACATTTGTTAAAGAACTAAAGTCAACTGAACACTCACCAACAGCTGGAGAAACAAGCATCAGAGCACATATTAACAGAGAGACAGTCAGCAGCCTCATGATGGAGCAGATGATCCAGGTGTAAAGATGAAGATGGAAACCTTTGACAAAGACAGAAAAACATCTAAATGTCCAGCAGGAAGCAGACCACTTCAAGTTGATGTGTCAGAAAGAAAAGAGGATGATGATGGAGTGGATATCAGACCTGCAGCACAATGATCCTCTCCTCTCTCAGTGAAGAAGTGCTGAACCAAAGAGAAGCAGCTCTTAAATAGTCGTCACTGACCCAACGTGAGAGCAGAGGTGACTCAGCGTTTAGTTATTCTGTCATCACTCAGGTGTTGTTGTTGACTCAGGTTGATCTGGATCTGTCAAACCTCTGACATGTGATGTGAATATTAATATTGTCTCTGATAATTTTGTGGTCATTTCTGTACCCAACCTTTGCTCTGATGATTTATGGATCACCACAGAGCTGAAGGTTTTATTGGCCTCAAATTTTCTTTACATTTACGTCACAACACACTGAGCCTGATGGTGGATGTGGTGCAGCTGAATCAACTGAGTCCAACCTAAACCAGCTCCCACAGTAAACCTGTGATGGTGTTTTTGGTTCAGTAATCTTCAGCAGTGACAGTTCTTAACTCTTGTATTGTGCTGTACCATCTGGCAGACCACAGTATGTACGTCAGAGTGGTCAGCAACACAAGGTCCCACAGGGTACTGTCTCGTCTCCCTTTCTCTTCACTGACTTCAACTACAACACTGAGTCCTGCCACCTTCAGAAGTTTGAGGCATGAGGAGGAGAAGTGAGGAGGCCGAGTAAAGGACTGAAGTGGGTGACTTTATTGCGTGGTGACACTATCAGGGAGGAGCTTGACTGTCTGATGGTGGTGTCAGAGAGGAGGATGCTGTCAAAGCTGCGTAGCATCCTAGACAATGTCGGACATCCACTCCACAGTGTACTGGTCAGTCACAGGAGCACTTTCACTGATCCCCCCATGAAGCACCACTGAAAGACACAGGAGATTATTCCTGCCTGTGGCCATCAGGCTTCATAACGGGTCCCTTTAAACCAAGCGGCAACCTCCGGTCTGAAAATATGAGGCAACGCGGAAGTGCTAAAGTCTGCTGTTCCTCGAGTGTCCGCTTGAGGCTGGCTCCGGAAGTACCGGAAGTCACGTACACACCAAGCCAAAAAAAGCCGTTTTCACGGCCAAAATAAGCCTATTTACAGCCTGGTACAAAGAATGTCTCCCGTCTGAATCGCTAATTTCACTAACGGCACGCACTGTGGGGGGGGTGAATTTTTTTCTAAATCGGCAGTGTCCACAATATCAAGCTCGCCAGTTCGTCCAATCAGAGGCACAGCTCAGATCACGTGACTGTGGAGCGTCCTATGGTTGTTACTGTGGAGACCCACAGCACGCCTCATTTCCAATATGGCCGCGCCGACCGTTTGGCTTCAAAAGTCCGTTTCAGGAACAGATGGGTGACGTCGCGGAGACTACGTCCATTAATTATACAGTCTATGCTTTAAACAGACACTGGATTACACTTTGCTGTATCTGTTAATACACTTTGCAATACCTGTTTTGATATATCTGTTCAATGTGCAATGTCATTTGAGTGCAATATTTGTTTAAACACAATTCATCCATCCATCCATCCATCCATCCATCCATCCATCCATCTTCTACCGCTTATCCGGGTCCGGATCGCAGGGGCAGCAATGTCATCAGCAAAGACCAGAGGCCCCTATCCCACTTCCACCAGCTTCTCTGGTAGGATACCAAGGCGTTCCCAGGCCAGCCGAGAGATATAATCTCTCCATCGTGTCTGGGTCTACCCCGGGGTCTCCTCTCAGCAGGACATGCCCGGAATACCCCCCCAGGGAGGCGTCCAGGTGCCCGAACCGCCTCATCTGACTCCTCTCGATGCGAAGGAGCAGCGACTCTACTCCGAGCCTCTCCCGGATGTCCGTGCTCCGAACCCTATCTCTAAGGCTGAGCCCGGACACCCTGCGGAGGAAGCTCATTTCAGCCGCTTGTATTCGCGATCGTGTCCTTTCGGTCACGACCCACAGCTCATGACCATAGGTGAGGGTTGGAACGTAGATTGACCGGTAAATTGAGAGCCTTGCCTTCTGGCTAAGCTCTCTCTTCACCACAACGGACCGGTACAGCGTCCGCATCACTGCCGATTCCGCCCCGATCCGTCTGTCAAATTCTCGCTCCATTTTCCCTTCACTCGTGAACAGGACCCCGAGATACTTAAACTCCTCCACTTGGGGCAGAGACTCTTTCCTGACCCGGAGTGAGCAGTCCACCCTTTTCTGGCTGAGAACCATGGCCTCAGACTTAGAGGTGCTGATCTTCATCCCGGCTGCTTCACGCTCGGCTGCAAACCGCCCCAGTGCGAGCTGAAGGTCAGTGTTCAATGAGGCCAATAGGACCACATCATCAGAAGAAAGGCAGAGATGGGATCCTAAGGCCCCCAAACCTGACACCCTCCGCCACTTGGCTGCACCTAGAAATCCTGTCCATAAAAGTAATGAACAGGATCGGTGACAAAGGGCAGCCCTGGCAGAGCCCAACCCTCACAGGGAACGAGCTTGACTTACTGCTGGCAATACGAACCAAACTCCCACTCCTGAAATACAGAGATCGAACAGCCGTAGCAAAGGGCCATCGACTCCATATTCCTGGAGCACCCCCCACAGGATACCTCGAGGAACACGGTCAAAAGCCTTCTCCAGATCCACAAAGCACATGTGGACTGGTTGGGCAAACTCCCATGCCCCCTCTAGCACCCTCGCAAGGGTATAGAGCTGGTCCAGTGTTCCACGACCAGGACGAAACCCGCATTGTTCCTCCTGAATCTGAGGTTTGGCTAACCGCCGGACTCTCCTCTCCAGCACCCTGGAATAGACCTTACCAGGGAGGCTGGGAAGTGTGATCCCCCTGTAGTTGGAGCACACCCTCTGGTCCCCCTTCTTAAAAAGGGGACCACCACCCCAGTCTGCCAATCCAGAGGCACTGTCCCTGATGTCCACGCAATGTTGCGGAGACATGTCAGTCAGGCCAGCCCCACAACATCCAGAGCCTTGAGGAACACAGGACGGATCTCATCCACCCCCGGGTTCTTGCCGCTGCGGATTTGTTTGACTTCCTCAGCAACCTCAGCCCCAGTGATGGGCCGGCCCCGCTCCAAGTCCTCTGGCTCTGCTTCTTCCACGGAATGCATGTTGGTGGAATTAAGGAGATCCTTGAAGTATTCTTTCCACAACCCGAATACACTCTCAGTTGAGGTCAGCATCTCCCCATCCACACTGTAAACAGTGCGGACAAAGGGCCACTTTCCCCTTCTGAGTCGTCGGACAGTTTGCCAGAATTTCTTCGAGGCCAACTGGTAGTCTAGTTCCATGGCCTCACCGAACTTCTCCCATGCCCGAATGTTTGCCTCAGTGACCACCAGAGCAAACATAATTCACTAAGTGCAATATCAGTTTAATATTGTTCATTATGTGCAATATCCGTTAATTACTGTTCATTAAGTGCAATTATGTGTTTAATTCTGCTTATTAAATGCAGTTTTAGTTTGACACAGATCACAAGTGCAAAATCTGTTTAACACTGTTCATGCCTTACACCATAATGTAAATAGTTTCTTCTATCTTGTTAATCCTCTTTAGTACTCATTTGCTTACTTCTGGTACTTACTGCTTATTTTTCTTTCTTTATTATATTTTATTTTATTTTATTTTATTTTATTATTATAATAATAATAATTTTGCTTATCTTATCGTTTATCTTATCATTTATTTTATTATCCTACTCTATCTTTCTCCCAACTGCTGTACTAAGTAAAGCGCAAGGGTAATACCATTGCTCTTCAATTTAAAAACTGTTTAAATTCACTTATTATATTTCCTATTGTGAAGAAAATGGGTAACTACATGATCAAAGTTTAATAGACTAACATTAGAGCACACCTACCAAAAACATTGCTTGTATTTTTTTTTAACTTTACATTACTAACAATAGTGACGTCTGTGGTGTTGCAGGTCAAAACTGACTCATTGACAAACTCAACTCTAATGAAGTTGGGATGTTATATAAAACGTACATAAACACAGAATGCAATTACCAAATCGTGTTTAACCTATGTTCAACTGAATTCACTACAAAGACAAGATATTTATTGTTTAAACTGATGAACTTTATTGTTTTTTGTACATATTCACTCATTTTGAATTTGATGGCTGCAACACGTTCCTAAAAAGCTGGGACAGGGTCAACTAAAGACAGGGAAAGTTGAGGAATGCTCCAAAAACACCTGTTTGGAACATTCCACAGGTGAACACTGACATGTCTGTAAAGTTTCTGTTATTTTTCCACATTCTGGTTTCCTGTTTTCTGGTTTCCTGTTTTATTTTGAAATGTCTAACCCTTGTCTCTGTTTTCCAAATTTGTTCCTGTCTGTCCTGCCCCCGTCGGTCACACCTGATTCCTGAGTGTCATCACCCCTCATTACCTCTTGTATTTAACCTCATGTGTCTCACTGTCTCGTCACCAGTTCCTCATACTTCTTGCCTTCGTTCCAGCCTTCATCAACAGTCTTGTCATAGTCATGTTTGATCCTTGCCTGTTTCTTGTTTAAGCCATTATGCCTGAAGTTTGCCGGATACCTTTGCCTTTTTGGATAGCTCACCTGTGTACCAAACTTTGACTGTCTGACAACCACGCCTGTGTACCGAACCTTGCCTGTCTCATTAAATACCTTTTGGCCTTCTGGATCTTGGTCTTGAGTTTTGCATTTGTGTCCTTATCTGGGTCAAGGTTCTTGATGAACAGGTTCATTGGAAACAGGTGAGTGTCCCCCAAAGGCTCAGTCATTCACAAGCAAGGATGGGGCGAGGTCCACCGCTTTGTGAACAGCTGTGTGAGCAAATAGTCCAACAGTTTAAGAACAATGTTTCTCAACAATGTCAAAGAATTGATGGATTTGATCATCTGCAGTCCATAATATCATCAAAAGATTCAGAGAATCTGGGGAAATCTCTGCACGTAAGCAGCAAGGCTGAAAACCAACACTGAATGACCGTGACCTTTGACCCCTCAGGCAGCACTGCATTAAAAACCAACATCATTGTGTAAAGGATATTACCACGTGGGCTCAGGAAGACTTCAGAAAACCATTGTCAGTTAACACAGATCATCACTACATCTACAAGTGCAAGTTCAAACTCTACCATGCAAAGACAAAGACATATATCAACAACACCCAGAAACACCGCCGGCTTCTCTGGACCCGAGCTCATCTGAGATGGACTGAAGCAAAGTGGAAAAGTCTGCTGTGGTCTGACGAGTCCACATTTCAAACTGTTTTTGGAAATCATGGACGTGGTGTCCTCCAGGCCAAAGAGGAAAAGGACAATCTGGATTGTTCTCAGGTCAAAGTCTCAAAGCCAGCATCTGTGATGGTATGGGGGTGTGTTAGTGCCCATGGCATGGCTAACTTGATCATCTGTGAAGGCTCCATTAATGCTGAAAGGTACATACAGGTTTTGGAGCAACATATTCTGCCATCCAAGCCACGTCTTTTTCAGGGAAAATGTAAGACCTACTAAAATGTTGAAAATTGATTTTGCTGTGTTAAAATATTTGTGTCTGAGGATCAGATGAAGCCTTGTTCTGGTCTAGAGAAGCAAATGGTTCCTTTTTTCTTACCGAAACTTGAAAACAGGTCAGATTTGACCCAAACAGAATATAAAGGTAAAGTAAAGAGTTTGATGAAGCGCTGCAGCAGAGATGTTAGAGACCACAAACAGAAACAAACCTCCTGGAGCAGAAATGGAGAAAGAAACAGATGAATATCTTTATTTCTTTAACACAGAATAAAGGATTCACTTCTTATTTTAGTACAGATCCATATCATTTATAGATTAAATCATGCTGTTAAAATGATAGATGAATATAAAGATTGATTTTCATGTCTGCACAGTGTTTGTATGTGATGGTTGGAGTAGTTTCTGGTCAGTCACTCAGGTCCACTTCTTTCCCGTCTGACCATCAAGCTTCTCGAAGCTCCTCCTCCATATCCAGGACCATCTTTCAGACTAATACCTCGTGGCTTTGCCATTTTTGGTTCTCTTGGGATTTCCTTTGAGATTTGACACAAAGGAGAAGATGATATCAGATTCAGGTTCAGAATATAAATCTTATATTATCTGTGAGCTTGTGAGGAAACATTCAGCAGTCAAAGATTTGAAAGTTTGAACAGGACAAGAAAGGACAGATGCTCGAATATCAGTAAAGTCTGAATGTGGACCAGACAAAAACTGGATATGAACTCTACATCTGATCTTTGATTTATTGAATATTGTATCATAAAAACAAACAGACTCACCATAGTGATCGGCATACAGCCCGGGACGGTAAAATTCTTTTGGACCATAATGAGGAACTGGAGACAGAGAAAGAAAGACGGTTTTATGTTCAGTAAACCTCATCAGTGACCGTTTGATGAAGAGCTGCAGCAGAGATGTTACAGACCACAAACATTGATTATCATTTATAGATTTAAACATGCTGTTAAAATGATAGATGAATATAAAGATTGATTTTCATGTCTGCACAGTGTTTGTATGTGAAGGTTGGAGTAGTTTCTGGTCAATCAGGTCCACTTCTTTCCCGCCGGACCATCAAGCTTCATGAAACTCCTCTACATCAGGATTTGGCAACTGGTGGCTCGTGGGCCAAAACTGACCCGCCTCTAATAAAACCTGGCCCCACAGATGACGTATATAAAAAATCTATAACAAAAACAACGATTCTACACAGAAAATGTATGCAAAAGTCAAACTGGCAAATTACAATAAAATAAAAAAGGCAGCATCTTTTTGACTTCGGACACCCACTGACCGGACTTTGTCTTTCTAGTTGGCGATCTCTTACTAATGTCTCAGCATAGAAACAAAAACAGCATCAGGATGTCATGTGAAAATAGGCTGCATGACCAACAGATGGACAAACCATTAAATGTCCTTAAAATGATAAATACTTGAGATAGACTCAAAGAATTGTTGATTATTTAAAATGGTCATAATTTAACCATGAAGTCTTAAAAAAACTGTGTGTGTGTGTGTGTGTGTGTGTGTGTGTGTGTGTGTGTGTGTGTGTGTGAGTGTGTGTGTGTGAGTGTGTGATTAAAGACAGCAGCCTAACGGCTCAAATACACCAGACGTGTCTCTGGTCCTGCTCTGCTCCGTTGTCTCTGCTCATCATGTCGGTCTGTTTTGTTGTTGTCAAGCTAAAAGCGATCTGGTTTTGACACAGTTTTATTTTGAAAGTCACTGAGTGTTTTTAGGTAGTTTCCTTAACACTTCCTGTTCCACTCAATCTGCCCAGTGTTGACTTGAATGGAAACCTGTCTGATCTGGTGCTGAGGGAGCGGAGCTGGACCAAAGAAACATGGTGTATTTCAGTCGTTTCTATTGCCAGGTTACTGTCTGTTTCATAACTCAGACACAGTGTTGAGCCAAAGCAGCAGTATGTAAAAAATTAAAGAGAAACCTTTGTCAAATTGCATTTTTATATATGATACGATAGCAATAGATGAGAATTTTTGTTTTTTTAGAAAGAAAGAGGTTTTTCATGATGAAGATGTAATTTGGCCCAACATTTAGTTGCTCAGAAAAAAATAAATGAATAAATTGTTCATTCTTAGTTGCCGACCCCTGACACAAACACCCCTGAGCTCCGTCTTCACTGTTACCTCCATCCTGGTTCATGGATCCATCCTGGATGGAGGTTCCATCTTTGATTATGTCTCCATGCTGGTTCCGGGCTCTCCTCTGCACTTCTTTGAGGACAGACATAGAGGAGAAGATAATAATAACTTTTCAAATCACATTGTTGTACGAGATATAAAACTTATAGATGACAAAAGGTTTCTTTAGTAGGAAAGAGGTTTTGCCTGATGAAGATGTAATTTTGGCCCATCAGTGAGTTGCTCAAAAAAAAAAAAAATCGTTCAAACTGATTTGCCAATCCCTGCTCTAAATCAACAACATTGAGCTCCACCTTCACTGTTACCTCCATCCTGGTTCATGGCTCCATCCTGGTTCATGGCTCCATCTTGGCTCAATCCTGGAAGGACAGACACAGAGGAGAAGATAACATCAGATTCAGGAACAGAATATAAATCTTATATTATCTGTGAGCTTGTGAGGAAACATTCAGCAGTCAAAGCTTTGAAAGTTTGAACAGGAAAAGAAAGGACAGATGCTCGAATATCAGTAAAGTCTGAATGTGGACCAGACAGAAAACTGGATATGAACTCTACATCTGAACTTTGATTGACTGAATCATTTTAAATTCATTTGAAAAACAAAAGACTCAAGTTTCTTAGACTCACCTAAGAAACTTGAAATCAGCCCATGACGGTATCTTTCTATTGAACCAATAATAACAACCAGAGACAGACAGACAGACAGACAGACAGGCAGACAGACAGACAGACAGACAGACAGACAGACAGACAGACAGTTGTTTAGTAAAGCGTTTGATGAAGCGCTGCAGCAGAGATGTTAGAGACCACAAACAGAAACAAACCTCCTGGAGCAGAAATGGAGAAAGAAACAGATGAATATCTTTATTTCTTTAACACAGAATAAAGGATTCACTTCTTATTTTAGTACAGATCCATATCATTTATAGATTTAATCATGCTGTTAAAATGATAGATGAATATAAAGATTGATTTTCATGTCTGCACAGTGTTTGTATGTGAAGGTTGGAGTAGTTTCTGGTCAATCAGGTCCTCTTCTTTCCTGCCTGACCATCAAGCTTCATGATTTTCTTTACTCTACATTGACGACCATGTCAAGGACACAAATACCCACCAACTCTGTATCCATCGTCATCTCCATCATGGATTATGATTTCCCTCTTGAATCCTTGAAGGACAGACACAGAGGAGAAGATAATATCAGATTCAGGAACAGAATATAAATCTTATATTATCTGTGAGCTTGTGAGGAAACATTCAGCAGTCAAAGCTTTGAAAGTTTGAACAGGAAAAGAAAGGACAGATGCTCATGTTTGACGTGTCTTTGTTTGAATCTGAGGCTTCAGTTTGACTGAAAACAGGAGGAAACAGTCTGACACAAGATGTTCAGTTTACTCTCACAAAGAGATCAATAAACTGGAAGAAGCTGAAAACAGATGAATTTATACATTTGTTAAAGAACTAAAGTCAACTTAACACTCACCAACAGCTGGAGAAACAAGCATCAGAGCACATATTAACAGAGAGACAGTCAGCAGCCTCATGATGGAGCAGATGATCCAGGTGTAAAGATGAAGATGGAAACCTTTGACAAAGACAGAAAAACATCTAAATGTCCAGCAGGAAGCAGACCACTTCAAGTTGATGTGTCAGAAAGAAAAGAGGATGATGATGGAGTGGATATCAGACCTGCAGCACTATGATCCTCTCCTCTCTCAGTGAAGAAGTGCTGAACCAAAGAGAAGCAGCTCTTAAATAGTCGTCACTGACCCAACGTGAGAGCAGAGGTGACTCAGTGTTTAGTTATTCTGTCATCACTCAGGTGTTGTTGTTGACTCAGGTTGATCTGGATCTGTCAAACCTCTGACATGTGATGTGAATATTAATATTGTCTCTGATAATTATGTGGTCATCTCTCCACCCAACCTTCGCTCTGATGATTTATGGATCACCACAGAGCTGAAGGGTTTTATTGGCCTCAGACTTTGTTTACATTTAATCACAACACAATGAGCCTGATGGTGGATGTGGTGCAGCTGAATCAACTGAGTCCAACCTAAACCGGCTCCCACAGTAAACCTGTGATGGTGTTTTTGGTTCAGTAATCTTCAGCACTGACAGTTCTTACCTCTCATATTGTACTGTACCGTCTGGCAGACCACAGTACGTACGCCTTACACACTGTAGGTCAGACAGAGTGGTCAGCAACACCACAGTCCCACACGGGACGGTCTCGTCTCCCTTTCTCTTCTCTGACTTCAACTACAACACTGAGTCCTGCCACCTTCAGAAGTTTGAGGCATGAGGAGAAGAAGTGAGGAGGCCGAGTCCAGGGCTGTGGTGGATGACTTTGTTGCGTGGTGCAAGCAGAAAAAGAAATCAGTGACCCCTATCTGTCGCTAATATACTCAACCAACTCATTCGCAAGACCAGTGACACTATCATGGTGGAGCTTGACTGTCTGACAGTGGTGTCAGAGAGGAGGATGCTGTCAAAGCTGCGTAGCATCCTGGACAATGTCAGACATCCGCTCCACAGTGTACTGGTCGGTCACAGATGAAGCACCACTGAAAGACTCAGGAGGTCATTCCTTCCTGTGGCCATCAGGCTTCATCCCTTTAAATCAGACACTGGATTACACTTTGCTGTGTCTGTTAATACACTTTGCAATACCTGTTCTGATATCTGACCTGTTCTGATATCTAGATCAGATTAATGTGTAATTGGAGTCTGTGAGTCAAAATATGCAGAAGGTAGAAGCAGATGAAGTTTAATGAGTTTGAGTGGAAGAACAGATATTTCCAGTCTCTATTTACACTGTAAAATGTTTAAAATAAAGTTGTTGTTTTTTTCATCTTAAAGTACAGGGGGTAGAGATGTGTAGCTAACAAGCAGCCTTAAGCTGAAAGTAAAATGAGTAAAATGACATCTAAGTAGAAGAAGATGTGTTTGAAGGATCTGTGGAGCGACGCATGCTGTGCCAAAACCATGATAGATATGAGAAAAACAAGCACACTGTGAGAATCACAAGACTCTGACGAAACTGTCAATGTGCATTTTATTTCTGTAGGGCCAGTAGAAAGCACAGAAAATCAGAGTTGAAAATGAGTGAACCTTTGCTGATCTCTGAGAAAATCCATCAAGAGTTAACAATGGAAGTAAATGCGAGGAGGAGGTGAGGTTTGCCTTACAGTTGGTCCTTTTCTGACTTAGTGTTTCATCCTTTGACGTCAAAAGCCACTTTGACAGAAGCACAACGAAATTACTTACGTTTTGATGTGTTTTTTATGTGTGTGGAGTGAAGTTTGTGGATTCACGAGCAGGTTGTTTCTGAAATTTCTTGTGTGTCAACAGCTGCTGCTCCACTCTGACTGATGATGTCACGCACTCTGAGAGCTGAGTTTTTAGTGAAAAATCTCAAAAGTTTGTGTTGCTTAAGGAGTGAAATCTCAAAAATAGTGAAAGATAGTTAAAACGTTGAAAGATGAGTGAAAAGTGGAAAGATATGTGAACATTTTGAAACAAGAATGGAGTCTGTAAGTGGAAGTATGATGAAGTTTGCGGAGCTCAAAGATGAAAGAGTTTTAGGACCAAAAGTCTGAGTTCTCCAGTCATTTCAAATGGGAGATATTTTTGACAAATAGTGAAATAATTCAAAAAGTTTAAGAGTTAGAGATGAGAAAATTCAGAGCACACATGTCCTAAAGAAGCTGAATAGTTTAAAAGTTGAACGGTGAAAAACGTTCAAAAAGAACTGTAAGTTGAAATGCTGACTCAGCATTTCAATTATACAGTCTATGCTGTTGCCTCGTAAAAGAATCCATTCCAGTTGATCGCTAGTAGAAAATACATAGTCGACCTTTGAATCCACTCCGTGTTTTCCGGACAACCTTCAACTACCGCAGCATGAAGTGAATGAGTGACAGTGCATCTCAGGCAGTGAGAGAAGCAGCAGGTTGGTAACGTTTGTTAGCCCTCAATTTTAACACGAGGCCACGTTATATTAATGTTTAGCTAAGAAGTGAAAACTAGAAGTGAGCTAATGAACTGATGCAATATTTGCTCCTTCCCCAGACATAATGGACATCAGACAGTTCCTAACAAAGAAGCGGGAAGTAAGTCAAAATGTCCGCACAATAACGGTGTTTTGCTAATGGAAACGTTAGCTGACTTATTTCAGTTGTTCATAGAAAAAAAAAAAACAACGCTTAATTAATTCATCTCGATCCCTTTTGACAGCAGATAGATACTGAGATTGAGTCGGTAGCAGGAGCAGAGTCAGCAGCTTGTGACGTGAGGGACAGTACAGAGACTTCAGTCACGGAGGTGAGTGATTTACGGTGCTGGGCTGGTAGTTACAGGATGGATTTGGACAAGATGACGTCACGTTACTCCACACGGCTCTACAAACATCTAATGTGATCACTGATCAGATGAAGTTTCTTGTATTTAGCTTCCATGGGCTCCAGATCAAAAGTTACTACTCTGTCATATCCATCTTATTATCTTAGGCATGACAGTGAGTTTTAAAACAGGGTGGTAAAGGCTGAAAGTTGAATGAGGACTTAATGTGAGGAAAAATGTGTCTTATAAGCAAAATTAGATGTTAAACAACCTGTTAAAATACATTAGAATGCATCAAATGTCATCTAATTAACCCTCCGAACCCATACTAGTGTGTGTGTGTGTGGTTTAAACACAATTTACTAAGTGCAATATCAGTTTAATATTGTTCATTATGTTCAATATCTGTTAATTACTGTTCATTAAGTGCAATTATGTGTTTAATTCTGCTCATTAAATGGAGTATCAGTGTAACACAGATCACAGGTGCAATACCTGTTTAACACTGTTCATGCCTAACTCATAATGTAAATAGTTTCTTCTATCTTGATAATCCTGTTTACTACTTACTGCTTATTTTTATTTGTTTATTTAGAGTCATGTTTGACCTGTTACACCACAAAGGGTTTTTTTTTTTGGACCCAAACAGAATATAAAAGTAAAATTTGATGAAGCTCTGCAGCAGAGATGTTAGAGACCACAAACAGAAACAAACCTCCTGGAGCAGAAATGGGGAAAGAAACAGATGAATATCTTTATTTCTTTAACACAGAATAAAGGATTCACTTCTTATTTTAGTACAGATCCATATCATTTATAGATTTAATCATGCTGTTAAAATGATAGATGAATATAAAGATTGATTTTCATGTCTGCACAGTGTTTGTATGTGAAGGTTGGAGTAGTTTCTGGTCAAGCTTTTTTAAGATCTTTCTTCTCATTCAGGACCATCTTCCAGAGTAAACATGGTATTGGCTACTCTGTCATCCGTCATTCTTCTGGGCTTTCCTCTGGGCTTCTCTGAGGACAGAAAAAAAGGAGAAGATAATATCACATTCAGGAACAGAATATATGTATATATGTATTTTGTCGGTCTAATCCTAACCATTCTGGTTCAGGACTCTGTCCTGGTACATGGGTCCATCCTGGTTCATGGGTCCATCCTGTTTCATGGGTCCATCCTGGTTCCTGGGTCCATCCTGGTTCCTGGCTCTATCCTGGAGTCCTTTGGGGACAGACACAGAGGAGGTACATTAGAAGTGTTCAGTTTTACAGCTTCTTAAGTAAAACTTTACGCTGAAAATCCTGAATCAGAGTTTTCATGCTGAAACTGTTAAAGCTGAGAAATGGACTGCAGGCTGAGCGCGTGCTGATGATGTCACAGACTGGCAGACTCAATGGAGTACTGTTTAATGTCTTTTTTATTAAAAGTGCACAAAAAAAGCACCTTTGTATAAAGTCTGCTGTGCTTAAATCCAACGTGTTACTGCCTAGTATCAAAACAATCGATTTATTACTTTTAAAACGATTTTAGACCGATTTATGTCGTCCAGCAAGCCAACCTGCCGAGCACAGATCGATGGCGTTGGATCATAGGAATATAAATGGATACATCAATGTAATTGATGAATCTCTAATGACCGGGATTCTGGAAGAACCACAGGCTAAAGAAAGCTTTAGCCAAACTGTTCATGCCGTTATTATGATGTGGATTTCCAGCAGCAGCCATGCTGAGAGTCTCTCTGAACTGGTCTTAGTGACTCAGGAGTCCTCTTCACTACTTTTAACTCCTCACAGGTTTAGGAGCTTGTTTTAGCGCTAAAAGTCTCTGTGAAATACTTTTAGACCAGAAACTTAAGAGTCCTAAAATTAGGACTGACACGACCATTACTTTTCAGAGTTTCTCCTAAATCAGCGAGATAGGAGCTACTTTTAGCTTTAAGATATTTTGTGAATATTTTTGTGAAAAATTGACCAAACTTAGGCCCCGTTTATACGACAACAGTATCAGGATGAAACGCAAAAGTTTTGTTGTGTTTTGGCCTCTCGTTTCTACTGAAAGACACTTTAAGCCGACCTAAAACGCAAATTTTTTAAAACGCCCTCCAGAGTGGAATTTTTCTGAAACGCTGCAGCCTCCGTTGCCTTATAAACGGCAAGCCGGCGTTTTCAGTGGAAACGCTGACGTCACGTTCTGTTTTGCATTCCACTTTCGTTGTGGGAACTTTTGCGAACCGGACAACAACAACGGTTAAATGGACTTACCGGGTTGTGCTTGTGCTGCTGAATCTGCTGACTGCCTTTAACAAAACATTCATCTGTTGCTTCACTTCTGCACTCAGATAAGACGCATTCAATTTATACACCAGACGATCTGCCAACCTCTTCTTTGGCGGCAGAGGATCAAAAGACCCTACAGTTGAATCGCCACCTACAGGCCTTGTATGCATACTACAACGTTTTCAGTCCATCAGCGTTTCCGTGTGAACACAGATTTTTTTTTGCGTTTTTGAGTGAAAACGCTGGGAAGTGTTGTCATAAAAACGGGGCCTTCGTCACTGATCTCTGCGCTACATCAACAACCTTGTTGCTGACACAAATACCCATGAGCTCCACCTTCACTGTTACCTCCATCCTGGATCGCGGCTCCATCCTGGTTCCTGGCTCTCCTCTGGGCCTTATCTGAGGACAGACACAGAGGAGAAGATAATATCAGATTCAGGATCAGAATATAAATCTTATATTATCTGTGAGCTTGTGAGGAAACATTCAGCAGTCAAAGCTTTGAAAGTTTGAACAGGAAAAGAAAGGACAGATGCTCGTATATCAGTAAAGTCTGAATGTGGACCAGACAGAAAACTGGATATGAACTCTACATCTGATCTTTGATTGACTGAATCATTTTAAATTCATTTGAAAAACAAAAACAAACAGACTCACCTAAGAAACTTGAAAACAGCCCAGCACGGTATCTTTCTATTGGACCTATAACAACAACCAGAGACAGACAGAGAAGGGGGGTGGGGGGTAAAATTAAGCACAGACAGTTGTTTAGTAAAGAGTTTGATGAAGCTCTGCAGCAGAGATGTTAGAGACCACAAACCGAAACAAACCTCCTGGAGCAGAAATGGAGAAAGAAACAGATGAATATCTTTATTTCTTTAACACAGAATAAAGGATTCACTTCTTATTTTAGTACAGATCCATATCATTTATAGATTTAATCATGCTGTTAAAATGATAGATGAATATAAAGATTGATTTTCATGTCTGCACAGTGTTTGTATGTGAAGGTTGGAGTAGTTTCTGGTCAATCAGGTCCACTTCTTTCCTGCCTGACCATCAAGCTTCATGATTTTTTTACTCTACATTGACGACCATGTCAAGGAAACAAATACCCACCAACTCTGTATCCACCGTCATCTCCATCGTGGATTATGATTTCCCTCTTGAATGCTTTGAGGACAGACACAGAGGAGGAGATAATATCAGATTGAGGAACAGAATATAAATCTTATATTATCTGTGAGCTTGTGAGGAAACATTGAACAGCTCATGTTTGACGTGTCTTTGTTTGAATCTGAGGCTTCAGTTTGACTCAAAACGGGAGGAAACAGTCTGACACAAGATGTTCAGTTTACTCTCACAAAGAGATCAAGAAACTGGAAGAAGCTGAAAACAGATGAGTTTATACATTTGTTAAAGAACTACAGTCAACTTAACACTCACCAACAGCTGGAGAAACAAGCATCAGAGCACATATTAACAGAGAGACAGTCAGCAGCCTCATGATGGAGCAGATGATCCAGGTGTAAAGATGAAGATGGAAACCTTTGACAAAGACAGAAAAACATCTAAATGTCCAGCAGGAAGCAGACCACTTCAAGTTGATGTGTCAGAAAGAAAAGAGGATGATGATGGAGTGGATATCAGACCTGCAGCACAATGATCCTCTCCTCTCTCAGTGAAGAAGTGCTGAACCAAAGAGAAGCAGCTCTTAAATAGTCGTCACTGACCCAACATGAGAGCAGAGGTGACTCAGCGTTTAGTTATTATGTCATCACTCAGGTGTTGTTGTTGACTCAGGTTGATCTGGATCCGTCAAACCTCTGACATGTGATGTGAATATTAATATTGTCTCTGATAATTATGTGGTCATTTCTGTACCCAACCTTTGCTCTGATGATTTATGGATCACCACAGAGCTGAAGGTTTTATTGGCCCCAAACTTTGTTTACATTTACGTCACAACACACTGAGCCTGATGGTGGATGTGGTGCAGCTGAATCAACTGAGTCCAACCTAAACCAGCTCCCACAGTAAACCTGTGATGGTGTTTTTGGTTCAGACACTGACAGTTCTTACCTCTTGTATTGTGCTGTACCGTCTGGCAGACCACAGTATGTACACCTTACACACTGTAGGTCAGACAGAGTGGTCAGCAACACCGCAGTCCGACAGGGGACGGTCTCGTCTCCCTTTCTCTTCACTGACTTCAACTACAACACTGAGTCCTGTCACCTTCAGAAGTTTGAGGCATGAGGAGGAGAAGTGAGGAGGTCGAGTCCAGGGCTGAAGTGGGTGACTTTGTTGCGTGGTGCGAGCAGAAAACGAAATCACTGACCCCTATCTGTCGCCAATAGACTCAACAAACTCATTCGCAAGACCAGTGACACTATCAGGGTGGAGCTTGACTCTCTGACGGTGGTGTCAGAGAGGAGGATGCTGTCAAAGCTGAAGAGAATCCTAGACAATGTCAGACATCCACTCCACAGTGTACTGGTTGGTCACAGGAGTGCTTTCACTGATCCCCCATGAAGCACCACTGAAAGACTCAGGAGATCCTTCCTTCCTGTGGCCATCAGGCTTCATCACTTTAAATCAGACACTGGATTACACTTTGCTGTATCTGTTAATACACTTTGCAATACCTGTTCTGATGTATCTGTTCAATGTGCACTGCCATTTTAGTGCAATATTTGTTTAAACCATGAGCGTTGTCACCATTCAATGTGAAGGGGACGTGTCCCCTCCAGATTTCAAAATTCTTCATTTGGACCCCCCCCCCCCCCCCCCCCACCACATTAAACAGAAACATTGGTTCGTTTCTATTGCCCAAGTGGCAACCTCCAGTCTGAAAATATGAGGCGATGCGGAAGTGCTAAAGTCAGCTGTTCCTCGAGTGTCCGCTTGAGGCTGGCTCCGGAAGTACCGGAAGTCACAAACACACCAAGCCATATGGTGGATTTCCCAGATGCAAACACTGAGACAATGATGACCAAGAGAACACGACCAAGCTCCAGCCTCTCGGGTTTATTCAGGTTCACAGCAGCTCTGATCATCTCTCGAGTAACACACAGACAGACAAACGCCAGACGGACCAAGATCTAACTTTCACTTACTCCTTTATAGACCCTCGGTGATGTCATTGTTTCTCTGGTTTCAGCTTTGCTGAACCATGGCCAAACATGAGAAACCTCCCATGGAGGGAGATTTCCTGTAAACGCTCTTATCTAGTCTGGACACATTTGGTGCCCAACTTGCCAAAACCCCCCTTACGGTTTTCTGGGAAAGTGAACTGTTAGACGCTCCCACACCATTACTCAACTTGTTTTTGGGTCGGACTGACCTGAGTATCCTGTCTCCAAGCACGTAACCTCTTAAACTCCTACAAATATCATTTCGGGATAAACTGAGCTAACATCTGTTTCCTGGAACATGAATTTCGCCACCACAGCCAAAAAAAAGCCGTTTTCACGGCCAAAATAAGCACATTTACAGCCTGGTACAAAGAATGTCTCCTGACGCTAATTTCACTAACGGCACGCGCTGTACGGGGGTGAATTTTTTTCTAATTCGTCAGTTTCCACAATATTAAGCTTACCAGTTCGTCCAATCAGAGGCACAGCTCAGATCACGTGACTGTGGAGCGTCCTGTGGTTGTTATTGTGGAGACTCACAGCACGCCTCATTTCCAATATGGCCGCGCCGACCGTTTGGCTTCAAAAGTCTGTTTCAGAAACAGACGGGTGACGTGGCGGAGACTACGTCCATTAATTATACAGTCTATGCCATTGCCTCGTAAAAGAATCCATTCCACTTGATCGCTAATGGAAAATACATAGTCGATTTGTTAATCCACTCCGTGTTTTCCGGACAACCTTCAACTACTGCAGCATGAAGCGAATGAGTGACAGTGCATCTCAGGCAGTGAGAGAAGCAGCAGGTTGGTAACGTTTGTTAGCCCTCAATATTAACACGAGGCCACGTTATATTAATGTTCAGCTAAGAAATGAAAACTAGAAGTAAGCTAATGAACTGATGCAATATTTGCTCCTTCCTCAGACATAACGGACATCAGACAGTTCCTAACAAAGAAGCGGGAAGTAAGTCAAAATGTCCGCACAATAACGGTGTTTTGCTAATGGAAACGTTAGCTGACTTATTTCAGTTGTTCATAGAAAAAAAAAACAACAACGCTTAATTAATTCATCCAGATCCCTTCTGACCGCAGGTTGATACTGAGATTGAGTCGGTAGCAGGAGCAGAGACAGCAGCTTGTGAGGTGAGGGACAGTGCAGAGACTTCAGTCACGGAGGTGAGTGATTTACGGTGCTGGGCTGGTAGTTAAAGGATGGATTTGGACAAGATGACGTCACGTTACTCCACACAGCTCTACAAACATCTAATGTGATCACTGATCAGATAAAGTTTCTTGTATTTAGTTTCCATGGGCTCCAGATCAAAAGTTACTACTTTGTCATATCCATCTTATTATCTTAGGCATGACAGTGAGTTTTAAAACAGGGTGGTGAAGGCTGAAAGTTGACTGAGGACTTAATGTGAGGAAAAATGTGTCTTATAAGTAAAATTAGATGTTAAACAACCCTTTTTAAATACATTAGAATGCAGCAAATGTCATCTAATTAACCCTCCAAACCCATACTAGTGTGTGTGTGTGTGTGGTTTAAACACAATTTACTAAGTGCAATATCAGTTTAATATTGTTCATTATGTTCAATGTCCGTTAATTACTGTTCATTAAGTGCAATTATGTGTTTAATTCTGCTCATTAAATGCAGTATCAGTGTAACACAGATCACAGGTGCAATACCTGTTTAACACTGTTCATGCCTAACTCATAATGTAAATAGTTTCTTCTATCTTGATAATCCTGTTTACTACTTACTGCTTATTTTTATTTATTTATTTAGAGTCATGTTTGACCTGTAACACCACAAAAGGTTGTGTTTTTTTTTTTGGACCCAAACAGAATATAAAGGTAAAGAGTTTGATGAAGCGCTGCAGCAGAGATGTTAGAGACCACAAACAGAAACAAACCTCCTGGAGCAGAAATGGAGAAAGAAACAGATGAATATCTTTATTTCTTTAACACAGAATAAAGGATTCACTTCTTATTTTAGTACAGATCCATATCATTTATAGATTTAATCATGCTGTTAAAATGATAGATGGATATAAAGGTTGATTTTCATGTCTGCACAGTGTTTGTATGTGAAGGTTGAAGTAGTTTCTGGTCAAGCTTTTTTAAGATCTTTCTTCTAATTCAGGACCATCTTCCAGAGTAAACATGGTATCGGCTACTCTGTCATCCGTCATTCTTCTGGGCTTTCCTCTGGGCTTCTCTGAGGACAGAAAAAAGGAGAAGATAATATCACATTCAGGAACAGAATATATGTATATATGTATTTTGTCGGTCTAACCCTAACCATTCTGGTTCAGGACTCTGTCCTGGTACATGGGTCCATCCTGGTTCATGGGTCCATCCTGGTTCATGGGTCCATCCTGTTTCATGGGTCCATCCTGGTACATGGGTCCATCCTGGTTCATGGGTCCATCCTGGTTCATGGGTCCATCCTGGTTCCTGGGTCCATCCTGGTTCATGGGTCCATCCTGGTACATGGGTCCATCCTGGTTCATGGGTCCATCCTGGTACATGGGTCCATCCTGGTTCATGGGTCCATCCTGGTTCATGGGTCCATCCTGGTTCCTGGGTCCATCCTGGTTCATGGGTCCATCCTGGTTCCTGGCTCTATCCTGGAGTCCTTTGGGGACAGACACAGAGGAGGTACATTAGAAGTGTTCAGTTTTACAGCTTCTTAAGTAAAACTTTACGCTGAAAATCCTGAATCAGAGTTTTCATGGTGAAACTGTTAAAGCTGAGAAATGGACTGCAGGCTGAGCGCGTGCTGATGACGTCACAGACTGGCAGACTCAATGGAGTACTGTTTAATGTCTTTTTCATTAAAAGTGCACATAAAAGCACCTCTGTATAAAGTCTGCTGTGTTTAAATCCAACGTGTTACTGCCTAGTAGGGCTGGGCAATAAACCGAAAATTTACCGATACCGAAATTTATAAGAATAACCGACGTCATTTTGCCCATGTCGGTATATTCGGTATTGAAAAAAAAGTTGGTTTTAGTTGTGTGTAGGTCGGCTATGTGTTCGTGTGCCTTTAAGGGAGCTACGTAAGAGACGCGACTCCACCCCATCCAGTCTGTAACAAAAAAAAGAAAGAGAGGTGGGGAGATGGAGGACCGTTCAAAAGTTGTAGCGGCTGCTGCGGCGGCTGATGTTGACGAAGTTGGTGCGGTCGAAGGAGAGAGTGAACGGCTTGTAAACTGTGCCAAAAGACAGCTGCGACGAGTCAAGGTAACACAACCTCTTCCATCACCCGCAGTACAACCATGTGATTCAATTCGAAGAAATTAAGAAAGCGAGCGACAAGTGCTTCCACCACCAGGCAGCCGTCGCATGAAAACCGTGAGGATACAGCCTGCCACCGCCAAAAATCTTTTTGAAAACGGTGATTCCCAGCATGTACAGAACAGAGAGAGAAAAGGTTGCTGCTGAGTTGAGACATGTTAAGCACTTTGCAGCCACAACCGATCTCTGGTCCAGTCGCACCGTGGACCCTTATATCAGTCTGACAGCACACAGTAAACACAAGGGATGCAACTTGTTTCTCTCGTTATAACCTGATTACTTGACAACTCAAATGTGGCCGTTATTGAGTAAGCTCTTTGTAATATCCATATTAAGAATTTGTGTATAAGAGATTGCATTTTGATACTTTGTTTTCAGGAAATTTAAGTTATTGTTCTTATTTCAAATCTGTGTTTATCAGCTGTTTAATAAATATCTTAACTAAAAGTACTTTATTTGTGTTTCCTTATTTATTTTCAGACAGTGTAGTTTTATAGTCCTTTAAAGTGGCAAAATAATTGAAATGACTAAGTCAGCCCCAGGGGCAGTGGAGTAGTTATCGTCCATTTATCGTTATCGAGGTGAACTGCTCAATATATCGTGATATTGATTTTAGGCCATATCGCCCAGCCCTACTGCCTAGTATCAAAACAATCGATTTATTACTTTTAAAACGATTTTAGATCGATTTATGTCGTCCAGAAAGCCAACCTGCCGAGCACAGATCGATGGCGTTGGATCATAGGAATATAAATGGATACATCAATGTAATAGATGAATCTCTAATGACCAGGATTCTGGAAGAACCACAGGCAAAAGAAAGCTTTAGCCAGACTGTTCATGCCGTTATTATGATGTGGATTTCCTGCAGCAGCCATGCTGAGAGTCTCTCTGAACTGGTCTTAGTGACTCAGGAGTCCTCTTCACTACTTTTAACTCCTCACAGGTTTAGGAGCTTGTTTTAGCGCTAAAATGCTCTGTGAAATACTTTTAGACCAGAAACTTAGGAGTCC
Organism: Labroides dimidiatus; assembly: GCA_030710495.1. NCBI lineage: Eukaryota > Metazoa > Chordata > Actinopteri > Labriformes > Labridae > Labroides > Labroides dimidiatus. Next base: position 31,690,892 of record CM061153.1, read on the forward strand.
TAAAATTAGGACTGACACGACCATTATTTTCCAGAGTTTCGCTGTGAAGTGTTGTCGTAAAAACGGGGCCTTCGTTGCTGATCTCTGCTCTACATCAACAACCTTGTTGCTGACACAAATACCCCTGAGCTCCACCTTCACTGTTACCTCCATCCTGGATCGCAGCTCCATCCTGGTTCCTGGCTCTCCTCTGGGCCTTATCTGAGGACAGACACAGAGGAGAAGATAATATCAGATTCAGGAACAGAATATAAATCTTATATTATCTGTGAGCTTGTGAGGAAACATTCAGCAGTCAAAGCTTTGAAAGTTTGAACAGGAAAAGAAAGGACAGATGCTCGAATATCAGTAAAGTCTGAATGTGGACCAGACAGAAAACTGGATATGAACTCTACATCTGATCTTTGATTGACTGAATCATTTTAAATTCATTTGAAAAACAAAAACAGACTCACCTAAGAGACCTGCAAACAGTCCATGATAGTTTCTTTCTATTGGACCAATAACAACAACCAGGGACAGACAGACAGACAGACAGACAGACAGTTGTTTAGTAAAGAGTTTGATGAAGCTCTGCAGCAGAGATGTTAGAGACCACAAACAGAAACAAACCTCCTGGAGCAGAAATGGAGAAAGAAACAGATGAATATCTTTATTTCTTTAACACAGAATAAAGGATTCACTTCTTATTTTAGTACAGATCCATATCATTTATAGATTTAATCATGCTGTTAAAATGATAGATGAATATAAAGGTTGATTTTCATGTCTGCACAGTGTTTGTATGTGAAGGTTGGAGTAGTTTCTGGTCAATCAAGTCCTCTTCTTTCCTGTCGACCATCAAGCATCATGATTCTTTTACTCTACATTGACGACCATGTCAAGGACACAAATACCCACCAACTCTGTATCCATCGAAATCTCCATCATTGAACTTGAGTCCCCTCTGAAATCCTTTGAGGACAGACACAGAGGAGAAGATAATATCAGATTCAGGAACAGAATATAAATCTTATATTATCTGTGAGCTTGTGAGGAAACATTCAGCAATCAAAGCTTTGAAAGTTTGAACAGGAAAAGAAAGGACAGATGCTCATGTTTGACGTGTCTTTGTTTGAATCTGAGGCTTCAGTTTGACTGAAAACAGGAGGAAACAGTCTGACACAAGATGTTCAGTTTACTCTCATAAAGAGATCAAGAAACTGGAAGAAGCTGAAAACATGAATTAATACATTTGTTAAAGAACTAAAGTCAACTTAACACTCACCAACAGCTGGAGAAACAAGCATCAGAGCACATATTAACAGAGAGACAGTCAGCAGCCTCATGATGGAGCAGATGATCCAGGTGTAAAGATGAAGATGGAAACCTTTGACAAAGACAGAAAAACATCTAAATGTCCAGCAGGAAGCAGACCACTTCAAGTTGATGTGTCAGAAAGAAAAGAGGATGATGATGGAGTGGATATCAGACCTGCAGCACAATGATCCTCTCCTCTCTCAATGAAGAAGTGCTGAACCAAAGAGAAGCAGCTCCTAAATAGTCGTCACTGACACAACATGACTCCAACTTCATCTACAAATATCTCACTGAGCCAACCAGAGGAGGTTTGATTCTCCTGGAGAGCAGAGGTGACTCAGCGTTTAGTTATTCTGTCATCACTCAGGTGTTGTTGTTGACTCAGGTTGATCTGGATCCGTCAAACCTCTGACGTGTGATGTGAATATTAATATTGTCTCTGATAATTATGTGGTCATCTCTGTACCCAACATTTGCTCTGATGATTTATGGATCACCACAGAGCTGAAGGTTTTATTGGCCTCAAACTTTCTTTACATTTACGTCACAACACACTGAGCCTGATGGTGGATGTGGTGCAGCTGAGTCAACTGAGTCCAACCTAAACCAGCTCCTTCATGATTAAACTCAGTCTGAGTATATTTAAAGAACAATATTTTTAATCCAATACTGTTTTTCACCTCATAGCTAATGTAGTATGTTTTCATATCCATGTGAACACAATTGAAAATGTTTCCTTTTTGGCTCCATAGACCTTTTATCTTACAATATAACATAACATAACGTGAATAACAAAGGACATAAAGACCAGGGAGGCCAAGGACAATAACAGGAGGAAGCTGGAGCAAACGCTACAGCAAAACAGCGTGGGGGGGTTTGGAGTGACATGAAGACCATCACAGGCTTCAAGATGACCAACAGCAGAGGTGTAGATGGCAGTGTGGGCAGGGAAAACCAGTTCAATCTGTTCTTCAACAGATCCGACATAACCCCTACTCCCCGGTCCGCTGTCTGCCTGGAGCCAAAAGCAGCTCCACTGCCCCTCTTCCTCCTCCTCCTCCTTTAATGTCCCATTTATACGACCAGTTTTGGGATGAAACGCAAAAGTATGATATGCAGATACGCCGCAGCCTCCATTGCCATGTAAACAGCAAGCCGGAGTTTTTGATGGAAATACGGACGTCACACTCCATTTTGCGCATGCGCTTTCCACTTTTGTTGTGGGAACTTTTAATTCCCATGTGCGAACCGGACGACAACAATGGTTCAATGGAGGACGACCAGGTTGTGCTTGTGCTGCTGAATCTGCTGACTGCCTTTCAACAAAATGTGCATCTGTTGCTCCATTTCTGCACTCAGATAAGACGCATTTACTATATACACCGGATGATCAGCCCGCCTCTTCTTCAGTGACAGACTACCAAAAGACTCTACAGTTATATCGCCACCTACAGGCCTTGTATGCATCCTACAGCGTTTTCAGTGTTTCCGTGTAAACACAGAATTTTTTTTCTGCGTTTTTTAGCGTTTCTGAGTGAAACGCAGTAAAGACCACGATTGTCTGATTGACCACGATTGTCAGAGAGGGGTCCCTCTCGTCCCCACTCTGACGGTCCCTTGTCCTCAGGTGACGGTCCCTCTCACCCTCCTGCCTCAAGCTCCCAGTCTTACGACACTCTCTTAGCTGACAACTCAACCCTCCTCACTCCCGACACATCTGTGATGTCATTCACCGATGACCAGGTTAGAAGATGGCTGATGTGACTCTGAGCAGGTAAGGCTACAGGCCTTGACAGCGTCAGCCCCAAGGTGCACCCCAGCTCTGTGACGTACTCCATCACATCTTCTGCATGAGCCTGAGTTTCCAAAGGGTCCCTGTGCTGTGGAAGACTTCCTACATCATTCCTTTACCGAAGACACCGCACTCCAGCGTTGCCAAGGACTACAGACTGGTAGCGATGACGTCCAACATCATGAAGACTCTGGAGAGACTCATCCTTGACCTGCTCCGGCCGATGGTCACACATCTTGCAGATCCCCCCCCTAGTTCGCCTACCAGCCCCAACTAGGAGTTGAGGATTCCATCACCTTCCTGCTAAACTGCATCTACGACCACCTTGACAACCCGGACCGCACTGTGAGGGTCATGTTCTCTGACTTTTCCAGTGCTTTTTACACCGTACGACCAGCTCTACTGGGTGAGAAGATGGCAGCAATTTAGGTTGTTGCTCTTCACATCTCATGGATCGTTGACCACCTGTCTGGCAGACCACAGTATGTACTCCTTACACACTGTAGGTCAGACAGAGTTGTCAGCAACACCACAGTCCCACAGGGGACGGTCTGGTCTCCCTTTCTTTTCTCTGACTTCAACTACAACTCTGAGTTCTGCCACCTTCAGAAGTTTGAGGCGTGAGGAGGAGAAGGGAGGAGGCCGAGTCCAGGGCTGTGGTGGGTGACTTTGTTGAGTGGTGCGAGCAGAGAAAGAAATCACTGACCCCTATCTGTCGCCAATAGACTCAACAAACTCATCAGCAAGACCAGTGACACTATCAGGGTGGAGCTTGACTCTCTGACGGTGGTGTCAGAGAGGAGGATGCTGTCAAAGCTGCAGAGAATCCTAGACAATGTCAGACATCCACTCCACAGTGTACTGGTCGGTCACAGGAGCACTTTCACTGATCCCCCATGAAGCCCCACTGAAAGACTCAGGAGATCCTTCCTTCCTGTGGCCTTCAGGCTTTATAATGCATCCCTTTGCTGTATCTGTTACCTGTACCTGTTACCAATACCTGTTCTGATGTATCTGTTGAATGTGCACTGCCATTTTAGTGCAATATTTGTTTAAACACAATTCACTAAGTGCAATATCAGTTTAATATTGTTCATTATGTGCAATAGCCGTTAATTACTGTTCATTAAGTGCAATTATGTGTTTAATTCTGCTCATTAAATGCAGTATCAGTGTAACACAGATCACAGGTGCAATACCTGTTTAACACTGTTCTTGCCTAACTCATAATGTAAATAGTTTCTTCTATCTTGATAATTCTGTTAAGTACTTACTGCGTTTTTTATTTATTCATTTAGAGTCATGTTTGACCCAAACACAATATAAAAGTAAAGAGTTTGATGAAGCTCTGCAGCAGAGATGTTAGAGACCACAAACAGAAACAAACCTCCTGGAGCAGAAATGGAGAAAGAAACAGATGAATATCTTTATTTCTTTAACACAGAATAAAGGATTCACTTCTTATTTTAGTACAGATCCACATCATTTATAGATTTAATCATGCTGTTCCTCCACATCCAGACACTTTATGGCTCCGGGTTCTTTATCACATCCTTTCGGTTCCTGGCTCTCCACGGGTCTTTTCTGAGGACAGACACAGAGGAGAAGATAATATCAGATTCAGGATCAGAATATTAATCTTATATTATCTGTGAGCTTGTGAGGAAACATTCAGCAGTCAAAGCTTTGAAAGTTTGAACAGGAAAAGAAAGGACAGATGCTCGAATGTCAGTAAAGTCTGAATGTGGACCAGACAGAAAACTGGATATGAACTCTACATCTGATCTTTGATTTTTGAATCATTTTAAATTCATTTGAATCATAAAAACAAACAGACTCACCAATACGACCTTTAAGCCGCCCATGATGGTTTCTTTCTATTGGACCAATAACAACAACCACAGACAGACAGACAGACAGACAGTTGTTTAGTAAAGAGTTTGATGAAGCGCTACAGCAGAGATGTTAGAGACCACAAACAGAAACAAACCTCCTGGAGCAGAAATGGAGAAAGAAACAGATGAATATCTTTATTTCTTTAACACAGAATAAAGGATTCACTTCTTATTTTAGTACAGATCCATATCATTTATAGATTTAATCATGCTGTTAAAATGATAGATGAATATAAAGATTGATTTTCATGTCTGCACAGTGTTTGTATGTGAAGGTTGGAGTAGTTTCTGGTCAATCAGGTCCTCTTCTTTCCCGTCTGACCATCAAGCTTCATGATTTTTTTACTCAACGTTGACGACCATGTCAAGGACACAAATACCCACCAACTCTGTATCCACTGTCATGTCCACCCTGGGGCATGGCTATATTCTGGAATGCTTTGAGGACAGACACAGAGGAGAAGATAATATCAGATTCAGGAACAGAATATAAATCTTATTTTATCTGTGAGCTTGTGAGGAAACATTCAGCAGTCGAATCTTTGAAAGTTTGAACAGGAAAAGAAAGGACAGATGCTCATGTTTGACGTGTCTTTGTTTGAATCTGAGGCTTCAGTTTGACTGAAAACTGGAGGAAACAGTCTGACACAAGATGTTCAGTTTACTCTCATAAAAAGATCAAGAAACTGGAAGAAGCTGGAAACAGATGAATTTATACATTTGTTAAAGATCTAAAGTCAACTTAACACTCACCAACAGCTGGAGAAACAAGCATCAGAGCACATATTAACAGAGAGACAGTCAGCAGCCTCATGATGGAGCAGATGATCCAGGTGTAAAGATGAAGATGGAAACCTTTGACAAAGACAGAAAAACATCTAAATGTCCAGCAGGAAGCAGACCACTTCAAGTTGATGTGTCAGAAAGAAAAGAGGATGATGATGGAGTGGATATCAGACCTGCAGCACAATGATCCTCTCCTCTCTCAGTGAAGAAGTGCTGAACCAAAGAGAAGCAGCTCTTAAATAGTCGTCACTGACCCAACATGACTCCAACTTCATATACAAATATCTCACTCAGCCAACCAGAGGAGGTTTGATTCTCCTGGAGAGCAGAGGTGACTCATTTACAAACCGCCTACTACACCAGCAGCGCTTCCTGATTTGACTGACATCCAGTATGTAGTAGGCAGTCTGCCAAAACCTGAAAAATCTTCAGTATGCCAAAATTTCCAGGTGTCCTGATTGGGGAAAATTTCTCAGTATGCATCAGACCAGTTTACTTTGCAAAGGCTGTTTTCCAAACCTCCTACTACATACTACATGTGAATTTGGTTTGTAGTAGGCACTGCATACTACCTACTGCTTTTGAATGTAGTATGTAGTCTGACTGATCTGTTGGGTCTGTTTTGTAGCTACTCTGGTTTTCAGTTTAAGAAAATGGAACAATAGAGGGGTTGGTGCTGTTGCTTCACAGCAAGAAGGTCACCAGTTAGAATCCCGGTTCGGGCACAGTGTCCCTTTCTGTGTGGAGTTTACATGTTCTCCCCGTGCATGCATGGGTTCTCTCCAGGTTCTCCAGTTTCCTCCCGCAGCCCAAAAACATGCTCCCTAGGTCAATTGGTGATTCTAAATTGCCCATAGGTGTGAGTGTGTGTGTGAAAGGTTGTCTGTCTCTGTGTGTCAGCCCTGCGATTGACTGACAACCAGTCCAGGGTGTATCCTGCCTCTCGCCCTTAGTCAGCTGGGATAGGCTCCAGCCACCCGTGACCCTGAACAGGACAAGTGGTATAAAAAATGAATGAATGTAAATAAATAGTATTGAGGAAGGCAAGAGAGCAGTTATTACAACAACTTCAATATTATGGTTAATGAAGTAAACTCCTCTTTTAAGACTAGAAGTGAAGTTTGAACAGCTTTTCTTTCTCACAGACTGTTTAACTGAAGTGTTGTATAGTAGTTGTTATTCCGATTCATTCCAGAAGGCGGCAGTATTTCACTAAAACCTGAGTGCCAACCCCAGAGAGAGCTTTGCATTGTAGGAAACCAAATGCCAGGTAGACCTGTCTGATGCATACTTTGAAATTTTCCTGGATCAGTCAGACATTCACAGATTTTGCAAGTTTTGGCATACTGCCGACTACATACTGAATTTCAGTCAAATCTGAAGGCACTGCTGGTGTAGTAGGTGGTTTGGAGAACAGCCACACTGTTTACCACAATGCACTGTGCTAATGCTGTTTCTCTATGGGGTTGGCACCATAGACTGTATAATTAATGGACGTAGTCTCCACGATGTCACCCGTCTGTTTCTGAAACATATTTTTAAAGCAAGTGGCCAGCATGGCCATATTGGAAATGAGGCAGGTTTCTAGTCTCCACAGTCACAGCTGTAGGATGCCCAGTAGTCACGTGAGCTGAGCTGTGCCTCTGATTGGACGAACTCCCCCCGTACAGTGCGTGCGGATAATGAAATTAGAGATTCAGATGGGAGACATTCTTTGTACCAGGTTGTAAATGTGCTGATTTTGGCCATAAAAACGTCTTTTTTTTTTTTTGCTTGATGTGTTTGTGACTTCCGGTACTTCCGGAGCCAGCCTCAAGCGGACACTCGAGGAACAGCAGACTTTAGCACTTTAGCATCATATTTTCAGACCGGAGGTTGCTGCGTGGTTGGCACTCAGGTTTTAGTGAATTACTGCCACCTCCTGGAATGAGTCTGAATAACAACTACAATACAACACTTTAGTTCAACGGTCTGTGAGAAAGAAAAGCTGCTAAAACTTCACTTCTAGTCTTAAAAGAGGAGTTTACTTCGACAGATTCATTCATCATTATATTGAAGTTGATTTTACTAATTTGATTTTGCTTAAAAGAACTCTTCACTAAAATATAATAACTATTCTCTTCCCTTGCTGAATACTATTTATTTACATTTATATTTAATTATAAATTTAAACATAAAAAATCCATCAGCTGTTCCATTCTCCTAAACTGAAAACCAGAGTAGCTACAAAACAGACCCAACAGATCAGTCAGACTACAAACTACATTCAAAAGCAGTAGGCAGTATTCAGTGCCACAGCTTTAGGGACGTGTTACTGATTTAAAGGGTTAAAAGGTGAATTAAATTCAAAAGTATATGTAGAGTGTTAGGTAAAAATAGGGTTATATAGCTGTTAAAACAAACCTTTTCACAAACAAGCTTTGATGGTGGATGTGGTGCAGCCACAGATTCCTGCTAAATAAAACCTGCAGCAGATTCTGACTCTGTCAAATTTATCAGTGACTTTAAAAGTTGTGTGGTCCTCAACTTGCAAAAGCTACAAGAGCAGCTGGTTTTCTGTGTCTGAGATCCTGTTGAGTTTTTACAAATAGTATCATATGAAGACTAGGGTTATTTTAGTTTCAAGTTATAAATCGTATCGAGAAAATCAAGCAGAGAATTTCAAAAAAAATGAACAGAAACTGTGAAGGTTGGCTTTCAGAGTTTGTTTATTGTTGGTGCATCAAACAGTGTTTGACTCTTTATTTAAAGGTTGGTGCACTTCTGATTGGTGCAGTGGTGGATGTGATATTTTTCCATGCAGCCTTCAATCCTCTGCAACATTCAGGACGTTGTGACATAAAGGCTCCAGGTCAGTTTTCTGTGGAGACAAACAGACTAGAGGAAACCTGACAGTCTGTACAGTTAAACCCTACTTCAAAATGCTGAAATATCCCTTTAACCCACAGACTCTCAGTCTTTGATTTGTTGTATTGTGAACAGGAATCATTTTAAGAATGAGAAAACCAAACAAACTCACCTTCATCACCTTTCACCAGCCCACCTCTCCAATGTCTAACTGAAGGAGGCTCTGAATAAATGAAGAAGTCTTGTTTAAAGGAACAGTTACTCTTTTTATGTACGTCTGACACATGCATACCTGTGTTTTGATTGGCTGACTCGTAATTTGTATTTATGTGACAGAGTGGATTAAGTGCAAATTGTGAGAAGTCATATAAACTCACTTAAGCCTGAAATCTCCTGGACCCCATCTCCGTAGGGGAAAGCTGTGAGGACAGACAGACAGACAGAGCAGCCGATGGAGGATTTAGAGTCACAGATGTGCTCAGATGTTTTCAACACCTTTTGCAAATTTGATTTGTGATTCATAAGTAGGCTGTTTTCAACTCCAAATGTAGTAAAGATCAAGCTTGTTGGATGAGGACAGACTGAAGAGGAGTCTGAAGGGAACTCCTCTCTCAGAAATTTAGCGTCTTTAAGTACTCCAGAATGGAGCCCATTATTTTCACAAATTAAACAAGTTTTTTCATTTGATTTGAAATCTGACTCACAAGATTCATCTCATGTTCACACACACTTTGATGTGATTTAATGTTTTTTTAATAGAGACCCAAAGCTCACCAAAAATATTCACAATGAAAAACCTTACCGTAAGCCATCATCGTCATCATCATCACCATCACCACACAGATCAGGAGCAGAACAGTCAGCAGCCTCATGATGGAGCAGATGATCCAGGTGTAACGATGAAGATTGAAACCTTTGACAAACACAGAAAAACATCTAAATGTCCAGCAGGAAGCAGACCACTTCAAGTTGATGTGTCAGAAAGAAAAGAGGATGATGATGGAGTGGATATCAGACCTGCAGCACAATGATCCTCTCCTCTCTCAGTGAAGAAGTGCTGAACCAAAGAGAAGCAGCTCTTAAATAGTCGTCACTGACCAAACAAACTGACTCCAACTTCATATACAAATATCTCACCCAGCCAACAAGAGGAGCTTTGATTCTCTAGGTGAGCAGAGGTGACTCAGTGTTTAGTTATTCTGTCATCACTCAGGTGTTTTTGTTGACTTAGGTTGATCTGGATCCGTCAAAACTCAAACATGTGATGTGAATATTAATGTTGTGACAGATAATTATGTGTTCATCTCTGTCTTGGTGATGATCTTGCTGTTGGGGTTCAGGCCTATGCAGAACAGCAGTGGGGACAGAGCATCTATTTGGTATATGCTGCATTTGCTCAACAATGAAGAACTGGACAGCCCTCGAGCAACTAGCAGCACAAATGAACTAGCTGTTAGCATCAGGGTCCCACCCAGAGTGGCTCACCCAAGGCCGGAGGACCCCCGGAAGCTCCTGTCGGGCATCATAGCAGCTAAGATAAGTGTGCACATGGATCAATACATGAGCAGTGCACAGAAGGGAATTGGCAATAACACCAGAGGGGCCAAGCACCAACTGCTGGTTGACAGGGCAGTCTCCCAAGATTGCAAGTCCAAAAACACCAACTCGTACACTGTGTGAATTGACCCCAAGAAGGCCTATGACTTGATGCCACACACATGGATACTGGAGTCCCTGAAGCTGTATAAGGTCAACCAAACACTGCAAACCTTCCTGCAGAACACAATGGGGCTTTGAAAGACAACCCTGGAAGCCAAGTCAAAGCCAGTGGCACAGGTGAGCATCAAACGTGGCATATACCAAGGAGATGCTCTGTCCCCACTGCTGTTCTGCATAGGCCTGAACCCCCTCAGCGAGATCATCACCAAGAGTGGCTACGGATATCAGTTCCAGAGTGGGACAACTATCAGCCACCTCCTCTACATGGATGACATCAAGCTGTACGCCAAGAGTGAGCGGGACATCGACTTCCTGATCCACCTCACTCGGATCTACAGCAGCGACATCGGAATGTCATTCAGTCTGGATAAGTGCGGACGGATGGTGTCTAAGAGAGGGAAGGTGATCACCACTGAAGGGGTTTAACTACCAGAGGGCAACACTGCAGATGTCTACGACAGCTACAAATACCTGGGATCCCACAGGCAAATGGTAACCATGAGGAGATGGGGTGGAGGGAAGCCACAGACAAGTTCCTTCAGAGGGTGAGACAGGTCCTGAAGAATCAGCTGAATGGGATAATAAGATCCAGGCCATTAACACCTATGCCCTGCCAGTAATCAGACACCCCACTGGAATAATATCCTGGCCACTGGAAGAGATGGGAGCCACTGATATGAAGACAAGGAAACTCCTCACAATGCACGGAGGGTTTCACCCGAAGTCTAGCACCCTGAGGCTAAACACTAAGCGGAAGGAGGGGGGCCGAGGACTAGTGGGTGTCAGAACCACTATCCAGGAAGAGACAGCTGGCCTCGAGGAGTACATCAGGAAGATGGCTTCAAGTGATGACCTGCTAAGTGAATGCCTCAGACAACAGAAGCCTAGTAACAAAGAGGAGCTGGAGGGGCTAACATGGATCGACAAGCCCCTGCACAGCATGTACCACGGGCAAAGTGAAGAAGTGGCTGACATCAGGAAGACATACCAATGGCTGGAAAAGGCTGGACTGAAAGACAACACAGAGGCGCTAATCATGGCTGCACAAGAACAGGCCCTCAACACAAGATCAGTAGATCAAGTTCAGTGTGTAAAGAAGCCCCTGAGACAGTACAGCACATCACAGCAGGGTGTACCACACACACACACACACACACACACAGCTGGACCAGAAGCACCCCAGGGGCAAGGCCCCCCAGGACCAGGAGCCCCCCCCCCCAAGAGGAGGGGTCCACCACCAAATGTATGAAGGTGCGGGTCCAGGTTCAGGCAATGCCAGGGTAGACTTGACGTGGACATGCGGTTTGAGGACAGGAACATGCTCTGTTCCCGAAGAACCAAGCCCCAGAGGGATACAGGAGAACTCCACCAGGAGGCCTAGGGACACCCCCAGTTCCCCCACATCGAACTGTACAACATAAGCAGCCATCTATGTCAAGGCCACAGAAAGCACAAAGCCAGGGGGTCTGGTACTACAGCACACCAAGGGTTTTTGTACTTGTGGATGAGGACCTGGGTGGTCCCGCAGGGTTCACCTGCCCCCAAGGGACCACTCCAGGTCCTCATCCACAAGCACCAGGGCCAAGCTGCACCAGAGAACCACTGACACCAACCCATTTGACAGAAACATGCTCACCAGCACAGAGTCATGGCCAGAGAGGGCCAGACCCCACCAGCCACACCAAACCTAAATTAGTATCCACCCCTTGTCCCAACCTGCTGACATGTATCTTTGCTTCCTGACAAAGATACATAGTCTCGACACCGTGACTAAGTGCAACCCTAAGTGTGATGGACTGCATTTGAAATAGGGAGAGACAGGTGGAGTGGGAGCCCACCAACCCCTCTCCCTCTGCCTACCCCAAATGAATGAGTGTTTGTGATGCTGACTGATCACTCAGTTTGACTTTATTACAGCACAGACGTTTGGAGCAGAGCTCTTCCTCAGTGTCCAAACTTTGCTTTAGATTTTACATTGAGCTAAACGGACTTGTGAACAAGTACAAAAACATCCTTCAAAGCGGTCAGTGACAAGGCTTTATTTCTTCACTCTGTCTCTGATGTTTGGATGAAATCAACAGAATTTATTTATGGATCCATCAGCTGACAAATGTGGTTCAGTCCATTTGATGAAAATTGTGGACATCAAGAGGATTGCATCTCTCCCTAAAAACTCCCTCTCTCCTAAGCGCTCCACGCACCAACATAGACAGGATCTACTAAGAACAGGCAGGCTAGTTTCCTAGAGAGCTGATTGGTCAGGATGTGCTGTTTTTCTACTCATTGATCTCTTATCCAGATCTTAACCTGCTCTGGAGCAGGTAAGCCATTCAGCATCCGTTACCACGGTGATTCATCCCAGTAAGATGTGAACCAGCTTTGTAGGACAGAAAACCTAAGGTTAACTCAGAAGTTACATCGATAGGAGAAAATCCATCTTTGTAGTACAGGCCTCTGGAGAGCAGAGGTAACTCAGTGTTTAGTTTTTCTGTCATCACTCGGGTGTTGTGGACTCAGGCTGATCTGGATCTGTCAAACCTCAGACATGTGATGTGAATGTTTATATTGGAACTGATAATTTTGTGGTCATCTCTCCACCCAACATTTGCTCTGATGATTTATGGATCACCACAGAGCTGAAGGTTTTTATTGGCCTAAAACTTTGTTTACATCTATTCACAACACGCTGAGCCTGATGGTGGATGTGGTGCTGCTGAATCAACTGAGTCCAACCTAAACCAGCTCCAGAGTAAACCTGTGATGATGGTGTTTCTGTTTGGTTATAATGATGTATAAACAAGAGCAGCACAAAATTCAATTTCAGTTCACACAATTCAGATTCAGTTTACCGTAAAGGTCACCTCTCACTTTTATTATTTTAGAAAACACTGAATTGATCTTCAAGAATTAATTTGAGGTGATAATACCTTCAATCAATCAATCAATCAATCAATCTTTATTTGTATAGCGCCAATTCATAACAAGTGTTATCTCAAGACACTTTACAATAGAGCACAAAGCTCCTCATTTTAAGGATATACATATATGCATAGATACATATAAAGATACACATATACATATATATACAAATATATACATCCAACACCCAACATGAATCCATATAGCCAATCATGAATCCCTCCATCATGGCGGCAAGAAAAAACCTTCTGTTAAGCAGCAGGAAATCTTGAATGTGGACCCCAGTCTCATGATGAACAGCAATTCCACACCATGCTGTGTTGGGTGTGTGGGCGAAGGAAGGGAGGGAAGAGGAGACAAGTGGACTAAAGTAAGAACTAAAGTTAGTGACAGATCCATGAACCATAGACCTGTCGTCTGATTTATTAGAGGTTAGCCTCTTGAGATGCTACATCTCGTTTTCAGGAGGGACCTCATGTCTGAATGGGTGTGGTGATCATTTTATAGAAGTATAATTCCATTTTGAGCCAAGCTAAAGTGCATCTGGAAAGTTTTCAGCGTTTCACTTTTTCCACATATTCTCATGTTACAGCCTCATTACAAAATGGGATAAACTCATCTCTACACACAATTCTGAAATTTTAGCAAATTTATTAAAAATGTTAAAAAAAAATATAAATATCACATGAGTCTTCACAGTTTTTGCTCAGTCCTTTGTTGATGCTCCTTTGGCAGCAGTTTCAGCCTCAGGTCTTTTTGAATATGATGCCTCAAGCTTGGCTCACCTCTCTTTGGACAGTTTGGTCTGTTCCTCTTTGCAGCACCTCTCAAGCTCCAAAAGCACCGTACCCCTATGGCTCCTCTTGCAGGTGGTGGGTCCACAAGAGGATGAACCCATGTCATCCTTTCAGGTTTGGCCTGACCAGGCCCCATGGGTGGAGCCTCGGCCACCAGGCACTCGCCTGCTGGCCCCAACCCAAGGCCTGGCTCCAGGGTGACCCTCCAGCCAGGGTGAACTGGTTCTTGTTTTGACTCCTCATTAGGGATCTGTGACCACAGGGGTTGCAGCAGTTGTTGAAAAAATGCTCTAAAGTGCCTGCTTGGGGGTCTACATGCGCACTAAAGTATCATCTTGGGAGCCAAATCATGCTCTAAACTGCCCTCTTGGCTGGTTAAAATGTGATAAACTGCCATCTTGGGAGGCAATGACTGTTGTTTTGTCTTTGCCCTTCAAAAAGTCTGTGCACGCAACTGCTCATGACTGAAGACATGACCAACAGCCTCATAGACAGTGAATCTCTGTCTCATGTTGACTGATACTCCTGCAGAATGAAACGAATAACATCTTACCCAAACGTGGAGTGCCTGTGTGTCTGTTGGTGTATGTGACTGTGTGTGTGTGTGTTTGTGTGTGTGTGTGTGTGTGTGGGGGGGGGGGGGGGGGGGGTGTGTAAATAAAGTCATGTTTGACCTGTAACACTGCAAAAGGGATTTATTTGTTTTGGGTTTTTTTTTTTTTTTGAGACTTTCAAAATTTACTAAAATGGTGAAAATTGATTTTGCTGTGTTAAAATATTTTTGTCTGAGGATCAGATGAAGCCTTGTTCTGGTCTAGAGAAGCAAATGGTACTTTTTTCATACCTAAACTTAAAAACAGGTCAGATTTGACCAAACAGAATATAAAGGTAAAGTGAAGAGTTTGATGAAGCTCTGCAGCAGAGATGTTAGAGACCACAAACAGAAACAAACCTCCTGGAGCAGAAATGGAGAAAGAAACAGATGAATTTCTTTATTTCTTTAACGCAGAATAAAGTATTCATTTCTTATTTTAGCACTGATCAATATCATTTATAGATTTAATCATGCTCTTCCTCCACTGCCAGACATCATATGGCTCTGGGTTCTTTGGCAGCTCCATCTGGCCTTTTCTGAGGACAGACACAGAGGAGAAGATAATATCAGATTCAGGATCAGAATATAAATCTTATATTATCTGTGAGCTTGTGGGGAAACATTCAGCAGTCAAAGCTTTGAAAGTTTAAACAGGAAAAGAAAGGACGGATGCTCGAATATCAGTAAAGTCTGAATGTGGACCGGACAAAAAACTGGATATGAACTCTACATCTGATCTTTGATTTTTGAATCATTTTAAAATTCATTGAATCATAAAAACAAACAGACTCACCTAGGAGACCTGAACATGCCTAGGACGGTATCTTCGTATTGGACCAATAACAACAACCAGAGACAGACAGACAGACAGACAGACAGACAGTTGTTTAGTAAAGAGTTTGATGGAGCACTGCAGCAGAGATGTTAGAGACCACATACAGAAACAAACCTCCTGGAGCAGAAATGGAGAAAGAAACAGATGAATATCTTTATTTCTTTAACACAGAATAAAGGATTCACTTCTTATTTTAGTACAGATCCATATCATTTATAGATTTAATCATGCTGTTAAAATGATAGATGAATATAAAGATTGATTTTCATGTCTGCACAGTGTTTGCATGTGAAGGTTGGAGTAGTTTCTGGTCAATCAGGTCCACTTCTTTCCTGCCTGATCATCAAGCTTCATGAAGCTCCTCCTCCACATCCAGGATTTTCTTTCAGATGCAAATGCCTCGGGGCTCTGCTTTTTCTTTGTTTCCATTTTATTACCTGGCTCTCTTCTGGAATCCTTTGAGGATAGAAACAGACACAGAAAGGACAGATGCTCGTATATCAGTAAAGTCTGAATGTGGACCAGACAGAAAACTGGATATGAACTCTACATCTGATCTTTGATTTATTGAATCATTTTAAATTCATTTGAAAAACAAAAACAAACAGACTCACCTAAGAAACTTGAAAACAGCCCAGGACGGTATCTTTCTATTGGACCTATAACAACAACCAGAGACAGACAGACAGAGAAGGGGGGTGGGGGGTAAAATTAAGCACAGACAGTTGTTTAGTAAAGAGTTTGATGAAGCGCTGCAGCAGAGATGTTAGAGACCACAAACAGAAACAAACCTCCTGGAGCAGAAATAGAGAAAGAAACAGATGAATATCTTTATTTCTTTAACACAGAATAAAGGATTCACTTAAATAATAATAATAATAATAATAATAATAATAATAATAATAATAATAATAATAATAATAATAATAATACATTTTATTTATAAAGTGCTTTTCAAAAACTCAGACACTTTACAATTGTTAAAATTATTAGAAACAATAAACACAGGTTAAACAAAACAAAACAACAGTACAATCACAAATTAAAAGCTAACTTAAAAAGGTGAGTTTTCAACAGAGATTTGAATGTTGAAGAATCAGAGTTGATTTGGATATGAGAGGGGAGAGAGTTCCAGAGGGTGGGGGCGGCTATGGAGAAGGCTCTGTCAGACTGAAACTTTGAATTGGATTTGGAGTTTTGGGGCTGATGAGTATGAGGTCAGATTTATTGTAGTTAAGTGATAAGAAATTTTGATGCATCCATGTTTTTATTTCAGTGAGGCAGTTAGTGATTGTGGAATGTGTTTCAGTGGTTATGGATTTGGTTGAAATGAAGAGCTGTATGTCATCAGCGTAAGAGTGGAAATGAAGGCCATGTTGACGGATAATGTTACCTTCATTGTTACCTTACCTCCATCTTGGTTCATGGCTCCATCCTGGTTCAATCCTGGAAGGACAGACACAGAGAAGATAATATCAGATTCAGGAACAGAATATAAATCTTATATTATCAGTCAAAGCTTTGAAAGTTTGAACAGGAAAAGAAAGGACAGATGCTCATGTTTGACGTGTCTTTGTTTGAATCTGAGGCTTCAGTTTGACTGAAAACAGGAGGAAACAGTCTGACACAATAAAAACATTCATATCATCATCTTTCATTTCACAAACAGGAATCATTACAGCTTAAAAACTAAACACACTCACCGACATCTTCAACCAGAGCCATGGCTTGGTTTCTTCCCAGAGGAGAAGCTGGAGACAGACAGAGAGGTTAGCAGCAGCTGAAGTCAGTCAGAGTTAACAGACAGTCCAGAACAAAACTCCTCAAAAACATCTCCTCGGGTTTAACAGAGCAGTTTGAGAAGAGAGCCAGACAAAACCTCTGAGACATAGAGCCAGCTTTCCCTCATCAGAAGGATTGATGCAGGAGGATTTGAGACTTGTCTAAAAATATTCTTTATTTTGTCCTGATCCCAAAGATGTTCAGTTTACTCTCACAAAGAGATCAAGAAACTGGAAGAAGCTGAAAACAGATGAATTTCTACATTTGTTAAAGAACTAAAGTCAACTTAACACTCACCAACAGCTGGAGAAACAAGCATCAGAGCACATATTAACAGAGAGACAGTCAGCAGCCTCATGATGGAGCAGATGATCCAGGTGTAAAGATGAAGATGGAAACCTTTGACAAAGACAGAAAAACATCTAAATGTCCAGCAGGAAGCAGACCACTTCAAGTTGATGTGTCAGAAAGAAAAGAGGATGATGATGGAGTGGATATCAGACCTGCAGCACAATGATCCTCTCCTCTCTCAGTGAAGAAGTGCTGAACCAAAGAGAAGCAGCTCTTAAATAGTCGTCACTGACCCAACATGACTCCAACTTCATCTACAAATATCTCACTCAGCCAACCAGAGGAGGTTTGATTCTCCTCGTGAGCAGAGGTGACTCAGTGTTTAGTTATTCTGTCATCACTCAGGTGTTGTTGTTGACTTAGGTTGATCTGGATCCGTCAAACCTCTGGCATGTGATGTGAATATTAATATCGGGACAGATAATTATGTGTTCATCTCTGTCTTGGTGATGATCTTGCTGAGGGGGTTCAGGCCTATGCAGAACAGCAGTGGGGACAGAGCATCTATTTGGTATATGCTGCATTTGCTCAACAATGAAGAACTGGAAAGCCCTCGAGCAACTAGCAGTACAAATGAACTAGCTGTTAGTATCAGGGTCCTACCCAGAGTGGCTCACCCAAAGTAACACCAGAGGAGCCAAGCACCAACTGCTGGTTGACAGGGCAGTCTCCCAAGATTTCAAGTCCAAAAACACCAACTTGTACACTGTGTGAATTGACTTCAAGAAGGCCTATGACCTGATGCTGCACACAATGATACTGGAGTCCCTGAAGCTGTAAAAGGTCAACCAGACACTGCAAACCTTCCTGCAGTACTCAATGGGGTTTTGGAAGACAACCCTGGAAGCCAAGTCAAAGCCAGTGGCACAGGTGAGCATCAAACGTGGCATATACCAAGGAGATGCTCTGTCCCCACTGCTGTTCTGCATAGGCCTGAACCCCCTCAGCAAGATCATCACCAAGAGTGGCTACACTCCTAGGAACAGCTAAGATCCTGTGCAGATCCCTCAGGCTCCCAGGCCTCTGGTAGAAGACCCGAGCTTGTAGGAGACACAGTACCGCTCAGAGTGGGTGAGGGAGAGATTTATATATCTGAATTATCACATCCAGGATCTCTCTCTATTACCTGAGTGGATTTAACAAGATATTGTCAGTCCTGATAAGCGGTACTATGAAGCTGGATATTAACTTGCTCAGTGAATCCAGAGTTTTCCAGTCTTGATCAGAGTGGGCTCATATTAAAGGGGTGGAGTCTGCAGAGTCTGACCAATCACAAACATGGAGAAACAGGAAAAACCCTGCAGAGCAGACCACTTTACCATGGAGGAGCAGACAATTATTCTCCAAAAGACCAAGAATTCAAACATCATCAGGACAAAAGAAACACTGTTACTGCAGCAGAATCCAGGAAGAAACGCTGTCAGCAAACTGTGACTCTGTTAATGTGTCAATTCATGAGATTAAACAGGATTCACTCATGGGACGACAGCACTCTGATCACTCAGTTTTTTGTTTCTTTTGGGGTTTTTTTTGCCCTTGTCTGCATTTGTCCTTCAAGTTGAGTACTGTGTCAGATGTCAACGTTGAAAACCCCAACTTGGGGCAAGGCCCCCCAAGACATGAAGTCCCCTCAAGAGGAGTGGTCGCCACCGAATGTATGAAGGTGCGGGTCCAGGTTCCAGCAACGCCAGGGTAGACTTGACATGGATGTGTGGTGTTGAGGACAGGAACATGCTTTGTTCCCGAAGAACCAAGCCCCAGAGGGATACAGGAGGCCTCCACCAGGACACCCCCAGTTCCCCCACATCGAACTGTACACCATAAGCAGCCATCTATGTCAAGGCCATAGCAAGCACAAAGCCAGGGGGTCCTGTACTACAGCACACAAAGGGCTCTGGTACTTGTGGATGAGGACCTGGGGTGGTCCCGCAGGGTCCACCTGCCCCACCAGAGAGCCACCGACACCAACCCATTTGACAGAAACATGCTCACCAGCACAGGGTCATGGCCAGAGAGGGCCAGACCCCACCAGCCACACCAAACCTAAATTAGTATCCACCCCTTGTCCCAACCTTCTAACATGTATCTATGCTTCCTGACAAAGATACATAGTCTCGACACCGTGACTAAGTGCAGCCCTAAGTGTGATGGAGTGCATTTGAAATGGGGAGAGACAGGTGGAGTGGGAGCCCACCAACCCCTCTCCCTCTGCCTACCCCAAATGAGTGAGTGTTTGTGATGCTGACTGATCACTCAGTTTGACTTTATTACAGCACAGACGTTTGGAGCAGCGCTCTTCCTCAGTGTCCAAACTTTGCTTTAGATTTTACATTGAGCTGAACGGACTTGTGAACAAGTACAAAAACATCCTTCAAAGCGGTCAGTGACAAGGCCTTATTTCTTCACTTTGTCTCTGATGTTTTGATGAAATAAACAGTATTTATTTATGGATCCATCAGCTGACAAATGTAGTTCAGTCCATTTGATGAAAATTGTTGACATCAAGAGGATTGCATCTCTCCCTAAAAACTCTCTCTCCTAAGCACTCCACGCACCAACATAGACAGGATCTATTGAGAACAGGCAGGCTAATTTCCTAGAGAGCTGATTGCTCAGGATGTGCTGTTTTTCTACTCGTTGATCTCTTATCCAGATCTTAACCTGCTCTGGAGCAGGTTAGCCATTCAGCGGTGATTCATCCCAGTAAGAAGTGAACCAGCTTTGTAGGACAGAAAACTTAGGGTTAACCCAGAAGTTACCTCGATAGGAGAAAATCCATCTTTGTAGTACAGGCCTCTGGAGAGCAGAGGTAACTCAGTGTTTAGTTTTTCTGTCATCACTCGGGTGTTGTGGACTCAGGCTGATCTGGATCTGTCAAACCGCTGACATGTGATGTGAATATTAATATTGGAACTGATAATTTTGTGGTCATCTCTCCACCCAACATTTGCTCTGATGATTTATGGATCACCACAGAGCTGAAGGTATTTATTAGCCTATAACTTTGTTTACATCTAATCACAATATTCTGAGCCTGATGGTGGATGTGGTGCTGCTGAATCAACTGAGTCCAACCTAAACCAGCTCCAAAGTAAACCTGTGATGATGGTGTTTCTGTTTGGTTATAATGATGTATAAACAAGAGCAGCACAAAATTCAATTTCAGCTCACACAATTCAGGTTCAGTTTACAGTAAAGGTCATCTCTCACTTTTATTATTTTAGGAAACACTGAATTGATCTTCAAGGATTAATTTGAGGTGATAATACCTTCAATTTTGAGCCAAGCTACAGTGCATCTGGAAAGTTTTCAGCGTTTCACTTTTTCCACATATTCTCATGTTACAGCCTCATTATAAAATGGGATAAACTCATCTCTACACACAACAATTCTGAAATTTTTGCAAATTTATTAAAATGTAAAAAATATAAATATCACATGAGTCTTCACAGTTTTTGTTCAGTCCTTTGCTGATGCTCGTTTGGCAGCAGTTTCAGGTCTTTTTGAATATGAGGCCTCAAGCTTGGCTCACCTCTCTTTGGACAGTTTGGTCCATTCCTCTTTGCAGCACCTCTCAAGCTCCAAAAGCACCGGACCCCTATGGCTCCTCTTGCAGGTGGTGGGTCCACAAGAGGATGAACCCATGTCATCCTTTCAGGCTTGGCCTGACCAGGCCCCATGGGTGGAGGCTCGGCCACCAGGCACTCGCCTTCTGGCCCCAGCCCCAGGCCTTGCTCCTGGGTGGGGCTCCAGTGACTCTCTGGCCAGGGTGAACTGGTTCTTGTTTTGACTCCTCATTAGGGATCTCTGACCGTGCTTTGTCTGGCCTCTCACCCAGGACCAGTTTACCTTGGATGACCCTACCAGGGGCAATTGCCCCCAACAACATAGCTCCTAGGATCACTGAGGCACTCAAACCCCTCAACCATGATAAGGTGTCTGCAATGGAGGTTTTTTTTCAGGGACGTCCCTGCTTATTTCAGCAAGACAATGCCAAGACACATTCTGCTTGTCCTATGTTCATATGTGCAGCTAGTTTTTCTTCCCTCGTTGGAGGGGCAGGGTTGGCACCTCTTCCTCTTGCCCACCCTTCCAGCATCCCCTTTCTGTGTTAAAATATTTGTGTCTGAGCAACAGATGAAGCTTTGTTCTGGTCTAGAAAAACAAATGGTACTTTTTTTATTCCTACACTTGAAAACAGGTCAGATTTGACTCAAACAGAATATAAAGGTAAAGTAAAGAGTTTGATGAAGCTCTGCAGCAGAGATGTTAGAGACCACAAACAGAAACAAACCTCCTGGAGCAGAAATGGAGAAAGAAACAGATGAATATCTTTATTTCTTTAACACAGAATAAAGGATTCACTTCTTATTTTAGTACAGATCCATATCATTTATAGATTTAATCATGCTTGTCCTCCACTGCCAGCCATCATATGGCTCCGGGTGCTCTTGGGGGTCCATCTGGCCTTTTCTGAGGACAGACACAGAGGAGAAGATAATATCAGATTCAGGAACAGAATATAAATCTTATATTATCTGTGAGCTTGTGAGGAAACATTCAGCAGTCAAAGCTTTGAAAGTTTGAATAGGAAAAGAAAGGACAGATGCTCGAATATCAGTAAAGTCTGAATGTGGACCAGACAGAAAACTGGATATGAACTCTACATCTGATCTTTGATTGACTGAATCATTTTAAATTCATTTGAATCATAAAAACAAACAGACTCACCAAAGAAACCTGAAACAAGCCCATGACGGTGTCTTTGTATTGGACCCATAACAACAACCAGAGACAGACAGAAAGACAGACAGTTGTTTAGTAAAGAGTTTGATGAAGCTCTGCAGCAGAGATGTTAGAGACCACAAACAGAAACAAACCTCCTGGAGCAGAAATGGAGAAAGAAACAGATGAATATCTTTATTTCTTTAACACCTGACTTTCCTGCCTGACCCTCAAGCTTCATGATTTTTTCACTCAACGTTGACGACCATGTCAAGGACACAAATACCCACCGATTTTGTATCCACCGTCATCTTTACCCTGGATCATGGCTATATTCTGGAATGCTTTGAGGACAGACACAGAGGAGAAGATAATATCAGATTCAGGAACAGAATATAAATCTTATATTTTCTGTGAGCTTGTGAGGAAACATTCAGCAGTCACTGCTTTGAAAGTTTGAACAGGAAAAGAAAGGACAGATGCTCATGTTTGACGTGTCTTTGTTTGAATCTGAGGCTTCAGTTTGACTGAAAACAGGAGGAAACAGTCTGACACAATAAAAAAATTTATATCATCATCTTTCATTTCACAAACAGGAATCATTACAGCTTAAAAACTAAATACACTCACCGTCATCTTCAACCAGAGCCCTGGGTTTTTTGCTTTTAAGAGGAGAAGCTGGAGACAGACAGAGAGGTTAGCAGCAGATGAATTTATACATTTGTTAAAGAACTAAAGTCAACTTAACACTCACCAACAGCTGGAGAAACAAGCATCAGAGCACATATTAACAGAGAGACAGTCAGCAGCCTCATGATGGAGCAGATGATCCAGGTGTAAAGATGAAGATGGAAACCTTTGACAAAGACAGAAAAACATCTAAATGTCCAGCAGGAAGCAGACCACTTCAAGTTGATGTGTCAGAAAGAAAAGAGGATGATGATGGAGTGGATATCAGACCTGCAGCACAATGATCCTCTCCTCTCTCAGTGAAGAAGTGCTGAACCAAAGAGAAGCAGCTCTTACTGTCGTCACTGACCAAACATGACTCCAACTTCATCTACAAATATCTCACTCAGCCAACCAGAGGAGGTTTGATTCTCCTTGAGAGCAGAGGTGACTCAGCGTTTAGTTATTCTGTCATCACTCAGGTGTTGTTGTTGACCCAGGTTGATCTGGATCCATCAAACCTCTGACACGTTATGTGAATATTTAAGTTGGGACTGATAATTACCATATTGGCCCGAATATAAGACGACCCTGATTATAAGACGACCCCCTCTTTTTCAAGACTCAAGTTTGAAAAAAGACTTTTCGAACACCAAATTTAATTTATATGGAAAACACCATATTTCACAGCCGCTTTGCAATTGTTTGAAGACTCTGCCTCATTTATCACCATCATCTTACAACAATCGACCTATAATTTTCGATGTTAAAACGCTTTAAGGGAGGTTCTTTTTAGATATTACTTAAATCACATAATCCGGTTTTTATAACCATCAAAACCAAAACACGAGTCACATTTGGATATCCTGTAAGACATTAGAAAAACTTCAACATACCCTCAAAACTGGACACCACACATCGCTTGTCATACACCAAAATATATTTAATTGAACAAAAAGAAACCTCCAATTCGACCATTTATGCACCCAAAATCAACTCAGAATTGTTCTCAAACGAAAAACAGTTTAATATTCCCTCTCTGCGCGTCGACCAGTCATTTTTTACCTCAGATTTCTGTCCACCGACTGCAGCGATCCGTTGTCCAATAATCATCCGATCCAGAAAGGAAATAAAACAAGTAATAATCCAATGCCGAAAGGTCGAAAAAATAATCCAGCCCAAAAAAGAACGCAAAAATCCAGAGTCTCGCCCTGAGTTTTAATCCCAAAGGAAAAATCCATGTTTTCTCCTGGCGTGTCCGTCAATGCGCTCCTGCGCAAGGAAGATCCATGCCGCCGATCGGAGGGAATCCTCCCGTCAAACTTATTTTCATCGACACAGTAGTTAAGATTTTTGTTGGTTTACGAACACCAACTATTGTCCACATTTTACCTTTATTTTACTTAACCTCCCTGTTGTCTATATCGCTGCAGACAACAGCCTGGTGCCTCATACTCATTTTTTCCCAGCGTTTTTCAAAGAACCCCCCCCCCCCAAGGCTACGCCATATCCTCCTTAAATAGATTTTTTTTCTCTCTGAATTTAATTTCATAATATAATAACGCCACCTTTACCCATTCTTTATTCTTGGTGACAGGGGTTCGCTTTGGCCTGGGGAGTTAAGTTCAGCATTCGCTTTAAAGATATCTGGCGCCATCTAGTGTTGTGAATGGGTATAATGTCTAGACCCCGAACGTAAGACGACCCCCACTTTTTCAGTCTTATTTCAATGCAAAAAACACTGTCTTATAGATTACCATTTTTTTACTTTACAGTCAGTGCATTCCTATAAATTCAATTCACGGTTTAACCCTTTAAACAAACACTGACAGTTCTTCAGTGTTAGAATACATGCTCACATTAATCATATTAATCACTTAACCACTGATTAAATAGAATAGGTGCTCGTTGCTGTTGCGTTCTTTGCTTTAGTCATGTGACAGTGAAGTGTTGTTAAGAAGGTTAAACGTGCCGGTGAGGCTGATAGATCAGCCCGTACAGAGAGAGACAGAAGAGTTCATATCTTGAGTGTTTGATAGTTCATTCTGCTGCAGGAGATGGCACAAGCACAGAGTGAAAGAACAACTGAGGCATCAGGTTGAGGAATTGATACAAATGTTGAATATTTGAAATAACAGCCTCATATTAGGTAAACCACCTTGAGCAGTAGAGGGAAAGCTGCTCAGCAACAACGAGAGAGGACGCCTCCCAAGGAAGCCCAGGAAGACTCATCCAATGGAGAATCACCAGCACCCAAAGACTACACCTTAGCTCAGCATACTGAATGTTAGATAGAAAAAACCTATAAAGGGTTCAAGGGACCAATAGTCTGGGTTGAGAAGTGCTCTGACCTCTTTGTTGTATGCTTGTTAGGGACAGATCATTCTGAACCAAGAGGCAACAACCGGTAGAAAAAAAATGAAATCAATGCAGAAGTGCTAAAAGCTGCTGTTCATGGAGAATCCACTAGAGGCTGCCTCTATGGTCAGTTCGCACATTCTTGATCCACTGTAATCAGTCAATTTGGCATAAACTGAGAACTCAGCCATCTCCTTCTTCTTCTTCCATCCACATCATGTGTTCTTCACAGGAAAAGGTCAAAGGTAATTAGGAGTCAGATTCTTTATTTTAGACAAATTAATATTTTTCAGGACAGTGAAAGGTGACCATTGCCAACAGAGTCATATCCAAGATGGCCCTGTCCAATGATTGCCTTCATTTGACCCTATCAGGAACAGATGGGTGAAGTTGCTGAGACCACGTCTATATTTTATACAGTCTATGTTCTGAACCCAGAGACTCTGTTCTCACATTCTTGACTCATCGTAATCAATAAATCTGCAGACAGCTGAGAACTTGGACGTTTCCTTCTCATCCTTCCTTCCCCACAAATGATCTACGCAGGAAATGGTACAAGAAAATTTGGAGTCAGATTCTCATTTTACACAAAGTAAAATTTGTTGAGAAGAAGGGAGCAAATGACCATTTCCAACATAAGAAAAGAGTTTGATGAAGCTCTGCAGCAGAGATGTTAGAGACCACAAACAGAAACAAACCTCCTGGAGCAGAAATGGAGAAAGAAACAGATGAATATCTTTATTTCTTTAACACAGAATAAAGGATTCACTTCTTATTTTAGTACAGATCCATATCATTTATAGATTTAATCATGCTGTTAAAATGATAGATGAATATAAAGATTGATTTTCATGTCTGCACAGTGTTTGTATGTGAAGGTTGGAGTAGTTTCTGGTCAATCAGGTCCACTTCTTTCCCGTCTGACCATCAAGCGTCACGAAGATCCTCCTCCATATCCACGATTTTCTTTCAGATGCAAATGCCTCTGGGCTTTGCCTTTTTTGGTTCTCTTGTGATATCCTTTGGGGACAGACACAGAGGAGAAGATAATATCAGATTGAGAAACAGAATATAAATCTTATATTATCTGTGAGCTTGTGAGGAAACATTCAGCAGTCAAAGCTTTGAAAGTTTGAACAGGAAAAGAAAGGACAGATGCTCAAATATCAGTAAAGTCTGAATGTGGACCAGACAGAAAACTGGATATGAACTCTACATCTGATCTTTGATTTTTGAATCATTTTAAAATTCATTGAATCATAAAAACAAACAGACTCACCATTGTGATCTTCAAGTTCCCTGGGAGGGTTCTTTTTTATAGACCAGGAGAAGGACCTGGAGACAGACAGAGAGAGAAAGACAGTTTTATGTTCAGTAAAGTTAAACGCTGACAGTTGTTTAGTAAAGAGATTGATGAAGCGCTGCAGCAGAGA
Source organism: Labroides dimidiatus (assembly GCA_030710495.1). Taxonomy (NCBI): domain Eukaryota; kingdom Metazoa; phylum Chordata; class Actinopteri; order Labriformes; family Labridae; genus Labroides; species Labroides dimidiatus. The sequence goes on from CM061153.1 coordinate 31,717,694, forward strand.
TGTTAGAGACCACAAACAGAAACAAACCTCCTGGAGCAGAAATGGAGAAAGAAACAGATGAATATCTTTATTTCTTTAACACAGAATAAAGGATTCACTTAATTAATAATAATAATACATTTTATTTATAAAGTGCTTTTCAAAAAACTCAAAGACACTTAATTGTTAAAATTATTAGAAACAATAAAAACAGGTTAAACAAAACAAAACAACAGTACAATCACAAATTAAAAGCTAACTTAAAAAGGTGAGTTTGTCATGTCTGTAAAGTTTCTGTTGTTTTTGCACATTCTGATTCATGTTTTGGTTTCCCATTTTATTTTGAAATTTCTATCCCTTGTCTCTGTCTTCTTGATTTGTTCCTGTCTGCCCTGCCCTGTCCGTCACACCTTATTCCTGATTGTCTTTCCCAGCTGTGTGTCATCACCCCTCATTACCTCTTGTATTTAACCTCTTGTGTCTCACTGTCTCGTTGCCACTTCGTTGTACCTCAGTCCTCGTTCCAGCCTTTTTCACAGTCTTGTCTTGCCGCTTATGAACCTTGCTCTCGTTTCTTGGACTTTGCCTTTTGCCTCACGTTTTCCGGATACCTTTGCCTTGTTTTGGATTGTGTACCCGTGTACCGAACCCTGCCTGTCTGACTGCCTGATTCTGTGTACCGAACCCTGCCCGGCTGACTACCTGCTCTGTGTTTTGGAACCTGGTTTGTTGAATAAACCCTTCTGCTTTTACGGATCTCGAGTCTGAGTTTGCATTTGTGTCCTTCTCTGGTTCTGAGTTCTTGACAGAGTTTTCAACAGAGATTTGAATGTTGAAGAATCAGAGTTGATTTGGATATGAGAGGGGAGAGAGTTCCAGAGGGTGGGGGCGGCTATGGAGAAGGCTCTGTCAGACTGAAACTTTGAATTGGATTTGGAGTTTTGGGGTTGATGAGTATGAGGTCAGATTTATTGTAGTTAAGTGATAAGAAATTTTGAAGCATCCATGTTTTTATTTCAGTGAGGCAGTTAGTGATTGTGGAATGTGTTTCAGTGGTTATGGATTTGGTTGAAATGAAGAGCTGTATGTCATCAGCGTAAGAGTGGAAATGAAGGCCATGTTGATGGATAATGTTACCTTCACTGTTACCTTACCTCCATCTTGTTCCGCGTCCTTATCCACGTTCATGGCTCCATCTTGGTTCGTGGCTCCATCCTGGTTCAATCCTGGAAGGACAGACACAGAGGAGAAGATAATATCAGATTCAGGAACAGACTATAAATCTTATATTATCTGTGAGCTTGTGAGGAAACATTCAGCAGTCAAAGCTTTGAAAGTTTGAACAGGAAAAGAAAGGACAGATGCTCGAATATCAGTAAAGTCTGAATGTGGACCAGACAGAAAACTGGATATGAACTCTACATCTGATCTTTGATTTTTGAATCATTTTAAATTCATTGAATCATAAAAACAAACAGACTCACCAATATGAACTTCAAGCTCCTCGGGAGGGTCCTTTTTTCTTAGACCAGGATAAGGACCTGGAGACAGACAGAGAGAGAAAGACAGTTTTATGTTCAGTAAAGTTAAACACTGACAGTTCTTTAGTAAAGAGTTTGATGAAGTGCTGCAGCAGAGATGTTAGAGACCACAAACCACAAAAATCTTTATTTCTTAAACACAGAATAAAGGATTCACTATAAAAATAATAATAATAATAATAATAATAATAATAATACATTTTATTTATAAAGTGCTTTTCAAAAACTCAAAGACACTTTACAATTGTTAAAATTATTAGAAACAATAAACACAGGTTAAACAAAACAAAACAACAGTACAATCACAAATTAAAAGCTAACTTAAAAAGGTGAGTTTGCATTTGTGTCCTTCTCTGGTTCTGAGTTCTTGACAGAGTTTTAAACAGAGATTTGAATGTTGAAGAATCAGAGTTGATTTGGATATGAGAGGGGAGAGAGTTCCAGAGGGTGGGGGCGGCTATGGAGAAGGCTCTGTCAGACTGAAACTTTGAATTGGATTTGGAGTTTTGGGGTTGATGAGTATGAGGTCAGATTTATTGTAGTTAAGTGATAAGAAATTTGGTGCATCCATGTTTTTTATTTCAGTGAGGCAGTTAGTGATTGTGGAATGTGTTTCAGTGGTTATGGATTTGGTTGAAATGAAGAGCTGTATGTCATCAGCGTAAGAGTGGAAATGAAGGCCATGTTGATGGATAATGTTACCTTCACTGTTACCTTACCTCCATCTTGTTCCGCGTCCTTATCCACGTTCATGGCTCCATCTTGGTTCATGGCTCCATCATGGTTCATGGCTCCATCCTGGTTCAATCCTTTGGGGACAGACACAGAGGAGAAGATAATATCAGATCCAGGAACAATATAAATCTTATATTATCTGTGAGCTTGTGAGGAAACATTCAGCAGTCAAAGCTTTGAAAGTTTGAACAGGAAAAGAAAGGACAGATGCTCAAATACCAGTAAAGTCTGAATGTGGACCAGACAAAAAACTGGATATGAACTCTACATCTGATCTTTGATTTTTGAATCATTTTAAAATTCATTGAATCATAAAAACAAACAGACTCACCAATATGAACTTCAAGCTCCTCGGGAGGGTTGTTTTTTCTTAGACCAGGATAAGGACCTGGAGACAGACAGAGAGAGAAAGACAGTTTTGTGTTCAGTAAAGTTAAACGCTGACAGTTGTTTAGTAAAGAGTTTGATGAAGTTCTGCAGCAGAGATGTTAGAGACCACAAACCACAAAAATCTTTATTTCTTAAACACAGAATAAAGGATTCACTATAAAAAAATAAAAATAATAATAATAATAATAATAATAATACATTTTATTTATAAAGTGCATTTCAAAAACTCAGACACTTAACAATTGTTAAAATTATTAGAAACAATAAACACGGGTTAAACAAAACAAAACAACAGTACAATCACAAATTAAAAGCTAACTTAAAAAGGTGAGTTTGCATTTGTTTCCTTCTCTGGTTCTGAGTTCTTGACAGAGTTTTAAACAGAGATTTGAATGTTGAAGAATCAGAGTTGATTTGGATATGAGAGGGGAGAGAGTTCCAGAGGGTGGGGGCGGCTATGGAGAAGGCTCTGTCAGACTGAAACTCTGAATTGGATTTGGAGTTTTGTGGCTGATGAGTATGAGGTCAGATTTATTGTAGTTAAGTGATAAGAAATTTTGAAGCATCCATGTTTTTATTTCAGTGAGGCACTTAGTGATTGTGGAATGTGTTTCAGTGGTTATGGATTTGGTTGAAATGAAGAGCTGTATGTCATCAGCGTAAGTGTGGAAATGAAGGCCATGTTGATGGATAATGTTACCTTCACTGTTACCTTACCTCCATCTTGTTCCGCGTCCTTATCCACGTTCATGGCTCCATCCTGGTTCAATCCTTTGGGGACAGACACAGAGGAGAAGATAATATCAGATTCAGGAACAGAATATAAATCTTATATTATCTGTGAGCTTGTGAGGAAACATTCAGCAGTCAAAGCTTTGAAAGTTTGAACAGGAAAAGAAAGGACAGATGCTCAAATATCAGTAAAGTCTGAATGTGGACCAGACAGAAAACTGGATATGAACTCTACATCTGATCTTTGATTTTTGAATCATTTTAAAATTCATTGAATCATAAAAACAAACAGACTCACCATTGTGATCTTCAAGCTCCTTGGGAGGGTCCTTTTTGCTTAGACCAGGATAAGGACCTGGAGACAGACAGAGAGAGAAAGACAGTTTTATGTTCAGTCAAGTTAAACACTGACAGTTGTTTAGTAAAGAGTTTGATGAAGCTCTGCAGCAGAGATGTTAGAGACCACAAACAGAAAAATCTTTATTTCTTAAACACAGAATAAAGGATTCACTATAATAATAATAATAATAATAATAATAATAATAATAATAATAATAATATTAATAATAATAATAATAATAATACATTTTATTTATAAAGTGCTTTTCAAAAACTCAAAGACACTTTACAATTGTTAAAATGATTAGAAACAATAAACACAGGTTAAACAAAACAAAACAACAGTACAATCACAAATTAAAAGCTAACTTAAAAAGGTGAGTTTTCAACAGAGATTTGAATGTTGAAGAATCAGAGTTGATTTGGATATGAGAGGGGAGAGAGTTCCAGAGGGTGGGGGCGGCTATGGAGAAGGCTCTGTCAGACTGAAACTCTGAATTGGATTTGGAGTTTTGGGGCTGATGAGTATGAGGTCAGATTTATTGTAGTTAAGTGATAAGAAATTTTGATGCATCCATGTTTTTATTTCAGTGAGGCAGTTAGTGATTGTGGAATGTGTTTCAGTGGTTATGGATTTGGTTGAAATGAAGAGCTGTATGTCATCAGCGTAAGTGTGGAAATGAAGGCCATGTTGATGGATAATGTTACCTTCACTGTTACCTTACCTCCATCTTGTTCCGCGTCCTTATCCACGTTCATGTCTCCATCTTGGTTCATGGCTCCATCCTGGTTCAATCCTTTGGGGACAGACACAGAGGAGAAGATAATATCAGATTCAGGAACAGAATATAAATCTTAAATTATCTGTGAGCTTGTGAGGAAACATTCAGCAGTCAAAGCTTTGAAAGTTTGAACAGGAAAAGAAAGGACAGATGCTCATGTTTGACGTGTCTTTGTTTGAATCTGAGGCTTCAGTTTGACTGAAAACAGGAGGAAACAGTCTGACAAAATAAAAACATTCATATCATCATCTTTCATTTCACAAACAGGAATCATTACAGCTTAAAAACTAAACACACTCACCGACATCTTCAAGCGGAGCCATGGGGTGGTTTCTTCCAAGAGGTGAAAACAGATGAATTTATATATTTGTTAAAGAACTAAAGTCAACTTAACACTCACCAACAGCTGGAGAAACAAGCATCAGAGCACATATTAACAGAGAGACAGTCAGCAGCCTCATGATGGAGCAGATGATCCAGGTGTAAAGATGAAGATGGAAACCTTTGACAAACACAGAAAAACATCTAAATGTCCAGCAGGAAGCAGACCACTTCAAGTTGATGTGTCAGAAAGAAAAGAGGAGGATGATGGAGTGGATATCAGACCTGCAGCACAATGATCCTCTCCTCTCTCAGTGAAGAAGTGCTGAACCGAAGAGAAGCAGCTCCTAAATAGTCGTCACTGACCCAACGTGAGAGCAGAGGTGACTCAGTGTTTAGTTATTCTGTCATCACTCAGGTGTGTTTGTGGACTCAGGTTGATCTGGATCCATCAAACCTCTGACATGTGATGTAAATATTATTATTGTCTCTGATAATTTTGTGGTCATGTCTCCACCCAACATTTGCTCTGATGATTTATGGATCACCACAGAGCTGAAGGTTTTTATTAGCCTAAAACTTTGTTTACATCTAGTCACAACACACTGAGCCTGATGGTGGAAGTGGTGCAGCTGAATCAACTGAGTCCAACCTAAACCAGCTCCAAAGTAAACCTGTGATGATAGTGTTTCTATGTCTGTGTAATACTGATGTATAAACAAGAGCAGCACAAAATTCAATTTCAGTTCACACAATTCAGATTCAGTTTACAGTAAAGGTCACCTCTCACTGTCTTTTTTAGAAAACACTGAATTGATCTTCAAGAACTAATTTGAGGTGATATTACCTTCCATTTTGAGCCAAGCTACAGTGCATCTGGAAAGTTTTCAGTGTTTCACTTTATCCACATAATCTCATGTTACAGCCTCATTATAAAATGGGATAAACTCATCTCTACACACAACAATTCTGAAATTTTTGCAAATTTATTAATGTTAAAAAAAATATTAATATCGCATGAGTCTTCACAGTTTTTGTTCAGTCCTTTGTTGATGCTCGTTTGGCAGCAGTTTCAGCCTCAGGTCTTTTTGAATATGATGCCTCAAGCTTGGCTCACCTCTCTTTGGACAGTTTGGTCCATTTCTCTTTGCAGCACCTCTCAAGCTCTAACAGCACTGGGTGCGGGTGGTGGGTCCACAAGAGGATGAACCCATGTCATCCTTTCTGGCTTGGCCTGACCAGGCCCCATGGGTGGAGCCTTGGCCACCAGGCACTCACCTGCAGTCCCCAGCCCCAGGCCTTGCTCCAGGGTGGGGCTCCAGTGACTCTCTGGCCAGGGTGAACTGGTTCTTGTTTTGACTCATCATTAGGGATCTGTGACCATGCTTTGTCTGGCCTCTCACCTAGGACCAGTTTACCTGGGGAGACCCTACTGGGGGCAATTGCCCCCGACAACATATACTATACTACTGTTTGCTCACCTGCCTTGACTCACATATGAACTTAAGTGCCATCCCATTCCTAACCCATTGGTTTCAATATGATGTCGGTCCACTTTTTGCAGCTATTACAGCTTCAGCTCTTCTGGGAAGGTTGTCCACAAGGTCGAGGAGTGTGTTTATCGGAATTTTTGACCATTCTTCCAAAAGCGCATTGGTGAGGTCACACACTGATGTTGGTCGAGAAGGCCTGGCTCTCAGTTTCTACTCTAATTCATCCCAAAGGTGTTCTATCAGGTTCAGGTCAGGACTGTGTGCAGGCCAGTCAAGTTCATCCACACCAGACTCTGTCATAATTGTCTTTATGGACCTTGCTTTGTGCACTGGTGCACAGTCATGTTGGAAGAGGAAGGGGCCAACTCCAAACTGTTCCCACAAGGTTGGAGCATGGAATTGTCCAAAATGATTTGGTATCCTGAAGCATTCAAAGTTCCTTTCACTGGAACTAAGGGGCCAAGCCCAGCTCTTGAAAAACAACCACACACCATAATTACATATTACATATTACCACCAAATTCCACACTTGGCACAATACAGTCTGAAGTGTACCGTTCTCCTGGCAACCTCCAAACCAAGACTCGTCCATCAGATTGCCAGATGGAAATGCGTGATTCATCACTCCAGAGAACCCATCTCCACTGCTCTAGAGTCCAGTGGCGGCGTGCTTTACACCACTGCATCCAGTGCTTTGCATTGCACTTGGTGTTGTATGGCTTGATGCAGCTGCTCGGCCATGGAAACCCATTCCATGAAGCTCTCTGCGTACTGTACTTAGGCTAATCTGAAGGCTACATGAAGTTTGGTGCTCTGTAGCAATTGACTGTGCAGAAAGTCAGTGACCTCTTTGCACAATGTGCCTTAGCATCCACTGACCCAGAGGCTTGGGTTCAAAGTACCTGCTGTTGTCATTCAGTGACTCTTTGTTCTCTGTCTTCAGCAGCAGTTGTTGAAAAACATGCTCTAAACTGCCCTCTTGGCTGGTTAAAATGTGATAAACTGCCATCTTGGAAGGCAATAACTGTTGTTTCACCCCTGCCCTTCAAAAAGTCTGTGCACGCCACTGCTCATGACCAAAGACATGACCAACAGCCTCACAGACAGTGAATCTCTGTCTCATGTTGACTGATGCTCCTGCAGAATGAAACTTGATAGAATAATTGTACATAGTTTGATCACACATTCGCCTTAGTGTGTCTTCTTTTCTTTAAATGTGTCTGTTAACCTTTGCTCCTCATCTAAGCAGGTGCTGCCTGACCAAGGACTTTGACTTCCATGTGTGATGGAAAAATACCTCTACGTGGAAGAATGTGCTGATAAGATCTGCGTTGCACTTGCTATGTAAATTAACCTTGGGAACATGCAGTGAGCATGTATGTGCTACGTGACATTTTCTGTGATCACCACATTCTTTAGATTGTAAATGTGTAACTAAGGACCTCCCTAAGAAAAATAAGTAGAGGAAAACGAAGGATGTGTTTCAGAGCGTTTTGAGATCTGTAACTGGGCACATCTCTGCGTTCTCCTTGCAAGTAAAAACTTTAGACCGTTGACTTTGCCTCATTTGTACATCTTTTCTGATGTTTTAGGTTGCTTGAACGTGACAAAACTAATAACATCTCATCCAAACATGGGGTGCCTGTGTGTCTGTTGGTGTATGTGACTGTGTGTGTGTGTGTGTTGGGGGGGGGGGGTAAATGAAGTCATATTTGACCTGTAGCACCATAAAAGGTTTTTTTTTGTTGTTGTTTGTTTTTTGAGACCTTCAGAATTTACTAAAATGGTGAAAATTGATTTTGCAGTGTTAAAATATTTGAGTCTGAGGATCAGATGAAGCCTTGTTCTGGTCTGGAGAAGCAAATGGTACTTTTTTCATACCTAAACTTGAAAACAGGTCAGATTTGACCCAAACAGAATATAAAGGTAAAGTGAGGAGTTTGATGAAGCTCTGCAGCAGAGATGTTAGAGACCACAAACAGAAACAAACCTCCTGGAGCAGAAATGGAGAAAGAAACAGATGAATATCTTTATTTCTTTAACACAGAATAAAGGATTTACTTCTTATTTTAGTACAGATCCATATCATTTACAGATTTAATCATGCTGTTAAAATGATAGATGAATATAAAGATTGATTTTCATGTCTGCACAGTGTTTGTATGTGAAGGTTGGAGTAGTTTCTGGTCGCTCAGGTCCTCTTCTTTCTTGCCTGATCATCAAGCTTCTTGATTTTTTTACTCCACAGTGACGACCCAGCAAATTTGTATCCATCGTCATCTCCATCGTGGATTATGGCTATTTTCTGGATTGCTTTGAGGACAAACACAGAGGAGAAGATAATATCAGATTGAGGATCAGAATATAAATCTTATATTATCTGTGAGCTTGTGAGGAAACATTCATCAGTCAAAGCTTTGAAAATTTGAACAGGAAAAGAAAGGACAGATGCTCATGTTTGACGTGTCTTTGTTTGAATCTGAGGCTTCAGTTTGACTGAAAACAGGAGGAAACAGTCTGACACAGTAAAAACATTCATATCATCATCTTTCATTTCACAAACAGGAATCATTACAGCTTAAAAACTAAACACACTCACCGACATCTTCAACCAGAGCCATGGCTTGGTCTCTCCCAAGAGGAGAAGCTGGAGACAGACAGAGAGGTTAGGAGCAGGTGAATTTATATATTTGTTAAAGAAGTAAAGTCAACTTAACACTCACCAACAGCTGGAGAAACAAGCATCAGAGCACATATTAACAGAGAGACAGTCAGCAGCCTCATGATGGAGCAGATGATCCAGGTGTAAAGATGAAGATGGAAACCTTTGACAAAGACAGAAAAACATCTAAATGTCCAGCAGGAAGCAGACCACTTCAAGTTGATGTGTCAGAAAGAAAAGAGGATGATGATGGAGTGGATATCAGACCTGCAGCACAATGATCCTCTCCTCTCTCAGTGAAGAAGTGCTGAACCAAAGAGAAGCAGCTCTTAAATAGTCGTCACTGACCCAACGTGAGAGCAGAGGTGACTCAGTGTTTAGTTATTATGTCATCACTCAGGTGTTGTTGTTGACTTAGGTTGATCTGGATCTGTCAAACCTCTGTTCATGTGATGTGAATATTAATGTTGTGACTCATAATTATGGGTTAACCTCTGTCTTGGTGATGATCTTGCTAGGGGGTTCAGGCCTATGCATAACAGCAGTGGGGACAGAGCATGTATTTGGTATATGCTGCATTTGCTCAAGAATGAAGAACTGGACAGCCCTCGTGCAACTAGCAGCACAAATGAACTAGCTGATAGCATCAGGGTCCCACCCAGAGTGGCTCACCCAAGGCCGGACAGTCCTTATCATGAAGGACCCCCAGAAGGGAGCAACATCGTCAAACTACCGGCCTATAACCTGCCTCAGCACCACATGGAAGCTCCTGTCGGGAATCATAGCAGCTAAGATAAGTGGACACGCGGATCAATACATGAGCAGTGCACAGAAGGGAATTGGCAATAACACCAGAGGAGCCAAGCACCAACTGCTGGTTGACAGGGCAGTCTCCCAAGATTGCAAGTCCAGAAACACCAACTTGTGCACTGCCTGGGTTGACCACAAGAAGGCCTATGACTTGATGCCCCACACATGGATACTGGAGTCCCTGAATCTGTATAAGGTCAACTAAACACTGCAAACCTTCCTGCAGAACACAATGGGGTTTTGGAAGACAACCCTGGAAGCCAACTCAAAGCCAATGGCACAGGTGAGCATCAAATGAAGCATATACCAAGGAGATGCTCTGTCTCCACTGGTGTTCTGCATAGGCCTGAACCCCCTCAGCAAGACCATCACCAAGTGTGGCTATGGATATCGGTTCCAGAGTGGGACAACCATCAGCAACCTCCTCTACATGGATGACATCAAGCTGTACGCCAAGAGTGAGAGGGACATTGACTTCCTGATCCACCTCACTCAGATCTACAGCAGCGACATCGGAATATAATTCAGACTGGATAAGTGTGGATGGATGGTGTCTAAGACAGAGAAGGTGATCACCACTGAAGGGGTTTAACTACCAGAGGGCAACACTGCAGATGTCTACAACAGCTACAAATACCTGGGATCCCACAGGCAAATGGCAACCATGAGGAGATGGGGTGCAGAGGGCAGCCACAGACAAGTACCTTCAGAGGGTGAGACAGGTCCTGAGGAGTCAGCTGAATGGGATAATAAGATCCAGGCCATTAACACCTATGCCCTGGCAGTAATCAGACACCCCACTGGAATAATATCCTGGCCACTGGAAGAGATGGGAGCCACTGATATCAAGACAAGGAAACTCCTCACAATGCATGGAGGGTTTCACCCGAAGTCCAGCACCCTGAGGCTGTACACTAAGCAGAAGGAGGGAGGCTGAGGACTAGTGAGTGTAAGAACCACTATCCAGGAAGAGACAGCTGGCTTTGAGGAGTACATCAGGAAGATGGCTCCCAGTGATGACCTGCTAAGTGAACGTCCCAGGCAACAGAAGCCCAGGAACAAAGAGGAGCTGGAGGGGCTAACATGGAAAGACAAGCCCCTGCACAGCATTTACCACCGACAAATTGAAGAAGTGGCTGACATCAGGAAGACGTACCAAAGGAAAAGGCTGGACTGAAAGACAGCACAGAGGCGCTAATCATGGCTGCATAAGAACAGGCCCTCAACACAAGATCAGTAGCTCAAGATCAGTGTGTAAAGAAGCCCCTGAGACAGTACAGTACATCACAGCAGGGTGTACCACACACACACACACACACACACACACACACACACACAGCTGGACCAGAAGCCCCCCAGCGCCCCAGGGTCAAGGCCTCCCAGGACCAGGAGCCCCCCCCCCCCCCCCCCCCCCCCCCAAGAGGAGGGGTCCACCACCAAATGTATGAAGGTGCGGGTCCAGGTTCCGGCAACGCCAGGGTAGACTTGACGTGGACATGCGGTGTTGAGGACAGGAACATGCTACGTTCCCGAAGAACCAAACCCAGAGTGATACAAGAGAACTCCACCAGGAGGCCTAGGGACACCCCCAGTTCCCCCACATCGAACAGTACACCATAAGCAGCCTCCTATGTCAAGGCCACAGCAAGCACAAAGCCAGGGGGGTACTACAGCACACCAAGGACTCTGGTACTTGTGGATGAGAACCTGGGGTGGTCCCGCAGGATCCACCTGCCCCACCAGAGAGCCACCGACACCAACCCATTTGACAAAAATGTGCTCACCAGCACAGAGTCATGGCCAACAGAACAGTACAGGTGTTGATGTGGACTCTGTTTGATCTGGATCCTTCAAACCTCAGACATGTGATGTGAATGTTAATATTGGGACAGATAATTTTGTGGTCATCTCTCCACCCAACATTTGCTCTGATGATTTATGGATCCCCACAGAGCTGAAGGTTGTTATTGGCCTAAAACTTTGTTTACATCTAGTCACAATACACTGAGCCTGATGGTGGATGTGGTGCTATTAGATCAACTGAGTCCAACCTATACCAGCTCCCAAGTAAACCTATGATGATAGTGTTTCTATGTCTGTGTAATAATGATGTATAAACAAGAGAAGCACAAAATTCAATTTCAGTTCACACAATTCAGATTCAGTTTACAGTAAAGGTCACCTCTCACTGTCTTTTTATTTTTTAGGAAACACTGAATTGATCTTCAAGGATTAATTTGAGGTGATAATACCTTCCATTTTGAGCCAAGCTACAGTGCATCTGGAAAGTTTTCAGTGTTTCACTTTTTCCACATATTCTCATGTTACAGCCTCATTACAAATTGGGATTACTCATCTCTACACACAACAATTCTGAAATTTTTGCAAATTTATTAAAATGTAAAAAATATTAATATTGCATGAGTCTTCACAGTTTTTGTTCAGTCCTCTGTTGATGCTCGTTTGGCAGCAGTTTCAGCCTCAGGTCTTTCAGGTCTATGATGCCTCAAGCTTGGCTCACCTCTCTTTGAACAGTTTGGTCTGTTCCTCTTTGCAGCACCTCTCAAGCTCTAACAGCACCGGACCCCTATGGCTCCTCTTGCGGGTGGTGGGTCCACAAGAGGATGAACCCATGTCATCCTTTCAAGCTTGTCCCGACCAGGCCCCATGGGTGGAGGCTCGGCCACCAGGCACTCACCTGCTTGCCCCAGCCCCAGGCCTTGCTCCTGGGTGGGGCTCCAGTGACTCTCTGGCCAGGGTGAACCGGTTCTTGTTTTGACTCATCATTAGGGATCTGTGACCGTGCTTTGTCTGGCTTCTCACCCAGGACCAGTTTACCTGGGGAGACCCTACCGGGGGCAATTGCCCCCGACAACATACACTATATTACCGAAAGTATTCGCTCACTTGCCTTGACACATATGAACTTAAGTGCCATCCCATTCCTAACCCATTGGTTTCAATATGATGTCGGTCCACTTTTTGCAGCTATTACAGCTTCAGCTCTTCTGGGAAGGCTGTCCACAAGGTCGAGGAGTGCGTTTATAGAAATTTTTGACCATTCTTCCAAAAGCGCATTGGTGAGGTCACACACTGATGTTGGTCGAGAAGGCCTGGCTCTCAGTTTCTACTCTAATTCATCCCAAAGGTGTTCTATCAGGTTCAGGTCAGGACTCTGTGCAGGCCAGTGAAGTTCATCCACACCAGACTCTGTCATAATTGTCTTTATGGACCTTGCTTTGTGCACTGGTGCACAGTCATGTTGGAAGAGGAAGGGGCCAACTCCAAACTGTTCCCACAAGGTTGGAGCATGGAATTGTCCAAAATGATTTGGTATCCTGAAGCATTCAAAGTTCCTTTCACTGGAACTAAGGGGCCAAGCCCAGCTCCTGAAAAACAACCACACACCATAATTACATATTACATATTACCACCAAATTCCACACTTGGCACAATGCAGTCTGAAGTGTACCGTTCTCCTGGCAACCTCCAAACCAAGACTCGTCCATCAGATTGCCAGATGGAAAAGCATTATTCATTACTCCAGAGAACCCGTCTCCACTGCTCTAGAGTCCAGTGGCGGCGTGCTTTACACCACTGCATCCGATGCTTTGCATTGCACTTGGTGTTGTATGGCTTTGATGCAGCTGCTCGGCCATGGAAACCCATTCCATGAAGCTCTCTGTATACTGTACTTAGGCTAATCTGAAGGCTACATGAAGTCTGGCGTTCTGTAGCAATTAACTTTGCAGAAAGTCAGCGACCTCTTTGCAGTATGTGCCTCAGCATCCGCCGACCCCTCTCCGTCAGTTTACATGGCCTACCACCTCGTGGCTGAGTTGCTGTTGTTCCCAAACTCTTCCATTTTCTTAAAATAAAGCTGACAGTTGACTGTGGAATATTTACCCCTCCACCATGATAAGGTGTCGGCCATGGAGGGTTTTTTTCAGGGACGTCCCTGCTTATTTCAGCAAGACAATGCCAAGACACATTCTGCATGTCCTATGTTCATATTTGCAGCTAGTTCTTCTTACCTATTTGGAGGGGCAGGATTGGCACCTCTTTCTCTTGCCCACCCCCCCACCCCCCCGGCATCCCCTGCCTGGTTCCTTGTGCATGATGCTGGTGTGTAGCCTGAAGGTCTCTCCCCAAACTGACAGAGGCTTGGGTTCAAAGTACCTGCTGTCATCATTTAGTGATTCTTTGTTCTCCGTCTTCAGTATTGCTCTCATGAGCATTTGTGTGCATGGGGTGGTTGATTCATAGACAGTGAATCTCTGTCTCATGTTGACTGATGCTCCTGCAGAATGAAACTGATAACATCTCACCCAAACGTGGGGTTCCTGTGTGTTGGAGGGTGTATGTGACTTTGTGTGTTTGTGTGTGTGTGTGTGTGTGTGTGTGTGTGTGTGTGTGGGGGGGGGGGGGGGGGGGGGGGGCTAAATAAAGTCATGTTTGACCTGTAACACCACAAAAGGTTTGGGTTTTCTTTTTTGTTTTTTGAAACCTTCATAATTCACTAAAATATTTGTGTCTGAGCATCAAATGAAGCCTTGTTCTGGTCTAGAGAAGCAAATGGTACTTTTTTCATACCTAAACTTGAAAACAGGTCAGATTTGACCCAAACAGAATATAAAGGTAAAGTAAAGAGTTTGATGAAGCTCTGCAGCAGAGATGTTAGAGACCACAAACAGAAACAAACCTCCTGGAGCAGAAATGCAGAATGAATCAGATGAATATCTTTATTTCTTTAACACAGAATAAAGGATTCATTTCTTATTTTAGCACTGATCAATATCATTTATAGATTTAATCATGCTCTTCCTCCACATCCAGACACCTTATGGCTCCGGGTTCTCTGGCAGCTCCATCTGGATTCCTGGGTCTCCACGGACCTTTCCTGAAAACAGACACAGAGGAGAAGATAATATCAGATTCAGGAACAGAATATAAATCTTATATTATCTGTGAGCTTGTGAGGAAACATTCAGCAGTCAAAGCTTTGAAAGTTTGAACAGGAAAAGAAAGGACAGATGCTCGTATATCAGTAAAGTCTGAATGTGGACCAGACAGAAAACTGGATATGAACTCTACATCTGATCTTTGATTTAATGAATCATTTTAAATTCATTTGAATCATAAAAAACAAACACACTCACCTAAGAGACCTGAAACAAGCCCATGACGGTGTCTTCCTATTGGACCAATAATAACAACCAGAGACAGACAGACAGACAGACAGACAGACAGACAGACAGTTGTTTAGTAAAGAGTTTGATGAAGCTCTGCAGCAGAGATGTTAGAGACCACAAACAGAAACAAACCTCCTGGAGCAGAAATGGAGAAAGAAACAGATGAATATCTTTATTTCTTTAACACAGAATAAAGGATTCACTTCTTATTTTAGTACAGATCCATATCATTTATAGATTTAATCATGCTGTTAAAATGATAGATGAATATAAAGGTTGATTTTCATGTCTGCACAGTGTTTGTATGTGAAGGTTGGAGTAGTTTCTGGTCAATCAGGTCAACTTCTTTCCTGCCTGACCATCAAGCTTCATGATTTTTTCACTCTACATTGACGACCATGTCAAGGACACAAATACCCACCAAATCTGTATCCACTGTCACCTCCACCCTGGGGCATGGCTATATTCTGGAATCCTTTGAGGACTGACACAGAGGAGAAGATAATATCAGATTCAGGAACAGAATATAAATCTTATATTATCTGTGAGCTTGTGAGGAAACATTCAGCAGTCAAAGCTTTGAAAGTTTGAACAGGAACAGAAAGGACAGATGCTCATGTTTGTCGTGTCTTTGTTTGAATCTGAGGCTTCAGTTTGACTGAAAACAGGAGGAAACAGTCTGACACAATAAAAACATTCATATCATCATCTTTCATTTCACAAACAGGAATCATTACAGCTAAAAAACTAAAACACACTCACTGACATCTTCAACCAGAGCCATGGCTTGGTTTCTCCCAAGAGGTGAAAACAGATGAATTTATATATTTGTTAAAGAAGTAAAGTCAACTTAACACTCACCAACAGCTGGAGAAACAAGCATCAGAGCACATATTAACAGAGAGACAGTCAGCAGCCTCATGATGGAGCAGATGATCCAGGTGTAAAGATGAAGATGGAAACCTTTGACAAACACAGAAAAACATCTAAATGTCCAGCAGGAAGCAGACCACTTCAAGTTGATGTGTCAGAAAGAAAAGAGGATGATGATGGAGTGGATATCAGACCTGCAGCACAATGATCCTCTCCTCTCTCAGTGAAGAAGTGCTGAACCAAAGAGAAGCAGCTCTTAAATAGTCGTCACTGACCCAACGTGAGAGCAGAGGTGACTCAGTGTTTAGTTATTCTGTCATCACTCAGGTGTGTTTGTGGACTCAGGTTGATCTGGATCCATCAAACCTCTGACATGTGTTGTAAATATTAGTATTGTCTCTGATAATTTTGTGGTCATGTCTCCACCCAACATTTGCTCTGATGATTTATGGATCACCACAGAGCTGAAGGTTTTTATTATACTAAAACTTTGTTTACATCTAGTCACAACACAATGAGCCTGATGGTGGATGTGGTGCAGCTGAATCAACTGAGTCCAACCTAAACCAGCTCCAAAGTAAACCTGTGATGATAGTGTTTCTATGTCTGTGTAATATTGATGTATAAACAAGAGCAGCACGAAATTCAATTTCAGCTCACACAATTCAGATTCAGTTTACCGTAAAGGTCACCTCTCACTGTCTTTTTTAGAAAACACTGAATTGAAGAATTAATTTGAGGTGATAATACCTTCCATTTTAAGCCAAGCTTACAGTGCATCTGTAAAGTTTTCAGTGTTTCACTTTTTCCACACATTCTCATGTTACAGCCTCATTATAAAATGGGATAAACTCATCTCTACACACAACAGTTCTGAAATTTATGCAAATTTATTAAAATGTAAATAATATAAATATCACATGAGTCTTCACAGTTTTTGTTCAGTCCTTTGTTGATGCTCGTTTGGCAGCAGTTTCAGCCTCAGGTCTTTTTGAATATGATGCCTCAAGCTTGGCTCACCTCTCTTTGAACAGTTTGGTCCATTCCTCTTTGCAGCACCTCTCAAGCTCTAACAGCACTGGACCCCTATGGCTCCTCTTGCAGGTGGTGGATCCACAAGAGGATGAACCCTTGTCATCCTTTCAAGCTTGTCCCGACCAGGCCCCATGGGTGGAGGCTCGGCCACCAGGCGCTCACCTGCTTGCCCCAGCCCCAGGCCTGGCTCCAGGGTGGAGCTCCGGTGACTCTCTGGCCAGGGTGAACCGGTTCTTGTTTTGACTCATCATTAGGGATCTGTGACCGTGCTTTGTCTGGCCTCTCACCTAGGACCAGTTTACCTTGGGAGACCCTACTGGGGGCAACTGGCCCCAACAACATATACTATACTACTGTTTGCTCACCTGCCTTGACTCACATATGAACTTAAGTGCCATCCCATTCCTAACCCATTGGTTTCAATATGATGTCGGTCCACTTTTTGCAGCTATTACAGCTTCAGCTCTTCTGGGAAGGTTGTCCACAAGGTCGAGGAGTGTGTTTATAGAAATTTTTGACCATTCTTCCAAAAGCGCATTGGTGAGGTCACACACTGATGTTGGTCGAGAAGGCCTGGCTCTCAGTTTCTACTCTAATTCATCCCAAAGGTGTTCTATCAGGTTCAGGTCAGGACTCTGTGCAGGTCAGTCAAGTTTATCCACACCAGACTCTGTCATCCATGTCTTTAGCAAATTTCAAAAACAGCCTTTTTTCATCTTCGTAACATCGCTAAAATCAGGCCTATCCTGTCCCAGAGCGATGCTGAAAAGCTAGTCCATGCTTTTGTGACCTCTAGACTGGACTATTGTAATTCCCTGCTTTCAGGCTGTCCCAGCAAGTCACTTAAGATGCTTCAGCTGGTCCAAAATGCTGCAGCACGTGTACTGACTAGAACCAGGAGCAGAGACCACATTACTCCTGTATTAGCTTCTCTGCATTGGCTTCCCATATAATATAGAATAGAATTCAAGATTCTTCATCTCACCTATAAAGCTCTCAGTGGACAAGCACCAGTTTATCTTAAAGAGCTCGTAGTGTCGTACAACCCCTCTAGAACATTACGCTCCCAAAATGCTGGCCTGCTTGTGGTACCGTCAATCTCCAAAAGTAGTATGGGAGGTAGAGCCTTCAGTTATCAGGCACCTCTTCTCTGGAACTATTAACCAACCGCAGTTCGGGATGCAGAATCCCTCTCTACCTTTAAGGTTAGACTTAAAACATTCCTCTTTGATAAAGCTTTCAGTTAGAGACAAGCTTATAATCCATAAATTAGATCATAAATTAGACTATAATTTAGATGCAATAGGCCTAGGCTGCCGGGGGGGGATCTGGCACATTGGACTCTATCTCTCTTTCTTAATCTCTCTCCACATCTGCCTTTGCCCTTCTTGTTTGCTCCTGCACTCGTCTCTGGCTCTTGTCTTGGAATCCTTGGTAGAGACTGCCTGCTGCTGCAACTATAGACATGATGCATATTTGGCCATTTAATTGGGAACATTCCATTCCCATTATCATTATAGCTGTTAATGTAGATATTAGCATGATTGATACATCTATAGTATCTAGTTTTTAATCAGCACATAGGCATGAGGTCCCTCTGAAAATGGGATGTCACATCTCAAGAGGCCTTTCACACATTTACACTCAACGGAGACAAATATGGTAGGAATGCACTTGTGGTCTGGGCATCCATGAGTTCGTCACTACCATAAATTCTTATTTTCAGTATGAACATCATTGATTATGCCATTGATTATTACTATTCAGACATGAGGTCCCTCCTGAAAACGAGATGTAGCATCTCAAGAGGCTAACCTCTAATAAATCAGACGACAGGTCTATGGTTCATGGATCTGTCACTAACTTTAGTTCTTACTTTAGTCCACTTGTCTCCTCTTCCCTCCCTTCCTTCGCCCACACACCCAACACAGCATTGTGTGGATTTGCTGTTCATCATGAGACTGGGGTCCACATTCAAGATTTCCTGCTGCTTAACAGAAGGTTTTTTCTTGCCGCCATGATGGAGGGATTCATGATTGGCTATATGGATTCATGTTGGGTGTTGGATGTATATATGTGTATATCTATTTTGTTACGGCTGGCTCAGACACCGAACATAATAAGGGACACAACACAAAGGTTTAAGTTCTTTGTTCTTGTTTTATTGTCAAAGAAAACGTAAAGTACCTGAACAACCAGGCAAATGACTTACAAAGGTGTTGCTGCTGAGGGAGAGAGAGAGGTTAATCAGGAGGCCTTGCCTAAATAGCCTCAGCATGGTTGTCTGCAGGTGCTGACAGACGGGTAAAATTAAAAGAAGCCACCAGAGGGCACTAAACAAAACAGTAATGTAACAATGTATATGTTTTTTTATGTGTATATATGTATCTAGGCACGTTTGTGTATCCACAAAATTAAGAGCTTTTGTAGAGATATTGTAAAGTGTCTTGAGATAACACTTTTTATGAATTGGCGCTATAAAAATAAAGATTGATTGATTGATTGATTGATTGATTGATTGATTGATTGATTGATTGATTGATTGATTGATTGATTGATTGATTGATTGATTGATTTATGGACCTTGCTTTGTGCACTGGTGCACAGTCATGTTGAAAGAGGAAGGGGCCTGCTCCAAACCTTTCCCAGAATGTTGGAGCATGGAATTGTCCACAATGTTTTGGTATCCTAAAGCATTCAAAGTTCCTTTCGTTGGAAGTAAGGGGCCAAGCCCAGCTCCTGAAAAACAACCACACGCCATAATTACTCCTCCACCAAATTTCACACTTGGCACAATGCAGTCTGAAGTGTACCGTTCTCCTGGCAACCTCCAAACCAAGACTCGTCCATCAGATTGCCAGATGGAAAAGCATTATTCATTACTCCAGAGAACCCATCTCCACTGCTCTAGAGTCCAGTGGCGGCGTGCTTTACACCACTGCATCCGATGCTTTGCATTGCACTTGGTGTTGTATGGCTTTGATGCAGCTGCTCGGCCATGGAAACCCATTCCATGAAGCTCTCTGTATACTGTACTTAGGCTAATTTGAAGGCCACATGAAGTTTGGTGCTCTGTAGCAATTGACTGTGCAGAAAGTCAGTGACCTCTTTGCACAATGTGCCTTAGCATCCACTGACCCAGAGGCTTGGGTTCAAAGTACCTGCTGTCGTCATTCAGTGACTCTTTGTTCTCTGTCTTCAGTATCGCTCTCATGAGCATTTGTGTGCATAGGATGGGGGGGTGCAGTGGTTGTTGAAAAACAAGCTCTAAACTGCCCTCTTGGCTGGTTAAAATGTGATAAACTGCCATCTTGGGAGGCAATAACTGTTTTTTTCACCCCTGCCCTTCAAAAAGTCTGTGCACGCCACTGCTCATGACCAAAGACATGACCAACAGCCTCACAGACAGTGAATCTCTGTCTCATGTTGACTGATGACCACAAAGTTGTTTTTTGTTTGTTTGGTTTTTTTTTTTTTTTGAGACCTTCAGAATTCACTAAAATGGTGAAAATTGATTTTGCTGTGTTAAAATATTTGTGTCTGAGGATCAGATGAAGCCTTGTTCTGGTCTAGAGAAGCAAATGGTACTTTTTTCATACCTAAACTTGAAAACAGGTCAGATTTGACTCAAACAGAATATAAAGGTAAAGTAAAGAGTTTGATGAAGTGCTGTAGCAGAGATGTTAGAGACCACAAACAGAAACAAACCTCCTGGAGCAGAAATGCAGAATGAAACAGATGAATATCTTTATTTCTTTAACACAGAATAAAGTATTCATTTCTTATTTTAGCACTGATCAATATCATTTATAGATTTAATCATGCTCTTCCTCCACATCCAGACACCTTATGGCTCCGGGTTCTCTGGCAGGTCCTGGATTCCTGAGTCTGCACCAGACATTCCTGAGGACAGACACAGAGGAGAAGATAATATCAGATTCAGGATCAGAATATAAATCTTATATTATCTGTGAGCTTGTGAGGAAACATTCAGCAGTCAAAGCTTTGAAAGTTTGAACAGGAAAACAAAGGACAGATGCTCGAATGTCAGTAAAGTCTGAATATGGACCAGACAGAAAACTGGATATGAACTCTACATCTGATCTTTGATTTTTGAATCATTTTAAAATTAATTTGAATCATAAAAACAAACAGACTCACCTGAGAGACCTTTAAGCCGCCCATGACGGAATCCTCCTATTGGACCCATAATAACAACCAGAGACAGACAGACAGACAGACAGACAGTTGTTTAGTAAAGAGTTTGATGAAGCGCTGCAGCAGAGATGTTAGAGACCACAAACAGAAACAAACCTCCTGGAGCAGAAATGGAGAAAGAAACAGATGAATATCTTTATTTCTTTAACACAGAATAAAGGATTCACTTCTTATTTTAGTACAGATCCATATCATTTATAGATTTAATCATGCTGTTAAAATGATAGATGAATATAAAGGTTGATTTTCATGTCTGCACAGTGTTTGTACGTGAAGGTTGGAGTAGTTTCTGGTCAATCAGGTCCTCTTCTTTCCTGTCTGACCATCAAGCTTCATGATTTTTTTACTCTACGTTGACGACCATGTCAAGGAAATAAATACCCACCGATTTTGTATCCACCCTCACTTCCACTGTTGAGCAAGGCTATTTTCTGGAATGCTTTGAGGACAGACACAGAGGAGAAGATAATATCAGATTCAGGAACAGAATATAAATCTTATATTATCTGTGAGCTTGTGAGGAAACATTCAGCAGTCAAAGCTTTGAAAGTTTGAACAGGAAAAGAAAGGACAGATGCTCATGTTTGACGTGCTTTGTTTGAATCTGAGGCTTCAGTTTGACTGAAAACAGGAGGAAACAGTCTGACAAAATAAAAACATTCGTATCATCATCTTTCATTTCACAAACAGGAATCATTACAGCTTAAAAACTAAACACACTCACCGACATCTTCAACCAGAGCCATGGCTTGGTTTCTCCCAAGAGGAGAAGCTGGAGACAGACAGAGAGGTTAGCAGCAGCTGAAGTCAGTCAGAGTTAACAGACAGTCCAGAACAAAACTCCTCAAAAACATCTCCTCAGGTTTAACAGAGCAGTTTGATAAGAGAGCCAGACGAAACCTCTGAGATACAGAGCCAGCTTTCCCTCATCAGAAGGATTGATGCAGGAGGATTTGAGACTTGTCTTCAAATATTCTTTATTTTGTCCTGATCCCAAAGATGTTCAGTTTACTCTCATAAAGAGATCAAGAAACTGGAAGAAGCTGAAAACAGATGAATATATACATTTGTTAAAGAACTAAAGTCAACTTAACACTCACCAACAGCTGGAGAAACAAGCATCAGAGCACATATTAACAGAGAGACAGTCAGCAGCCTCATGATGGAGCAGATGATCCAGGTGTAAAGATGAAGATGGAAACCTTTGACAAACACAGAAAAACATCTAAATGTCCAGCAGGAAGCAGACCACTTCAAGTTGATGTGTCAGAAAGAAAAGAGGATGATGATGGAGTGGATATCAGACCTGCAGCACAATGATCCTCTCCTCTCTCAGTGAAGAAGTGCTGAACCAAGAAGAGAAGAGAGGCAGCTCTTAAATAGTCGTCACTGACCAAACATGACTCCAACTTTATATACAAATATCTCACTCAGCCAACAAGAGGAGGTTTGATTCTCCTGGAGAGCAGAGGTGACTCAGTGTTTAGTTATTCTGTAATCACTCAGGTGTTTTTGTTGACTTAGGTTGATCTGGATCCGTCAAACCTCTGACATGTGATGTGAATATTAATGTTGTGACTCATAATTATGTGTTCATCTCTGTCTTGGTGATGATTTTGCTGAGGGGGTTCAGGCCTATGCAGAACAGCAGTGGGGACAGAGCATCTATTTGGTATATGCTGCATTTGCTCAACAATGAAGAACTGGACAGCCCCCCAGCAACTAGCAGCACAAATGAACTAGCTGTTAGCATCAGGGTCCCACCCAGAGTGGCTCACCCAAGGCCGGAGGACCCCCAGAAGCCCCTGTTGGGCATCATAGCAGCTAAGATAAGTGTGCACATGGATCAATACATGAGCAGTGCACAGAAGGGAATTGGCAATAACAC
The DNA here is from genome assembly GCA_030710495.1 of Labroides dimidiatus. Lineage (NCBI taxonomy): Eukaryota > Metazoa > Chordata > Actinopteri > Labriformes > Labridae > Labroides > Labroides dimidiatus. Next base: position 31,740,684 of record CM061153.1, read on the forward strand.
CAGAGGAGCCAAGCACCAACTGCTGGTTGACAGGGCAGTCTCCCAAGATTACAATTACAGAAACACCAACTTGTACACTGTGTGAATTAACTTCAAGAAGGCCTGGTGTCTGGTTGACCTTATACAGCTTCAGGGACTCCAGTATCCATGTGTGCGGCATCAAGTCATAGGCCTTCTTGAAGTCAACCCAGGCAGTGCACAAGTTGGTGTTTCTGGACTTGCAATCTTGGGAGACTGTCCTGTCAACCAGCAGTTGGTGCTTGGCTCCTCTGGTGTTATTGCCAATTCTCTTCTGTGCACTGCTCATGTATTGATCCACGTGCACACTTATCTTAGCTGCTATGAAGAGCTTCCATGTATTGCTGAGGCAGGTTATGGGCCAGTTGTTTGATGGTGTTGCTCCCTTCTGGGGGTCCTTCATGATGAAAACTGTCCGGCCTTGGGAAAGCCAGTCTGGGTGGGTCCCTGATGCTAACAGGTGGTACATTTGTGCTGCTAGTTACTTGAGGGCTGTTCAGTTCTTCATTCTTGAGCAACTAGCAGCACAAATGAACCAACTGTTAGTATCAGGGACCAACCTAGTGGCTTTCCCAAGGCCAGATCATCATGAAGGACCCCCAGAAGGGAGCAACACCATCAAACTACTGGCCCATAACCTGCCTCAGCACCAAATGGAAGCTCCTCATAGCATCATAGCAGCTAAGATAAGTGGGCTCATGGATCAATACATGAGCAGTGCAAAGAAGGGAATTGGCAATAACACCAGAGGAGCCAAACACCAACTGCTGGTTGACCACCAACTTGTGCAAAGCGTGGATTGACTACAAGAAGGCCTATGACTCTATGCTGCACACATGGATACTGGAGTCCCTGAATCTGTATAAGGTCAACCAAACACTGCAAACCTTCCTGCAGAACACAATGGGGCTTTGGAAGACAACCCTGGAAGCCAACTCAAAGCCAGTGGCACAGGTGAGCATCAAATGAAGCATCTACAAGGAGATGCTCTGTCCCCACTGCTGTTCTGCATAGGCCTGAACCCCCTCAGCAAGATCATCACCAAGAGTGGCTACGGATATCGGTTCCAGAGTGGGACAACCATCAGCAACCTCCTCAACATGGATTACATCAAGCTGTACGCCAAGAGTGAGAGGGACATTGACTTCCTGATCCACCTCACTCAGATCTACAGCAGCGACATTGGAATGTCATTCGGACTGGATAAGTGTGGACGCATGGTGTCTAAGACAGAGAAGGTGATCATCACTGACAGGGTTGAACTACCAGAGGGTAACATTGCAGATGTCTAGGACAGCTAAAAATACCTGGGGATCCCACAGGCAAATGGTAAACATGAGGAGATAGTGCAGAGGGCAGCCACAGACAAGTTCCTTGAGAAGGTGAGACAGGTCCTGAGGAGTCAGCTGAATGGGATAATAAGATCCAGGCCATTAACACCTGTGCCCTGCCAGTAATCAGACACCCCACTGGAATTATATCCTGGCCACTGGAAGAGATGGGAGCCACTGATATCAAGACAAGGAAACTCCTCACAATGCACGGAGGGTTTCACCCGAAGTCCAGCACCCTGAGGCTGTACACTAAGCAGAAGGAGGGAGGCCGAGGACTAGTGAGTGTAAGAACCACTATCCAGGAAGAGACAGCTGGCCTTGAGGAGTACATCAGGAAGATGGCTCCCAGTGATGACCTGCTAAGTGAACGCCCCAGGCAACAGAAGCCCAGTAACAAGGAGGAGCTGGAGGGGCTAACATGGAAAGACAAGCCCCTGCACAACATGTACCACCGACTAATTGAAGAAGTGGCTGACATCGTGAAGACATACCAATGGCTGGAAAAGGCTGGACTGAAAGACAGCACAGAGGCGCTATTCATGGCTGCACAAGAACAGGCCCTCAACATGAGATCAATAGAGGCTGGGGTTTACCACACCAGGCAAGACCCTACATGCAGGCTGTGTAAAGAAGCCCCTGAGACAGTACAGTACATCACAGCAGGGTGTAAGATGCTGGCAGCCAAGGCATACATGGAGTGGCATAGCCAGGTAGCTGGCATAGTGTACAGGAACATCTGTGCTGAGTATGGACTGGAAGTCCCAGGATCAAGAAGGTAGACACCTCCTAATGTGGTGGAGAACAAGAAAGCCAAGGTCCTGTGGGACTTCCAGATCCAGACTGACAAGATGGAGTTAGTCAATCAGCCTGACATAGTGCTGGTCGATAAGCATCAGAGGACAGCGGTAGTGATAGATGTATCAATAATGAGTGATGGCAACATCAGGAAGAAGGAACACGAGAAGCTGGAGAAACACCAAGGGCTGAAGGAAGAGCTACAGAAGATGTGGGGTGTGCGGGCAGTGCCAGCTGTGTGATTTGGACACTGGGGGCTGTAACACCTAAGCTGGGTGGATCGCTCCAGCAGATACCAGGAACAGCATCTGAGATATCCATCCAGAAGTGCACACTCCTAGGAACAGCTAAGATCCTGTGCAGAACCCTCAGGCTCCCAGGCCTCTGGTGGAGGACCCAAGCTTGAAGGAGACGCAGTACCGCCCAGAGTGGGTGAGGGAGAGATTTATATATCTGAATGAACACATCCAGGATCTCTCTGTTACCTGAGTGGACTTAACAAGACATTGTCAGTCCTGATAAGTGGTACAACAAAGCTGGATATCAACTGGCGCAGTGAACCCAGAGTTTTCCAGTCTTGATCAGAGTGGGCTCACATTAAAGGGGTGGAGTCTGCAGAGTCTGACCAATCATAAACATGGAGAAACAGGAGAAACCCTGCAGAACAGCCTATTTTACCATGAAGGAGCAGACAGTTATTCTTCAAACAGACCAAGAATTCAAACACGTCATCAGGACAAAAGAAACACTGTTACTGCACTTCCACCAGTTGATCTCTTATCCAGATCTTAACCTGCTCCGGAGCAGGTTGGCCATTCAGCAAACATTTCCATGGTGATTCATCCCGATAAGAAATGAACCAGCTTCATAGGAGAGAAAACCTAAAGTTAACCCAGAAGTTACCTCAATAAGAGAAAATCCAGCTTTGTAGTACAGGCCTCTGGAGAGCAGAGGGGACTCAGTGTTTCGTTATTCTGTCATCACTCAGGTGTTGATGTGGACTCTGTTTGATCTGGATCTGTCAAACCTCAGACATGTGATGTGAATGTAAATATTGGGACTGATAATTTTGTGGTCATGTCTCCACCCAACATTTGCTCTGATGATTTATGGATCACCACAGAGCTGAAGGTTTTTATTGGCCTAAAACTTTGTTTACATCTAGTCACAACACACTGAGTCTGACGATGGAAGTGGTGCCGCTGAATCAACTGAGTCCAACCTAAACCAGCTCCCAAGTAAACCTGTGATGTTTCTATGTCTGTGTAATAATGATGTACAAACAAGAGCAGCACGAAATTCAATTTCAGTTCACACAATTCAGATTCAGTTTACAGTAAAGGTCACCTCTCACTGTCTTTTTTAGAAAACACTGAATTGATCTTCAAGGATTAATTCAAGGGGATAATACCTTCCATTTTGAGCCAAGCTACAGTGCATCTGGAAAGTTTTCAGTGTTTCACTTTTTCCACATATTCTCATGTTACAGCCTCATTACAAAATGGGATAAACTCATGGTCTCTGAAATTTTTGCAAACTTATTAAAAATGTAAATAATATAAATATCACATGAGTCTTCACAGTCTTTGTTTAGTCCTTTGTTGATGCTCCTTTGGCAGCAGTTTCAGCCTCAGGTCTTTTTGAATATGATGCCTCAAGCTTGGCTCACCTCTCTTTGGACAGTTTGGTCTGTTCCTCTTTGCAGAACCTCTCAAGCTCCATCAGGTTTGTTGGGGAGCGTCGCTGCACAGACACTTTCAGATCTCTCCAGAGATGTTGGATCAGATTCAAGTCTGTCAACAATAAAAAAATTATTAGTATCATGTTCAACAGTGTGTTCATTTATTGGTTTACATGTGTACAATAATTTTAGTTAAATTAATAGTTAATTTATGTACATTTCACTCTCATTTTTGTTGCAGTTGCTTTCTGCATTTGCATTTTTCTCTTGGACACATATGTATTGAATTTGCACTCCGACACTTTATCTAATAAACACTTTCTCTGTGTTTCGCATCTTTTTTTCTTTTCTTACTAATATTTTGTATTTTACCTTTATGGACTTTTGTGGTTTTCACTCTGGTAACAACTTCCTTCAGGGTTAATAAAGTGGATCTTATCTTACAAGACCAACCCAGTTCAAGAGTCTTTTTCAAAGTAAAAGCCTCTTCTCACCTGGGAACTGCAGAATCAAAGTTTTTAAAAAGGGTAAATATTTAATTTACAAGAAGCAAGAGATTAAGTTCTCTAACATACATTAAAATAAGGACGATTGTTGGTTGGCACTGCAACCCGAAGATTCAGTCGCTCCTTGGGGGGAATGTAGTCGGCACTGCGTGTGTGTTTTTGGTCCTTTTCAATGGTTTAAGGATTGAAATTCATACAGAAAAATAACAAATTCATGGAGAGATTTCAGGGTCCTAAGGGTTTTATGAATAACACATTTGAAAAGGCATTAAAGTTATATGAAAGCATGAATCTATAACAGATTGATTTAGTGTTTTAAGTGGACTCTTGATGAATTTGTAGCAGTAAACTCGTCTTTTAAGACTGGAAGTGACATGTTTGAACAGCATTTCTTTTACATCTCTTCACTCCTTTCCCACAGACCGTTTAACATCAGTGTTTTTGTAGTGTGGTTGTAATACTGACTCATTCCAGTAGGTGGCGGAAATTTCCCTAAACCTGAATGCCACCCACACAGATACTGAGTCCAAATTCAAAACCTGCATCCTTTTGAGGACCCGGCTTCTGAAGGCAAGTCCTCCAGAGGCTGCAAAGTCCATGTCAAACGTTGTTTGGGTGGACGGTCTAGTCTTTGGATTATTTCCAGGTTGCGTCAACAGATGTTCCCGCCCTTACCCTTACTGATTTCTGCCTCCTAATCATGATCCTAAACTTGGTTCTTTATTCAATCAAAACGTTTAACTTATCGTAATGCTAATTTATGCTATATGCTAATTGATTACCAGCCAAAAGTTTTCCAGTTCCCCTGAAGTTTATCTGGGGTTGGATGTTCAAATGAGTAAAAACTGAGTATAAACCCAACACTTACATTTAAAAGTCATGTCTGCACCACGTGATGTCACCATTGTGTAATTTTCCCTCTTCTTTTTTTGGGACTGGACGGCAGTGGGGAAATGATCTTGGGATTTTGAAGGCCGTGAAGGATAGTAGCAGTGCGTCCTCCAAAAAGAGGGAAAGAAGGCTGCATTTGAAGGAGCCTTCAAGTTTGGACAGCCTTCATACAGCACTGTGACGTGATTGGCCCTCCAATGCAGCCCCTGAATTTGGACACAGCCAGAGAAACAGCATTAGCACTGTGCATTGTGGGAAACAGTATGCCAGGTAGACTGATCCAATGCATACTGAGAAATTTTCCCAGATCAGTAGGCGGTTTGGAAAACGGATACAGGCGTTAGCATTGGTAGCAGACATTGTTTTGGACACAGCTTCTTGTTTATCTTAGTTACAGTTTGTAAAGAGGAACAGGATTTCTGTTTTCTCTGCAAAGCCCTCCAGCTGAAGAGCTGGTCCAGCTGGTTCCCGTGCCTTCTGCTGAGTGGCTGGCAGTATAAACAGGACACACATTCATATTAAGCCACCTGCAGCAAACAAAGACTATCTCAACAGGTAACCCACACTGCCATTTTATATTTGGATATAAATACATTTTTTTTAACAAGTTCAATATCAATGTCACCTTCCTACAGGAAGCTTTTCTATTCTATTAGGGGGCCATCCAAATCCATGGGTTCGTTTGATGTGTTTATTTTACGCTCTCACGGGAATCCAAACACTGCACGGTGTCATAACAACGTTTCCACCACACCGCGAGGTGTGATAAAATAAGCAGCCTGTTTAAAGTACAAAAAGGTAACTTCAAATGCGGTCAGCAAAAAGTAGGACCTCTTCCTCCCACCCTCCTTCCACCAAGCTCTCCCTTACCTGTGCAGGTGAACTACTTGTAAAACCTGGAGGTGTACTGCCCACCATACCACGTGACCCACTCACCGGAAGTGACAAAACAACAAGGACTCATTCATAAATATCTGTCACCTACATATTCCATTCAGCTGCAGGTGGTCTGTGATCACAAGGGCCGCTTCTTCAACATCTTCACGGGTTTATCAAATCAATATTAAATTCACAGATTAAAGCAATAAAGCTGTTCAATAAAACTTTGTTTTGAAAGAACATTTCATGCAAAAACAAACAGTCAAGACTGGGTGAACTTTTAAAGTCTTTGTAACATTGCTGAACTTCACCAGAAAAAGGGTTTTGCAGTCATCTCCTTAAAAAAAGACATTAGTAAATATTTAATGTTGTGATTGCTAATATTATTATATTTTTCATACTTCTCTTCTGAAGAGGTCCAGGGCTCATGACGCCCTGTTATGCCACGAACTTTAGAAAACTGTCAGCATCATCGCCCTTGTTCACAGGGCTTCCTGGCTCCGTGATGATTCCAGGGGTCCTGTGGTGGAGCTCCATCAACAGTGCTGTGTGGAAGTTTGTCAACCCATGAAGACACAGTCATTGTTTTTGTAAAATAATCATAATAACAATAATAATAATAATAATAGTAACCTTAATTAAATAGAATAGAACTTTATTTGTCATTGCAACGAGTAAAATAAAAATAAGTATTTATGTAATAAAATAATGTAGCTAAGGTGCATGAAAGAATAGCAAGCATGATTCAGTAAGTAATGACAGTAAGGTGCAAGAGGGAGTAGAGTGCAATGACACAGGTAAAAACAAAAGACATGAGGTAGTTATGTGATACAGTAATGACATGAGGTAGTGTATTTTTCATAATTATGACATGGTAGTGATATTAACCTATGTTCAGGATCCTAACTGCCGTCGGGTAGAAACTGTCCCTGGGTCGGTTTGTCCTTGTAGAGATCGACCTGTAGTAACACATCCAAATCACATCCAAATCCCAATTTGTCAATAAAAAATTTTCAAATTACAGACTTATGTAATCAGTTTTCCAGCGGAATGATGACGTCACTCAGAAGTCAGGTTCACAGCTTTTAATGTCCAAACAGAAACAAACAGATACAAACAGCTCAAAACATTTGGGTTGGAGTCTTCAGTCACACACATAAATGATTCATACAGCGAGGAGAGCACCGAGCTCACAATGCTCCAAAGGTGCACCTGATCATCATTAAGTATTTTTAGCTATGAACCTGATATTTTTCTCTTTTTTTATATTACAAACATATACAACCTTCATGCAAAGGCTCTTCTAATAACCTGATCGATAAATAATGTTTTCAAAACACACAGCTGTACAAACAGATACAAACAGCGTAACAGCTGCTGGTCCTACATGTTAGGACAGAACACGATGCAGCACGTGAGGTAAAACACCTCCACGTGGGTGACGGAATCTAGCGCTATCAGAGCTAATGAGTTAGCGACTTCATCTCAAACATAACAAAGAAATGCGCGGGAACATTCAGAAAATGTTTCAGTAAATGCTCATAACTTTCATGTCACACCGCATACACTTTGTTCACTTGAAAACTGCTGCATTGTATATTAAACATAAAAATGTAGAGCGGAGCTACGCACAACACGTACCATCGAGTGAAATCCACGCAGCAGGGAGGACGAGCGGCTGGTTTCCGGTAAACGCACAGACACCAACCTTCAAAATAAAAGTCTTTCTCTATAAATAAATGAAATGCAGCCTTGAATATAAAAACGTAACATAAATTTTCTCCAAACGAAAATAGATTATTATTATTATTATTATTATTATTATTATTATTATTATTATTATTATTATTATTATTATTATTATTAATAATAATAATAATAATAATAATAATAATAATATAATAATAATAATAATAATGATGATAATAATAATAAAGGAAAATTATGTGAATTTTGGCGAACTTCATACTAAACAAAACATTCATGTTACACAGACACAGAAAAATATTTTCATTATTTATCTCAACAAAAGTGGATTATTGACAACAACTGAGAATTTAATATGTGCAAAAATATGTGAACCCTTGTAGTTAGTATCTTGTGGCTCCTCCTCCTCTCTCACATCTGCTTATGGGGATTTTTGCCCCGCTCCTCCTCGCAGAACTCTGCCTGTTGTTGAAAGCAGAAACAATTAAAAGAATGTTGAAACATTATTTTATGATTCTCTCTAAAACCTCCAGCCACTCCCTTTGCCTTCTGTCCTCTCTCTCTTCGCTCCAGCCACTCTCTCCAGTCTCTCTCCCTCTTCTCTTCCCGATCCTCTCTCTCTCTCTCTCCAAGCATTTCCTTCCCCTTCCTTCATCTCTCTCTGCCATTTGTTTTTAAAGTGTGATCCACTGTCGCTCTGGTCTTCTATTCCGGGAGGAATCTGCTACTTGGGAGGGAGGGAGGGGACCCCACCAAAGCATCCTGGCTTGCTGAGCCAGTGGTGACTGGGGGGGGTTATGCTTGACCTCTGACCAGGGGCCTCATCCATGAGCACCACCAGGATCCAGCAGTGGCCTCTCCTCTCCTCCCTCAGTGCTGACTCCAGTTCCTTTAAGACAAACACACAACCCAGAAAAACAGCGTGTTTAGCTCTCAACGTACAGTTTTAAGGCATCGTGCTTCATTAAACAACATTTACCAGCAGCAGCTTCCTCATACCAACCTTATAGCTTTGTTTTGGATTCTCCCACTTCCTCTTCACCTTGCTGGGGTCTATTTCTCCCATCAGGGAATGTTCTTTAACAAACTCTCTATCAACACACATTAAAATAAAAGTTTATTTATGCAGTGGTTACAAAATGTGTGAGACGACCCGTCATAAAAAGGAGCAAACCATCATGAAGAGCTTTAACTCTCTTTGCTTCCAAAGATTTTCCTGCGCTTCACCATTTCGGAAGTAAGTGAGGTGTTTCAAATGGATTTTACGTTTTTGTTATTTGAGCCGTAAAACTGAAATTGTCTGAGAAGTCAAGAATGACAGTAAATACCTTTATTCGGCAATCAAACAAATAATGTGTTTTACTGTTATTTCAGCTTCCTGTTCAACAGAACGTTAGAAAAATCATGGATAACAACAACAATTATATGTCTGCTTTTACTTTATATCATTCTGCTTTAAGAGTACATTATATTTATGAAGCACTGTACATATATGTGCACACACACACACACATCTACAAAGGCTGTATGTAAACTTAAATCCTTTTTGAGGTGCATTGCGGGGACCACTGAATAAACACTCGTTGGGGTTCCGCCAACGAATCAGGGCCTCCGTGTCTTGCTCTGTCCCTGAAATGACTGCAACATTCGTCAAATGAACTATTTTACAATTTTTTTTTATTATTATTATTTTATATATATATTATTGGGCTTTTATGCCTTTATTTTGAGAGGACAGGACGAGAGAGAGTGGGGAGTGACATGCAGGAAAGTAGCCACGGGTTGGACTTGAACCTGGGTCGTCCGCGTATATGGAGCGCAACCTTAACCACGAGTCCATCTGCACTCCACGATTCTTCATTTAAACAATTTCATGATGGAGACGCTTTTTTCCAAAAGCGACATAACAAGAATTTAGACAGGAAGGAAAACAAAGTGCTTCAGGTTTGACTGGCGGCAGGTGCTGCCATGGTGCCAGGAGACGTTAATAAAACTAAGTGAATATCGATAACGCAGCCCATCGTAAATGGAGGCTGCCCAATGTGTCTGATATTGTTGTGGTTTCAAGCGGAACATTCAGAGTCAGATTTGCACTGCCAGGGTAAATACAACGGTTCATTTATTTCTGTAAGAGTAGGTGACAGTAATACTGTTGTGTAACTTTTTCGTGGTAGATTAGGGCCAGCGTTCTTCTTTCTAAACACTTCATAACCTTTGTTTTCTAATGTCCTGACGCCAAAACTCTTAAAGTCAACCATCAGGAGAGTCCAGTTCAGCTTGAGTCCGTACTTTATTCAAAGTGAGTGAGTTGAGCGGTCAGCAGAGAACCAGTGAAGATGGGACAGCTTCACCCTTTTCCTCTACATGCTGGTTGGTTGGAAGGTTTCTAACAGTCTTACATTGTGTGTGTACGATGGATCCCATTTGGGGTCCAGAGAAGAATCTCCACCTTTCTTTATGACCCTGTTTCTCAGAGTTTCTCTTGTCTTTTAAGCTTCATTATTTTATACTGTAATCCTTTAACATTCAGTGAACAGTGACTCGGCTCGTGTGTAGTAACCTCACCTGCTTTGCGTGTCATTTAGTTATTTTTGCAGCCATGGAATGCTTACTGGTGAAATCTATGTGCGTCATCTGACTCTTCCAGAATGCAAAGGGCAGAAAATTTTATGTTTCTGTTTACAAGTACACTGAAGAAAGAGACAGCTGGCTGCTATTTTTAACCTTTTGATGCACAACATATTCACCCCCCCCCCCCCCCCCTTCTAATGTGCAACATGGGTCCAAAATGATCCACATTCATTTTGCATCTGAGTTCATGTTGGATGAGTCTTTCTTTGCTGTATGTACAGATCATTATTTTTCATGCTCCCCTTCTTTTTTGATGAACAAGATCAGGTTCTGTATGATCACATCAAGTTTACACACATGGGTCCAAAATGACACATTTATCCAAGTGTGACTCTACATCAACTGACTTCATACTGTAAGAAATAAAATGCTTCAAATCATCACGTTAGGAGTGTTTTCGGACATGTTTACAATCTTTTCACTCATACACACATACTGCAGCAGCCTGCATGGAGACACAACAGTTAGCGCTGCAGCCTCACAGTAAGAAGGTCAGGGTTGAATCCCGGTTAGCACAGCGGCCTTTCTATGTGGAGTTAGCATGTTCTCCCCGTGCTTCTTCCCACAGTCCAAAAACACGCTCATCAGGTTAATTGGTGATTCTAAATTGACCGTAGGTGTGAGCGTGAAAGCCCTGTGATTGGCTGGAGACCAGTCCAGGGTGTACGTCGCCTCTCACCCTAAGGCCCCGTTTATACAAGAACAGCAATACGGGCATCTGCCTCTCGTTTACACGGAAACGACCTAAAACCCAACTTTTTTAAAACTCCAGAGTGGAATTTTTCCGAAACACGTTTTTTGTGTTTTGGAGTGAAACGCTGTGAAGCTGTTGTATAAACGCGGCCTGAGACAGCTGGGGTAGACTCCAGACATCCACATCAGTGGACCACACACAACCATCTGAATGCATACGTGACTCACAAATGACCATGACGCATCTCTTCCCTCAGCACTCCTGATGGCTTCCTGTGGCTCTGAGACGGATCAGTTCTCGGGTGGGGGGGGGGGGGGTGTTATTCCACATGGACGACATGCTTTCATGCGCCTCTTGCAGCTCTGGCTCAGACCTGGAGTCATCATGTCTTTATCAGAAGGTTGATGGTTCAATCCCAGCTCCTGCTGTCACATGTCAAAGTGTCCT